>CM019165.1:13984201-14022549 GCA_009733165.1 Naja naja
CCCAAACTAAGCAAACTGACACCACGCTATAAACACATAGCCAGACCTCAAACTCGGAGCCAAACCAAGGCCCAGAATGCCACATCACAGCCTTCACCCAGGATAATACATCACAGAACTCAGGAGAACACAACACAAAACATCAGGAGGTTGCAAGCACAGACAATGACCCAGGAGATTACAGCACCACACCCAGGACGTCACAACAATAGAACTCAGAAGGTCATCACACAGCCCATACCCAGGTGGTTACAACACAAAGGCTGAGAGACACACAGCCAGCACCTCAGCCACACAGGGTCTCAGGAAAAAGCAATCCAATCTGCATACATCAACTCCACAGACCAATCAAGAAGTAACAACACAGCCAACTCTAGAGTTTAAAAGGGAAAAACAGCCACGATCACACACTTCTCCCAGGAGAACGAAGCTGAAGACACCAGCCTGAAGATGACGGATGAGATTTCATCGAAACGTTGCCAAGGTATTCTCAATCCTACACGGGACAAGACCCGAATACACCAAGACCTACATATATATATATATATATATATATATATATATATATATATATATATATATAAAATGAAATAGAAAATATAATTGACTAAACAAAGGATACGAGAAAATAAAAAATATGGATAATATTGGAATTTTATAATGAGAATATTATATTATAATTCAAAATAGGGGAATGAAATTTTATTTAAATTACAGGGGTAAAATTTGGCTATGTGGAAATAAAGAAAAAATATGAAATAGTTATATGAATAGTGTTGGAATAATAAGAAATATATTGTAGATTGGGGAATATACCATGTGGATCCTAAATGTATTAATTTTACTTTAATCTTGCTTTTTTTTGGTGTGTTTACTATATATTGGTCTTGAGTTAATTAATGAAGATAATAATGCATAAGGTAAAATAAAATAGGTGGTAAGCTGAAAATGGAAATAATAGGGGATAAAGAATTGAAAATATATGTGAGGAAATGATTTTAATGAATTGAAATATGAAATGGAAATTTATTTGAAGACTAATGGAGTGGATAATAATTTGATGTGTTATTAAATAAGAAAGTTGAAAATGTAAGTATGACTATGTATAAATGTTGTAATCTGGAATCATGTTGCCCATGTGAAGAGATGTGTAAAAAATAAAAATAAAACACTTTTATTTTTAAAAAAAATTCTGTTCCTGGATACTCCTTAAAAACTTTCCAGAGGTCTGAGAGTTGTAATCCCACATACACCTGACGGGTTTCACTAAGGAGGTATAACAATCTATATAAGGATGACCTTTGGAGACAGACAGGTGGAAGAACCAGAGACCAGGGAATGATCAGGGTAAGAGGGCTGAGAACGTATCTGAAGGTATCTGAGAAGGTATCCTGGACATAAATGGTTTCAACTTCTCCCCTCAGGACACGGCTATAGGGCATTGCACGCCAAAACAATGAGACATAAAAATAGGGGGTTTTGATCCGTGCCATCACTCTGCTGAACACTTAATCCCCACTGTCTCATTTCTCAGGGGTCCCTTATCCCACTAACCAGTGGGCCATGAGGTGTTTGCAACCGGGCCACAGAAACGGCAGGCAGGTGAGCATGCACATGTGTATCCCCACTTGCACAAGCAGGCAAGTGCATGCGCGCACACCGCTTGTGCAAATGGAGCTGCGTGCACACACACACTTGTCAGCAACCCATGCAGAACCATTCGCTCTCCCCCCACTCCACCTTGCTGGTCTGCAAAGCCGAAAAGTTTGGGGAACTCTGTCATTTCCCATCTTTTCTTGTCTCCTCATCTTTCCTACTATCTTCTCCTTATTGGTTGGTTTCTTATGGTTTATCAATTGTTGTTTGTAACTTATGATTAGTGATTGTAACTAGGATGTAACCTACTGTATGACCTATTATTTGATGTTTATCAGAGGTGGGATTCAGCTGGTTCTGACCAGTTCTAGAGAACCGGTAGTGGAAATTTGAGTAGTTCGGAGAACCGGCCAATCCCACCTCCGACTGGCCCCGCCAACCCCATCTCTTCTCTGCCTCCCATTGAGTCCCAGCTGATTGGCTGGGTCTCCTTTGGTTGCCCTGCACAGGAGAACGGAGCTAGAAAGCAGGTTAGTGGGGTGGGGAGGGAATGGGGATTTTACAGTAACCTTCCCCTGCCACGCCCACCAAGCCACACCCACCAAGCCACGCCATGCCCACAGAACCAGTAGTAAACAATGTTGAATCCCACCACCGATGTTTATATGTACACTATGAGCTTATGCACTGGAGACAAATTCCTTGTGTGTCCAATCACACTTGGCCAGTCAAGAATGTTATTCTACTCTATAAGGGGTAGCTGAAGTTACAGAAGAAACAAGGGGCATGGAAAACATCTCAGAAGGGACCCTCCCAAGTTTCTTGGACTGTAAAAGTGAGGGGTGAGAGTTGTGTTTTCAGGCTTGTCAAATTGTTGTCAGCTTTGTGAGGTGGCCCAGGCAAGAAGCACAACCAGAAGTACTAGCTCTAATTTTATTGTAAGGGTACATTGACAGAATCTGAAAGTACATCTCTCTCTCCCCTGCCTCTTTACAGTCCAAGAAACTCGGGAGGGTCCCTCATGACAGGGGTCTCCAACTCTGGCCACTTTAAGACTTGTGGACTTCAAAGAGCCTTGGTGGCTCAGGCTGTTAAATGCCTGCACTTAAGATCCAGCTGTTTACAATTACTGTAGGCTCGAATCCCACCAGGCTCAAGGTTGACTCAGCCTTCCATCCTCTCGGGGTAGGTAAATTGAGGACCCAAGATTGTTGGGGGCAATAAGCTGACTTTGTAAAAATGCCGCTTAGTAATAAGCAGGCATATACAATGGAATGAAGGCTATTGCTGAGCACACTGGGTTGTATCCCAAAAAATTGTAAGCCGCCCTGAGTCTTCGGAGAAGGGCGGCATATAAATGTAATTAATTAAAAAAAAAACCTCCCAGAGTTCCTTTGCTGGCTGAGGAACTCTGGGAGTTGAAGTCCACAAGTCTTAAAGTGGCCAAGGTTGGAGACCCCTGCCTTATGAGGCATTTCCCATGCCTTCATTTCTTCCAGGCTTTCAGCAGCTGCCTCTTATCTCATTGCCATCTAGTCTGCATCTCTTTTTCCTGTCTCCCAAGGACATCCCATCACACAATCGGGAAGACTGCTTGGGGACAACCTGGGAGACTTCTTCAGTCTTCCTGGAGCCGAGCAAGCCTTGCGGAGAGAAAGACCTATGTCAGCTCTGGAGGAAGCACCATTTGGGCTGCCTAAGCCAGGACCACTAGCGATGGTGGCAGCTTCTATATTCATTTGAGTCGCTTTTAGGAGAAAGAGCAGAGGTCCAATATGAACTCTGCCCTTAAATCCAGGTTTAGCAATTTGCATGGACATCCACCAACTGCAGTGGTGGGATTCCAATTATTTTTACTACCGGTCCTATGGGCCTGGCTTGGTGGGCGTGGCTTGGTGGGCATGGCAGGGGAAGGTTACTGCAAAATCCCCATTCCCTCCCCACCCCACTAACCTGCTTCCCAGCTCCGTTCTCCTGTGCAGGGCAACTAAAGATCAGCTGGGACTCAATGGGAAGCAGAGAAGAGATGGGGGTAGAGCCAGTCAGAGGTGGGATTGGCCGGTTCTCCAAACTACTCAAAATTTCCACTACTGGTTCTCCAGAACTGGTCAGAACCTGCTGAATCCCACCTCTATTTCCTTCCCTTTGTTCCTCTCTTCCTTCCCCTTTTGTTCCTCTCTTCCTTCTCCTTTCGTTCCTGTCTTCCTTCCAGTGGTGGGATTCCAATTATTTTACTACCGGTCCTGTGGGCGGGGCTTGGTAGGTGTGGCGTGGCTTGGCTTGGTGGGCATGGCTTGGTGGGTGTGGCAGGGGAAGGTTACTGCAAAATCCCCCTTCCCTCCCCACTCCACTAACCTGCTTTCTAGCTCCGTTCTCCTGTGCAGGGCAACCAAAGAAGACCCAGCCAATCAACCTTGGGTGTGGCTTGATGGGCGTGATGTTGTGGGTGTGGCTTGGTGGCTTGGTGGGTGTGGCTTGGTGGGCATGGCAGGGAAAGGATACTGCAAAGTCCCCATTCCCTCCCACCCCACTAACCTGCTTCCCAGCTCCGTTCTCCTGTGCAGGGCAACCAAAGGAGACCCAGCTGATCAGCTGGGACTCAATGGGAGGCAGAGAAGAGATGGGTTGGCAAAGCCAGTCAGAGGTGGGGTTGGCCGGTTCTCTGAACTACTCCAAATTTCCACTATGGGTTCTCCAGAATTGGTCAGAACCGACTGAATCCCACCTCTGATGAACTGCACGAAAAGGAACTCTGTTTCGTCAGCATCGCAGAGGCTCAACTCTCAGGGATAGGATGGGAAATTGGACCAGCCACCCACGACCCCCAAGGAAGTCTTGGAGAAATTCCCAGGTAGGCACCAACCTTGCTCAGCTTAGGCCTGTCGTAGGGCAAATGTCGATCGATGGTGCACATCACAATCCTGTCCGAGAAGCCTTCTTGGCGGAGAGTCTCTGCACACACCAGCCCAGCAGGACCTGCCAGAGGAAGAGACTGTCAGTGGAAGCATCCATTCTTTTGCAGCTGAGAATTCCCCATTAGGTCTTCCCCGTCTTCCTCCCAGAGTAGCAATAGCAATAGCCCTTAGACTTATATACCACTTCATAGTGCTTCCTTCATTTGCACCAAGACAAATTCCTTGTGTGTCCAATCACACTTGACCAATAAAGAACTCTATTCTGTTCTATTCTATAGTCTATTCTATAGTCTATTCTGTTCTATTCTGTTCCGTTCCGTTCCATTCCATTCCATTCATTATTCTATTCTGTTCTGTTCTGTTCTGTTCTACTCCACTCCACTCCACTCCACTCCATTCATTATTCTGTTCTGTTCTACTCTACTCTACTCTACTCTACTCTACTCTACTCTACTCTACTCCACTCCACTCCACTCCATTCCATTCATTATTCTGTTCTGTTCTGTTCTATTCTACTCTACTCTACTCTACTCTACTCTACTCTACTCTACTCTATTCCAGGTGTCTCTAAGTGGTTTGTAGAGTCAGCCTCTTCCCCCAACAATCTGGGCCCTCATTTTACCCGCCTGGGAAGGACGGAAGGCTGAGTCAACCTTGAGCCTGGTGAGATTCGAACTGCCAAATTGATATGATGCTCCCAGGAAGCAGGAATGGTGCTGCTACAGCACAGAGGCACCAATTGAACTGGACAACTATTTGATTTGGAGGTTTGATCCAAAAACAATTCTACAGAATCCCCAGACTGAATGGATTTTTCAGAATAAAGGAGAAAACCCATCTGAATGACTGAATCAGGGCTTCCATAATTGGGTGTCCTTGTGAGTTTTCCCCACAATTCTCTGAAAATCTGAGCAAAACCAGATTCATTTTAGGCATCTGAAGGGATGGGTGGACATCCCTGCCCCTTGAACCACACAGTGGAGTCTCCAGGAGGGCACCCATCCAAGCAGGGCTCTGACCCGCCCCCACCCCCAAGCTGAGACCTCCACCCTTGGGCACCTCCTGTCTCCACCAGCCGGTACCTGCCCCAATGATGAGCACGTTGGTGCTGCTGATGCTATAGTTGCTCAGCGAGATGCATTTCGCCATCACCTTCGTCCGCTTCTGGGCCTGAAGAGCCTGAGGTCCAAGAAGGGGCCATGTCAACTCAGTCCCAAACTGAAGCATGCAGCATATCAATCCCTACAACTCTGGCCAAGTCTCCTCCAACTTGGACCTAAGTTGAAGAGGTGGACTTCAACACCCAGAATTCTCATGCTAGTGGAGGGAATCTGGGATTTGAAGGCATCCAGCCTGGCAAAGGCTGCTCTACACACAATTAGTTAGTTAGCAATAGCCCTTAGACTTATATGCCACTTCATAATGCTTTCCAGCCCTCTCTAAGTGGTTTGCAGGGTCAGCCTCTTGCCCCCAACAATCTGGGTCCTCATTTTACCCACCTCGGAAGGATGGAAGGCTGAGTCGACCTCGAGCCGGTCAGGATTGAATTCCTGGCAGTGGGCAGAGTTAGCCTGCAATACTGCATTCTAACCACTGCGCACCATGGAAGGAAGGATGGATGGATGGATGGATGGAAGGAAGGAAGGAAGGAAGGAAGGAAGGAAGGAAGGAAGGAAGGAAGGAAGGAAGGAAGAGCAATAGCACTTAGACTTATATGCCTCTTCAGAATGCTTTGCAGCCCTTTCTAAGTGGCTGAGTCAACCTTGATCGAACTCCTGGAGTCAGCAGTGAGTTAGCCTGCAGTACTGCAGTCTAACCACTGCACCACCACGATTCCTGTTAGTTAGTTAGTTAGTTAGTTGAATTATATGGCTACCCATGTCACTTTTATGTGACTGTAGGTAGCTTACAATCAAATAATTAAAATACACACAGAAAAAGTAGAAACTAAAAATTAAATACATAGCACCCGGGCATTAACTGACCCGTCACTCTCACAGCCAGGAGTTGGGCTGAGATAAGTAAATATTATGACTATAATATTTATTGAATATTATTATATTTATATAATATTATTGAATATTATTATTGAATATTAAATAATATTATTGAATATTATGTTAATATTGTAGAATTAATATGTGGAATATTATTATGTTAAAGATTGCAGAATCAATATTAATTTAACAAAGTATGTTGTAATTTTGATTATTGTTTAACAAAGATATTTATACCCAGACAACACACTGTTCAACTGAAGATGGAATGATTATATTAAAAATAAAAAAATTCTAATATAATAATAAAAGGGCAGGAAGATAACAAAATGCAGATTAATCATGCAGCACCGTAAACTACCCATGCTGGCTGGGGAATTCTGGGAGCTGAAGTCCACAAGTCTTAAAATTGCCAAGTTTGGAGGTCTCTGGTATAGGAAATGCCAGACAGGTGGGAACCCTCTTTCTGTCCGCCATTTCCCACTGGCATTGGACACAGCAAACTTGTGGATTGAACTGAGCGCAACAACACAACAATTGTAATTTGTAAAACCTGGTTTAGGGTTAGGAGATTGCATGAACCTAGCCCCAACTCCTACGATCAATTGGAAGGAGTCTGCTAGTACCTTTTCCATCAAATCCATGTTAATGAAAGGCACCAGGAGTCAGGAAATGCAGCTCACAAAAGCTCCACCTTTTAAGCAAAGATGTTCACCTGAAAAGGTACCACCAAGGAGGAACAGCCTGCTCCCCGCGGGGCTCCACTACCAGTGGCCAGTGCATGCCTGGACCTCTTGACAGTCCACCCAGAGCCACCAGCCTCCTTGTCCTGCAAACTCCCCTGACTGCCCGAGGGAAGCTGCCCTGAAGAATAAATGTCCAAGTGGGGTGGGGCGGGATGGTAGACCTTACAGCTCACCTGTTTGCTTGCTCGGATGTACACTTTTTCCTTCTCGATTTTCACCTAGAAAGAGAAGGAATGCCTTTGTCAACTCTTCTTTTTGTGTTGTACAGGTCACCTTCAAGAAGTGAGGGCAGCCAAATGTCAACTCATAAAATAATGCTATGGTCTTTTTAGAGTTGCCAACAGAAAGGGATGGGGGAGCAGTGTGACAGCTTGCAACCAAAACTGCATCCCATAAATGTTTTCAAAGATAGTAACTAGGTGACCGAAGTTTCTGCCGTGCAAAATTCTAACTGGAAAGCATGATTGATGACTCTTGGCTAGGGATGTGTCCCATTGGAGAACATGAATTACAATACACCCAGGGGGTGGGGGAAAACCAGGGTCAAGGGTGACAGTGAATGATGTGTCTCAGAGTCGGCTTTACCCAGGCAGTGCCAGACAGTTTAACACCCAATAAATCCTTTTGAAGTTTTGGAAGTTTGGCTCGAGACTCATGATTTAATTGTGGTTAAGTGCCGGAATCCTGACAGCCTTCATGTTTCATGATGTGATTTTCACCTTCGTTAAAATAAAGGTCTGATTATTCTAAACCTAATCCAGCTGCCCCACAACCCAATGAAAAACAAGTTGTCTGTGGGGGAAATGGTATCAAGAGGATGGCAGAAGAAGAACACCCAGCCTGACCCAGCAGAGGCTCAGAATCGCCTCCAAAGTTTTCCCAGACCCAAGGATCGATGGTCATCCCAACACATGGCCACTTCAGCTTCTCTTGGAGATCTTTAACAGGTGCTGGATCACCATCTCTCAGAGCTGCTCCAGGGGATCCTGCCCAGGTTTGTCTACATGCAGGGGTGGGCTGCTATCGCTTCACTCCGGTTCAGGCAAACCTGTAGCTAACAGGTAGCTAATTTTATGGCCGGTTCAGTGAACCCATATATCCCACCCTTGGCTGGCCCCGCCCACCCCTCCCCTCCCCTCTCAGGAGTCCCCACACGTCCCATTTTGGATGCAGGTAAGTGCAGGGCACGCGCGGAGGCTCAGGGAGGGCGAAAAATGCCCCCCCCCCTGGAAGTTCGGGAAGGCCAGACTTCCAGCTACCAGAAAGCCTCTGGAGCCCAGGGAGGGTGAAAACACCCCCCACCATGGTGCAGGAGGCCGACTAGGCCACGCCCACCATGGCCCACCCATCCAACAACCAGGCAGAGAAACCGTTGCTAAAAGTTTTGAAGCTCCCTCCTGGCTACATGACCCTAGGATTGTATGAGTAAGACCAAAGAAAGAGTCTCAGAGCCAAGAGTTGGTTAGGCCTTTGTGGGACGGCATCAGACAGAGCTCCTTATGCGCCATTATGTCCATGGTCACTGACAAGGAGGCTCTGTGTGTGTGTGTGTGTGTGTGTGTGTGTGTGTGTGTGTTTTGTGTAGACTACCATCTCCTTTCGGCCCCTCTGTAATTTCTCTCCATGACCTGGAGGACTGACAGGGCACAGCTGGGCTCTTCAGATACCGCTTGGGTCCCAAACTGCCTCCTTTTTGCCCATCACCTTGGAACCTCAGTTGACCTGGCCAAGGTGTATGAAGGGAAAACTCCCCCACAAAGGTCTTTGACAGCCCCCAGTTCAAGGAGTCCCAGTCTAAACTTTTCAGGGTTTCTCAATGTTGGCCGCTTGAAGATGTATGGACTTCATGCTGCCTGGGGAATTCTGGGAATTGAAGTCCACCTATCTTCAAGTGGACAAGGTTGAGAAATTCGGGTCTAGGGATTAAAGGGAGTGGCTTTCTGGGATATTTCCCAGGGACCACCTGGCTCAATAGACCGAAGGAGGCAACTTGTCTGACGCTCTGCAAACTCAGATGGTGTTGTGGTTCGCCGGCAGCCTGCGGAGACGGCAGTGGAATCATACAGTGGGGAAGAATGGGGACCAGTCCGGGAGTCTGGAGAGGACTCGGACAAGGGTCCCGCGTCCGATGCAGAGATGGGGCCAGGGCCATCTGGGAGTGGGGTGCTGACTCTGGAGCCTCCGGAGTCTGGCAGCAGTGAAGCAGAGGACCCCAGGGAGCCTGTTCCCAGTGCGCGTGTGTACAGAGCTGCTAGAAGGCAAGAGCAGCTGAGACAAAAGGGGCGACTCAGGAGTAATGCTTAGAGGTGATTGCCCCTCCCATAAGGGATAAAAGTCAGGCCAAGATGATGAAACCTTTGCAGGAAGCAAAGTAGTTTGATCAGTTCTGAGTCATCCTTGAAGCACTTCGTACTTTGGTTGGTTTTTCTTGTACCTCGGTTGGTTTCTTTTCTAGTTAATTGGATACTTCTGTTTTTGGCAGCACTTCACAGAACTGAAAGGTGTGTGCTTATCTTGGGGGACTGTTGGAGATTAATTCTGGCTGGGAATGAAAGCAATTCCCAATGTTGCAATAAAGTAGTTTTTGTTTTTAAAACAAGTTTGTGAATAATTACGGTTTACAAAGCCTGGGTCAGAACAGATGGCGGGTGGGAGTGGGCTGAGCAGCTGCAGATTCCAAATGGCAGAGGTTGTTTTCCTCAAATGACCGTCTCCTGGCTTGCTGTTAAACTGCAGACCTCTCACCTGGAATTTGGGGATACTGTCCAGCCCTGGGAAGTCTTCGATATCACCAGTGCTGATGTTGAAACAAGCCCCGTGCCAGGGGCAACGGACTCGGCCTTTGGACAAGACCCCTGCAGGGGGACCCCAAGAAAGAAACAGCAAAATTAGCCCCCCTCTTGGCTGGAAGTAGGCCAACCTTTGCTGCTTTGAAACAAAAAAGAGGTAGCTGAACAGAAAGTAAGGTTTGCCATGAGTTAAACATTGCAAGAGGAGAGTTGGGTTAATTCTATAGCGGTGTCTCTCAATCTTAGCAACTTTAAGAACTGGGCCTGGCTAGTCTAGTGAAGAGAAGGACCAGGGGAGACATGATAGCATCTTCCAATATTTGAGGGGCTGCCACAGAGAGGAGGAAGGGGTCAAGCTATTTTCCAAGGCACCAGAAGGCCAGACAAGGAATAATGGCTGGTAATTGATCAAGGAGAGATTCAACCTAGAAATAAGGAGAAGTTTCCTGACAGTGGGAACAATCAACCGATGGAACAGAAGTTGCCTTCGGAAGTTGTGGAAGCTTCATCACTGGAGGCTTTCATGAAGAGACCGGACTGCCACCTGTCAGAAATGGTGTAATAGGATCTCCTGCTTGGCCAGGGGGGGTTGGACTAGATGACCTACAAGGTCTCTTCTAACTCTGTTAATCTATATCTGTATCATATGCTGGCTGTAAAAATAGACAACTTTCATGGAGAGGAGATAATTTTTCAAGATCCTTGTAGACATCTCACCAGGAATCCACCAAGGATCAATTATAATCTAGAGCGGTTTTGCTCACCTGTTTTGAAGGGGGAAGGAGAGGAATAAAACCTATACACCATGGCTCCGATGTGGATTAATGAAGGGGAAAAAAACAGTCCTTTTGCAGGGACCACCAGAAAGATTTAAAACATGAGGTGACTGAGAAGCAGGCAAACCAACATGGGATCAAACAAAGAGTGACAGGATCTTCTAGTCTAGCATCGGGGGTCTCCAACCTGGGCAACTTTAAGACGTGTGGACTTCAACTCCTAGAATTCCTCAACAAAGCTGGCTGAGGAATTCTGGGAGTTGAAGTCCACAAGTCTTAAAGTTGCTAAGGTTGGGGACCCCTGTTCTAGCTAACCCTGACTCCTAACCCTGACTCCTGCTCTGGGGCGGGTGGAGTAAAACACACCTTTCACCAGTGGGGCGCCGTAGTGAGGACACTTGTGACCCATGGCGTAAAACTCTCCATTTTCTTTCACCAGCAGAGCCTTCCCACAGCCCAGGTCGACTTCTCGCATCCTAGGGAGGGCAAGAAGGAGCATTGTTAAACATCTTTTCCATGCAGACCTGACTTTGCCAGAAGCCCAGCAGAACAAGGACAGCCTGTGATGGGACCCACGTGGAAGGAAGTGGGCTTAAGTGAGAGACAGAACGGTCTGGCCAGCTCTCAGCAAATTTCCCTCTGGATGAGCTACGTTCAGCCGGTTCTGACCAGTTCTGGAGAACCAGTAGTGGAAATTTTGAGTAGTTCAGAGAACCGGCCAATGCCACCTCTGACTGGCCCCGCCAACCCCATCTATTCTCTGCCTCCCATCGAGTCCCAGCTGATCGGCTGGGTCTCCTTTGGTTGCCCTGCACAGGAGAACGGAGCTGCAAAGCAGGTTAGTGGGGTGGGGAGGGAATGGGGATTTTGCAGGATCCTTCCCCTGCCACACCCACCAAGCCACACCCACAGAACCGGTAGTAAAAAAAAAATTGAATCCCACCACTCTACACAGCTGTCCTGCAAATCACGAAAACTGGATCCTGTTTTGACCAGCAAGGCTTCCAAAGCAGAGGCAGAAATTAATGCCCAGAATGACACTATGCAAGTTTACTGGTCAGAAATAATCAATGTAGAGATATAAGAGAATATTTGTCACTTAAGGTTGAACTGCGGATCCTTGGTGCTCTCTGAGCTTGGTAGTTTTCCCGTAGATGATTCATTAACAAACTAGGTAACATCAGCAGGGCTAGCATTGATGATATTACCTAGTTGGATAATGAAATGTCTGCAAGAAAACTACCAAGCTTAGAGAGCACCAAGGACCCCACAGTCTTCCTCCTCCTCCTCCTCTTCCTCCTCCCTGCAAACCCCACTCCCTTCTAGCACTGATGACGTTACTTAGTTTGAGAACGAAATGTCTGCAAGAAAACAACCAAACTCAGAGAGCACCAAGGACGCCTTCCTAAGTCCTTAAGGAAGACCACCCTAATGTGTCTTCTGGCTCTCGTGCAAGCAACAAAGAAATCATCACCTATATACAGCCCAATAATACTGGAGGGGGCAGTTTATCATGTTCCTCACAGGGTCCCAAAGGGTCATATTTTGCCTCACCCTCTTGCAATTTTCAGCATATTTCAGGAATTCTGTCAAGCCACTGACTAACTTGACTCACCTATGTGAGATGAGACCCTTAACTCTCTACCTGTGGCTATGCTTCCTAGCCCCGTACCTGGCTTGTACTGCTTCTTATATGATTAAAGCATTAGCTTGATAAAAGACACAAACTAAGGGAAAACTTGCAATCTGCAATTGTGTAAAACTAACAGTTGCAATTAGATCAGTTTGGGGGCTATTTTTGATATAACTGTCTGGAACATTACGAGAATACAGAACCAGAAAGTGCAGATCACAAGAGTTTTCCAAATAAGTGCCATGCGACTGGATGGCATAGTGAAGGAGGAAGTTACTCTAGTAATCTTCCAGAGGAACAGAAGAGATCTAGAGAAAAGACTATATAAGACGGGCTTTTACCTCAGATCATGGCCACTCATTGCAATGAGTGGTTTGTAACTGAAATGTTATGTTATGATGGCTGTTCATGTTCCAAATTGCTCATGAAATAAACCTCTGATCTCAAAGTAGGATTTATTGCTTGTGGTTTGTCTGTGTTCCTCTTTTACTGAGTTATTTTTACGACGCCTATTAAACATATTTAAAAGTTAAATGGGTTAAAATGCCCGAACTCAGAACGGTGCCCCTCTGGGAAAGTGATACCCAAGTGTCATCTCTGTGTCGAGTGCAGGAGGGAGATTTGAGGAAGGGGCTCTCGACTTGATTCCTGTCACAGACCTAGAGTTCCCTTCCTGGGGTTCACCCCGTCTCCAGCCAGGCCTACCTCACAGGGTTGTTGCAGGGGGAATGTCCTGTAGGTGTTCCCAGAAGAAAAGTGGAATTGTGACAGCACGTAGCTATCCCACTCCTAAGGGTCTGGAGTTTTGGACTCTTTGGCCCCTTTTGACGTTGATTAGACCAAGGGTCTCCAACCTTAGCAACTTTAAGACTTGTGGACTTCAACTCCCAGAATGTTGTGGTTTGCTGGCAGCAGGGGTGGACGGCTGAGGTCTCGGAGAGGGAGGACTCAGATGAGGGGCCTGTGTGTGATGCAGGGATGCGGCCAGGACCATCAGGGAGTGGAGTGCTGCCTTCGGAGACTGTGGGGGCTGGCACTAGAGATGAAGAGGTCCCCAAGGAGCCCGTGCCCAGTGCACGTGCGCGCAGGGCTGCTTGAAGGAAAGAGCAGTGGCAGCAGCACGGGCGACTCGGGAGTATGGCTGCAAGGTAATGCCTCAGGGGTGGGATTCAAATTTCTTAACAACTGGTTCTGTGGACGTGGCCTAATTTGTGAGTGTGGCTTGGTGGTCATGTGACTGGGTGGTCATGGCTTGCTGACTGGGTGTGGCTTGGTCATGTGACTGGGTGGGCATGGCTTGTATGTAAATATTGTAAATATTTATGTAAATATTGAATTTTTTATTAAAAAAGAGCATCTTTTACCCAAAATCAGGCAAAGCAGGCAGGCAGATTGAGTTGCTCACAGAATCATAGATTCACTCAGAGATCTACCTTTCTGCAATCTGCTGCCTGAGTCGGCACTGAAAAATAGAAGCTTCAGTCCTAAGGAAGGTTCAGCTCTGCTTTTAGATTAGCTAGAAAGCAAGAAATCCAACCATTTCCTGCTTTCTAGCTAATCTAAATCTCCCAGCAGAGCAGAACAGCTGATGGTTGGGGGGAAGGAAAAATAGCAACTTAGTAGGCAAGTTTGATGGTGTGCATGCCAAGTAAGGAGTGAGTGGGTGGGGAGGGAAGGGGCCAGCCAGTGGCTCGATTTGCTGGTTCTCTGAACTGGGCAGAATCGTAACAGCTGGTTCTATAGAACCAGTCCAACCAGGTACAATCCCACCCCTATAATGGCCCTTCCCTTAAGGGATAAAAGTCAGCTGAGAAACCGGAGTTCTTTGCAGGAAGCAAAGAAGTTTTTGCACTCAAGCCTTGTGGACGTTCAGAATATCTTGGTTGGTGTTTGGAGACTTTTTGTGTTTGAAATATTTCTTAGTAACTTTATCTAGTGTTCTTGGCAGCCTTGCACCACCTCGGCAAGGCTTGTTCTTATCAGAGAAAATTAATTAGAAACAGCCTTTTAACCGTGAAGGAACGGAATTTGTAAAGAATCATTAGAAGGTTTTGCTGTTACCTCCATCTGGTGTTTGTTTCCTTGGAACAAGGTTTGGGTCAGAACACAGCTTTGCTGTCTGAGGAATTCTGGGAGTTGAAGTCCACGGGTCTTAAAGTTGCCAAGGTTGGAGACTCCTGGATTAGACGCCATTCTCGGAGAGTGAAGCAAATTTTTGAGCGATAGGCAGAGTTTGCAGAGAGCAAGCCTCCCCCACCACCTCATTTCGATTAAAGCAGCGTTTCCTCAGCCACTTTAAGATGTGTGAACTTCAACTCCCAGAAGTTTTGCTCGCTGGAGGATTCTGGGAGTTGAAGTCCACACACCTTCAAGCAGATGAAGTTGAGAAACAGTTTTAAAACCCCAAGAAAAAGCCCTGGGCCCCCACTGACTGTCCATTGTCCAGGTCCTTCACGTGGCAAACGGAGGCCTCCACCACATCCTTCACGTTCCGGTAGGGGTTGAGGGCGACCGGGTGCTCCTCCAGCTGGTAATGCCGCGAGGTGCCATTGGCCTTGTAAACGATGGGACTGGCCTTCCCATTGGGCGACGCCTCCTCTTTGATGCGCTCCTTCTCAGGCAGCACCACCTCGATTTTCACTTCCACTGCAGGAGCAAAGAGAGGGAGGTGAGAAGGACAGGGGAGCATCTTTCACGCTCAGGGCTCGAGCCCAACCAATTAAATAGTTGTGCTGGTTAGACAGTACATAGTTAGTTTAGGAATGAGAGCTGCCCCCTTAAGGGAATTCTTCATGGGAAATGTAGTTAATGCCTCTTGGGAGATGTAGTTCATGTCACGGGGTCACATCTGTAATCCCGATTGGTCACTGAATTGTTCTCTGGTTGGGCTGAAGGAGTTTTTGGGCATTCTTACCTGGACCCCAGCATTGTGCTGGAGTTTTCCTTTGCCTTCCATCGAGGACCTGTATGCTGCACGAGCCAAAAAGAGAGCTGTGAAAATGTCTACAGACCCTCACGTCCTGGACATAAACTGTTTCAACTCCTTCCCTCAAAATGATACTACAGAGCACTGCACACCAGAACAACTACCGTGTTTCCCCGAAAATAAGACCTACCCCGAAAGTAAGACCTAGCACTATTTTCTAAACCTGCCCTAATATAAGACCTACCCCGAAAATAAGACCTAGTGTAAATCTCCAGTTCCAGGAAGACTTTTCATGGAGCAACCGTGCACCCGTGAAACACCCCCCCCTACACACTCACACCCACTATTTGGCACCATAAATATATAAGACCTACCCTGAAAATAAGACCTAGTGTGTTTTTGGGAGCCAAAAAAAATATAAGACAGTGTCTTATTTTCGGGGAAACACGGTAGAATAGAATAGAATGCTTTATTGGCCAAGTGTGATTGGACACAGAAGGAATTTGTCTTGGTGTATATACTCTCAGTATACATAAAAGAAAAGAAACATTCGTCAAGAGTCAAGAATCATAAGGTACAACATTTAATAATAGTCATAGGGTATAATAAGCAATCAAATCATACTAGGAAACAGTCCGTATAAATCGTAAGGATACAAGTGACAAAGTTACAGACATACAGTCACAAGTGGGAGGGGATGGGTGATAAGGAGTGATGGGAAGATTAATAGTAATAGTAGTGCAGAGTTTGTAATAGTTGGACAGTGTTGAGGGAATTATTTGTTTAGCAGAGTGATGGCGTTCGGGGGAAAAAATGTCCTTGTGTCTAATTGTTCTGGTGTACAGTGCTGTATAGCCTCATTTTGAGGGAAGGAGTTGAAACAGTTTATGTCCGGGATGTGAGGGGTCTGTAAATATTTTCACAGCCCTCTTTTTGACTCGTGCAGCATACAGGTCCGCAATCGAAGGCAGATTGGTAGTAATTGTTTTTTCTGCAGTCCTAATTATCCTCTGAAGTCTGTGTCTGTCCTGTTGGGATGCAGAGCCAAACCAGACAGTTATAGAGGTGCAGATGACAGACTCAATAATTCCTCTGTAGAACTGGATCAGCAGCTCCTTGGGCACTTTGAGTTTCCTGAATTGGCGCAGAAAGAACATTCTTTGTTATGCTTTTTTGATGACGTTTTTGATGTTAGGTGTCCATTTTAGGTCATGTGATATAGTAGAACCTAGAAATTTGAAGGTCTCTCCTGTTGATACTGTGTTGTCTAGTATTGTAAGAGGTGGTCGCATGGGAATGTTTCTTCTAAAGTTTACCACCATTTCTACAGTTTTGAGTGTGTTCAGTTCGAGATTGTTCCGGTTACATCACGAGGCAAGTTGTATAACCTCCTGTCTGTATGCAGATTCATCGTTGTTTCGAATAAGACCAGTGATTAGACACAAGGGGAGTTTTTCCCCAAACGCCATCACTCTGCTAAACAAATAATTCCCTCAACACTGTTCAACTATTTACAAAGTCTGCACTACTATTCCTATTAATCTTCTCATCACTCCTATCACCCATCCCCTCCCACTTGTGACTGTATGATTGTAACTTTGTTGCTTGTATCCTTACGATTTATACTGACTGTGTGATGACCCAGGGTGGGATACAAAAGTAATAAAGTCACAAAAACAGGTGAAGTCCCTTTAATTCCTTCAACTTGGCTTTAAAGGTCCAATTATCATTGACTAGAGAAAAAACTCCCCCACAAACAGTTGCGAAAAGGAAGAACTTCTGTTCAAACTCAAAATACATATAAATTATAAATAGAAAAAAACAACACAAACCACACTGAATAATTAATGAGATAAGGCAGGATAAGGGCTTGAAGACGTCCACAGATATCGAAATACACACACTGGGAAGGATGCCAGAATTCAGATAAGAACTGACAGACTAGAAATATTTTCACGCTTTGCTTCCAGCACTGGCCCATGAGCAGTTTGTCCTTTTAAACAGTCCTCACAGCTGCAGCCCATGAAGGGGATCAAGGCCCTTTCCTCCCCCGCAGACCATTCACGTTTCTCCCTTATCCGCTCCTCCCTGCGTGCCCTAGGATGAAGAGGGGATGGGCCTGGGTCTTCCTCTGAATGCCCAGCCAGCCTGTGCCCTTCCCTAGTTTCCTCCACAACTTCCGGAGCCACACTCCCACTCCCTGTCAGCTGTTCCTCCTCTCCCTCGGAGTCAGATTCTAACAGGGGCATGACAGACTGTTTCCTAGTATGATTTGATTGCTTATTGTACCCTATGACTATTATTAAGTGTTGTACCTTATGATTCTTGACTCTTGACAAATGTATCTTTTCTTTTATGTACACCGAGAGCATTTGCACCAAAGACAAATTCCTTGTGTGTCCAATCACACTTGGCCAATAAAGGATTCTGTTCTATTCTATTCTTGGCAAGAATGGAAACTGCTCAGCTGGTGGAGCTGGAGTTGGCTCAGAAGGGCTCCTTTAGCCCTTTCAGCAGGACCAAAGAGAGCAAATTTCCTCACCTTTTGATCAGAATTGGATACCTTCTTGGCAGGTTTTCCTCCTATCCCATTACCCCCCCACCCCAAACAGCCCTGCCTACCCCAGGCTAGTTGAGATCAGAAGACCTGCAAGAGCTGCGTTGACAGAATGAAAAGCTGGGAACGGAGAGAGATTTCATACAGAAGACTCGCTGACTGGGCAGATTTTCCTCCGCAAGGAATTTAATAAACATGAGGGCTTTCTAATTGTTTCTTAACAACATTGCATGGCCCTTTGCAACAGGAAAGATTACTGCACCGTAAGGTTTGTAACGATTAGCATTTAAATGACAACTTTTCAGTAGGAAAAGCAATTCCCATAAATTGTCTCCAGGGAACTTTTCCATTAGTCCCGTGAAGAAAGCAACTTTTCAACCTCTTGCTTACTCCTCGTTTTAGTATCTTTGAAGGCTGGCAACGCAACAATGCCACCACCGGCTCCTTGGATAAATGTAGCTGATGGCTCAAAAGAGCCGATTCAGGCCGTCTGCCAGGAGGACCTGATAGAGGCAAACCTGGGCGGATGGTTTGCCTCCTGAAAGGGCCGCCCGAAGCAAGCCTTGGTGCACCAGGAACCATCACCAGAAAATGTGCCAACCGAACTCAGGTTGTTTTCCTGACCACATCAAAGCAGAGTTGCACGTTGCTTCTTTTTTTTCCATATGTTCTTGCAGCTTCCCAATTTGGCTCTCAAGCCTCAATTCCTTCTTGGCATTCTTGTTCATTCTGCGCCAATTCAGGAAGCTCAAACTGCCCAAGGAGCTGCTGATCCAGTTCTACAGAGGAATGATGGAGTCTGTCATCTGTACCTCTATAACTGTCTGGTTTGGCTCTGCAACCCAACAGGACAGACACAGACTCCAGAGGATAATTAGGACTGCGGAAAAAACCATGGCTACCAACCTGCCTTCCATGGAGGACCTGTATGCTGCACGAGTCACAAAGAGGGCTGTGAAAATATTTACAGACCCCTCACATCCCGGACATAAACTGTTTCAACTCCTGCCCTCAAAACGATGCTATAGAGCACTGCACACCAGAACAACTAGACACAAGGGGAGTATTTTCCCGAATGCCATCACTCTGCTAAACAAATAATTCCCTCAACACTGTTCAACTATTACAAACTCTGCACTACTATTACTATTAATCTTCTCATCACTCCTTAACGCCCATCCCCTCCCACTTGTGACTGTACGACTGTAACTTTGTTGCTTGTATCCTTTCAATTTTTATTGACTGTTTCTTAGTATGATTTGATTGCTTATTGTACCCTATGACTATTATTAAGTGTTGTACCTGATGATTCTTGACTCTTGACGAATGTATCTTTTCTTTTATGTGCACTGAGAGCATTTTCACCAAGACAAATTCCTTGTGTGTCCAATCACACTTGGCCAATAAAGAATTCTATTCTATTCTATTCTATTCTATTCTATTCTATTCCTTATTCTATTCTATTCTACTCTACTCTTACTCTATTCTATTCTAATTTTATCTTATTCTATTCTATTCTAATTTTATCCTATCCTATTCTATTTTATTCTATTCTATCTTCCTTCAGCTACAGGGAGTCCTCGACATACGACCACAACTAAGCCCTAAATTTTCTATTGCTATGTGAGACATTTGTTGAGTTTTGTCCCATTTTATGACCTTTCTTACCACATTTGTTAAGGGAATCACTGTAGTTGTGAAGTTAGCGATATGGTTGTTAAGTGAATCTGGGGTTCCCAATGATTTTGCTTGCCCGAAGATTATAAAGGGGATCACATCACTCCTAGACATTGCAACCGTCACAAATACGAACCAGGTGCCAAGTGTCTGAATTTCGATCATGTAACCACGTGGGGATGCTGCATGGGGTTTTAAAAGTGTGAAAAACGGCCATAAGTCACTTTTTCAGGGCCGTTGTTAACTTTGAATTGTCAGTAAGTGAACTGTTGTAAGTCAAGGACTACCAATAGTGTGCTCAAATACAGTTATTAAAATATTAAAAAGAATTTAGAATTAGAATTAGAATAGGATAGGATAGGATATGGAATAAGAATAGAATAGAATAGGATATGGAATTAATAGAATAGAATTTAGAATCGAAGAGAATTTAGAATAGAACAGAATAGAACAGAATATAGATTAGGAGTAGGAGTGGGAATAGAATAGAATAGAATAGAATAGAATAGAATAGAATAGAATAAGCAGGAAGGGACCTTGGAGGTCTTCTAGTCCAGCCCCTTGCTCAAGCAGGAGAACCTGGGTCTTCTCAGACAAATGACTGTCTAGACTCTTCTGAAAAACCTCCAGAGATGGAGCATCCACAACCTCTGGAGGCAAACTGTTCCACTGGTTCATTGTCCTCTTAGGAAGTTTCTCCTTCATTCCAGGTTGCTTCTCTCCTTAATTAGTTTCCATCCATTGTTTCTTGTCTGGCCCTCCGGTGCTTTGGAGAATAAGTTGTGTTAGATTTGCATGAAGAGTCAGATGCGGAGGGCTTCAGTGAAGAGTTTATTAGTGACTACAGCTCATAACAGACCCGATTTGGCCGGGCTGCGGCTGCTACTTATAGCCAGCAGCTGCAGGTGCCAGCCAATCAGAGTGCAGGGTTTTTCCCGCACTTTTTAAACCAATCATATTTGACATTTTACAAGAACAGTTCAAACTAAACCAATGACATTCAAACCTGCATACATAACAAGTTGGCTCCCTCTTCTTTGTGGCAGCCACGTCAAATACTGGGATATTAATATCGTGTCACCTCTAATTCTCCTTCCCTTAGACTAACCCAACCCAAATCCTGCAGTTGTTCTTCGTATGTTTTAGTCTTCAGGCCTTCGATCATCTTAGTTGCTCTTCTTCACTTCAGTTAGTGGGCAATAGAGCAAGAGTGGTCAACAATGGCCCTTTACGACTTGTGGACTTCAACTCCTAGAATTCCTGAGTCAGCTCAGGAAATTACTTTCTCACTTTTTCCCCAGCCATACAATCTAGACATAGTCCCCCCAAGGGGCCCATGGACCTTAGATTAAACCCCCCAGAACCAGATGCTGACCCCTGCTGTAAGTAGGCCTACTCAGCCCCAGGTCCCCACATGAAACAGGTAGGCTGATCCAACAGAATACAGGTATGTAATCTCTGCGTGTGTTGTGGTTCACCGGCAGCAGGTGCGGACAGCTGAGGTCTTGGAGAGCGAGGACTCAGATGAGGGGCCTGTGTGTGATGCAGGGATGGGGCCAGGACCATCAGGGAGTGGAGTGCTGCCTTCGGAGATTGTGGAGGCTGGCAGCAGTGATGAAGAGGCCCCCTGAGGAGCCTGTGACCAGTGCACATGTGCACAGGGCTGCTCAAAGGAAAGAGCAGCTGTAGCAGCATGGATGACTCCCTGAGGAAATAAAAGCCAGCTGAGAAACCGCAGTTCTTTGCAGGAAGCAAAGAAGTTTTTGCACTCGAGCCTGGTGGACGTTGCTTAGTAACTTTATCTGGTGTTCTTGGCAGCCTTGCAAAACTTATCGTAGCTAATTGGTTTGAAGCAGCCTTTTACCCATGAAGGAACGGGATTTGAAAAGAAACATTAAAAGGTTGTGCTGTCACCTTTGTCTCGTGTTTGCTTCCTTGGAACCAGGTTTGGGTCAGAACAGTGCGGTGCAGAGATAAATCCTTTCATGATGAGATTTAGGAATAAGGTAAAAGACCAGCTGAAGAGATATTCACAGCAAACAGTGTGAATGAGTCTGACTCATCCTTTGCGGACTGCAGAATTTCAGGATTTTCCCCCCTCCAAAGGCATAAGCAGCTAGAAGTGTAGAACATGCCAGATCTTGGTTTTTTAATATAATGTAAAGACAAAAAAAATCACCGTCGATACTTATAATTGTCTTAATAGCCTTTTTAAAAATTTATCTTGTCAGTACCATTCAAAATATTTGTCAACTCATAAAATGGTTCTCTGGTCTTTTTAGAGTTGCCAACAGAAAGGGAGGGAGGGAGCAATGCAGCAGCTTGCAAACCGAAAGTGCATTCCATAAACGTTTTCAAAGAGAGTAACTAGGCGACTGAAGTTTCCGCCATGCAAAATTCTAACTGGAGAGCCTGATTGATGACTCTGGGCTATGGATGTGTCCCATTGGAGGATATGAATTATGATACACCCAGGGGGTGGGGGAAAATCAGGGTCAAGGGTGACAATGAATGATGTGCCTCAGAGTCGGCTACACCCAAGCAGTGCCGGCATGTTAACTCCCAATAAATCCTTTTGAAGTTTTGGAGATTTGACTCGAGACTCATGATTTAATTGGGGTAACTGCCGGAATCCTGACAATATTATTATGATTCTTCCAAAGAAGTCCAATCTGGTCAGGAATAATTATAAATGATTTCAGTTAAGAAACCATTTCTTTCTTGTCTGTTTTTATACATTTTGGAATAATGATTCCCTGATCTGCCAAGTCTTCTCCTCTGGAGATGAGATGTTCAGCTTGGGAAATAAGATGGGTGGTCGAGGAAGTTGAAGTCCACAAGTCTTCAAGTTGCCAAGTTTGGAGGTCCCTGTTCTAACTCATCTCTTAAGTCCCCGCTCCAGCTTGAATAACTCAGCCCTAAACGAGAGTCAACTAGATTTCCCAGGACATGCCTTTGCTCAACTCTCTTAACCTGGTCACTGAAGAAACCCATTTTCAAGGTTGGGATGATACACAGAGCAGTGATGTGATTTAGCCAGTTCACACTGGTTCGGGAGAACTGGTTGTTAACTTTCTGGCTTGGCAGACTGGTTGTTGGAAGAAATCATTAGGGTGGAGAACCGGTTGTTAAATTATTTGAATCCCACCACTGCATAGAGCTTCAAATGCATACAGTTTATACCAGGGGTCTCCAACCTTGGCAACTTTAAGCCTGGAGGACTTCAACTCCCAGAATTCCCCAGCCAGCAAAGCTTAAGGCTTAAAGTTAAGCTCCAGGCTTAAAGTTGCCAAGATTGGAGACCCCTGATTTATACGGTACCATGATACAGTATATATAAACTGGAAGCCTTGAGAAAAGGACCTGAGATTCTTGGAAGTTGCTGAACTCAGGTGAAAAGGACAGAGTTCCCCACAGGGTGCAGGCATGTGTGAGGTGGATATTTGTTCCACTTGGCTCCTTCCAGGGGTGAAGAATTTAGGAGAGTGAGAAAGGGGAAGAGGATGCTGTCAATGCAACCAGACTAAATAACTTCTTCTGGTCTCCACTGATTCTCCTTCCTAAGTGAGGATTTAAGTCCTGGGCCACTCCAGGATGATCTACTCCCAAGCTGCAGTCATTTTCAGAACAGCCACTGGTGCTTTTATTACTTCACAGCTGGACGACTGAAACAAGTTCTTTGAGGCACTGCTCTTGAAGACTAGTTGGAAACTTAAGAGGGTGCAAAGCACACCTTTATTGGTTACAAATTTGTTTCCAGGTGGAGCTTAAAGTGCCAGTTATTACCTGTGAAACCCTACATGGCTTAGCTATAAGTGACTGACAAGATGATTTACATTTCCTGTTCATGAAGAGATGCTCTGGACTCCCCTTCCCCACCAAGGTGGATTCTTTTGTCCTTTCAAATTCCACCTCCCCCATCATTTAAAACATTTAAAGTAAACTTAAAGTAAATTTAAAATAAGTAAAATGCTTATATTCTGCTGTTTCTTATTTGATCCTGTAATTTACTGGTATTTTTATATTATGATGATTATTTTCACTTCATATGTTAAAACTGTTGTTAGCCATCAGGGACTTTTGTAACTGGGTAAGATATAAGTTTTAGCAAATAAATAGATTAATAAAAGGAATAATTGACTAAATAAACTGAATTTACACAGCAATCTAAGACACATAGAAACATCTAACTCAGGTTAAAACTAAATAAGCTTAACAGAACCTGGAAGGGCAGTGAAGGACAAAAAAAATGGGCAGGTCTCTAAATCACTTGTCCTGCAAGAGCTGGGACTATGGAGCCCTGAGAAGACTGAGGAAGGACTGGAAGGTCATATTTGAATACCTGGTGGGCGGGTCACCCAATGACTCCCCTCCCCCTCTAGCATGCAGGACAAGGAATCACACAGCAACCAAGAGGATTAGGGGACTGGAGGCTAAAACATATGAAGAACGGTTGCAGGAACTGGGCCTGCCTAAGCTAGGGAAGAGAAGGACCAGGGGAGACAGGAGAGCACCTTCCAGTATTTGAGGGGCTGCCACAGAGAGGAGGAGGGGGTCAAGCTACTTTCCAAAGCACCCAAAGGCCAGACAAGGAATAATGGATGGAAACTGAACAAGGAGAGATTCAACCTGGAAACAAGGAGAATTTTCCTAACAGTTGAGAGCAATCAACCCATGGAACAGAAGTTGCCTTCAGAAGTTGTGGGACTTTCATCACTGGAGGCTTTCAAGAAGAGACTGGACTGCCATCTGTCAGAAATGGTGTAGGGTCTCCTGCTTGGGCAGGGGGATGGACTAGATGACCTACAAGATCCCTTCCAACTCTGTTAATCTATTATCTGTTATTTAAGCTACAGGAAGACAAGTTCCAGCTGAATGTTAGAAAAATATCTTATGTTTGAAGGCTAGATTAGTTGGTCAGCAGGACCAACAGTGGGAAGAGTGAGGAGTTCAAGTAGAACAGGAGAAGCTTCTTGGATGAGAAGCAAAACATCTTCAAGGAAAAACCAGAAAGTCCAGTTGCCTTTTGAAAAAGGATCTTTGGGACAACCATGACCTGGATGACTGAGAATCTCCATAGACAAGTGGAGGGTTGGATGGCCATCACTCAAGTCCTGGCTTTAGTAGTTGACTGGACTCTTAAAACTCACATCTTATGGTTCAGTCGACGTGCAACAGATTTGCAGACAAATTCCTTTGCCTAATCCCACTGTCTATGTTTGGGAAGTGCCCTCTGCTTCGGTCTAAGGTTTTCCTGCACTGACATTCAGCCCGAACTGATGCCCAAGTGCCAACTTTAAAAGGGCTTTACTTTCCCCAGTTTGGCCTCTCTTTCTCAGGAGACTTGGTCTCCAACTGCTCCTCCAGAAAGACACCCCCACCGCCGCCTTTGCTCCCCACAGTCTTCCAGGAAGGCTTCTTAATCTTCTATTAAAGAATTATGCTTGCATGAAATGAAGTTTCCAGGGGATTAGCCAATCGCTTTAGCAATCCCGCCACGTTGAAATTCTCCACTGACTCTCTTGG
Organism: Naja naja; assembly: GCA_009733165.1. Taxonomy (NCBI): domain Eukaryota; kingdom Metazoa; phylum Chordata; class Lepidosauria; order Squamata; family Elapidae; genus Naja; species Naja naja. The sequence continues at coordinate 14,009,340 of CM019165.1, forward strand.
CAGAAAAGGCCTCCGGCATGCCTGACCTAGTTTAATCACAGCTCTGCACAAAAGAGGCCACGTTTGGGCCACGGGCGCAGAAAGCTTTGCTGAAAGAAGCTCACCTGGTTTGGGTTTGGAGAAACATCCTCCCATGGCGAGTCAAGCAACGGAAGCCGTCCAGCAAGGGAAGGACTGAGGGAGGAAGTGACACCTTCAACTCAGCCTCTGGGCGATGGGGACCTCCAAGCCAGCCAACAAGCGAGAGGAGCTGGGGAAAGTCACCATGGTGGCTGCTGTTGAATGGCTTTCCGCAAAACCAGGCTTGTCGTTGCTACTTTGGTCATCATGTGGCTTCTTGGGTGACCTGCGTAGGATAAAAAAAAAATGCAACGAGTTGTAACTGCCAAAGCAAAGCTGGCTGAGGAATTCTGGGATTTGAAGTCCACAAGTCTTAAAGTGGCCAAGGTTGGGGACCCCTGCCCTAGACCCCTGTCCAGGGATGGGGCACTTCCACCAAGACACCCCCACTTGGAGAAGAGAGGTTGAGTCTGACTTTGAGACTACTTAGAAAGAACCAGGGTAGAGAAAGTTATTAAAATCATATTGCTTGTGGAGCATTTGTGGACTGGGGGTGGTAGGTGGGAGACACCAAAAGGTAAAATTTGAACAACTTGCAAGTTGCAAATGCTCCAACATTGGAAGTTTTAAAGAAGAGATTGGAAATGGTAGAGGGTTTCTTGCCTAAGCAGGGGAAGACCTCCAAGGTCCCTTCCAACTCTGTTATTCTAATTCTAATTCTGAAATGATGGCCCCAGCTTGCACAATGCCTCTGAAGCCCTGGATGCCTTCTCGATATTTAAAACCCAGATATCCATTTTGTTCCCTGAGAACAGCAGGGGGACTCAGGAAGACCTGTCTGAAAAGAACGAAGAACCTTCTCAATTATTTTTAAGTCGTGGCCTTATTTATAGTTCCCTGTGAAACATCCGTGTGAAAATAGTTGTCTTGCAAAAGGGAAGAGAGAGAGACAGAGAGGCTCATCAAGTGTGAGGTAAGATCACGCTTGGAATTTGATCACCACAATACAAAAAAGATGCTGAGACAGTAGGAAGCGTGCAGAGAAGAGCAACAAAGATGACGAAGAGAAACCGTATGAGGAGGAGTTGCAGGAAATAAGGAGAAACTTTCTGACAGGGAGAACAATCCACCAGTGGAACAGAAGTTGCCTTTGGAAATTGTGGGAGCTTCATCCCTGAAAGCTTTCAAAAAGAGACTGGACTGCCATCTAACAAAAATGGTGCAGGGTCTGCTTGGGTGGGGGGTTGGACTAGATGACCTACAAGGTCCCTTACAACTCTGTTATTGTGTAAGCTGAAAGGAACTGGGTATGTCTAGTCTAACAGAAGGACGAAGGGTGACATGATAGCAGTCTTCCAATATCTCAGAGGCTGCCACAAAGAAGAGGGAGTCAAGCTATTCTCCAAAGCACCTGAAGGCAGGACGAGAAATGATGGGTAGAAGACCATTAGAGATCCAGCCTAGAACTAAGGAGAAATGTCCTGTTAATAAGAACAATTAATCAGTGGAAGGGCTTCCCTTCAAAAGTTGTGGCTGCTCCATCAGAATAGAATGGAGTAGACCTGGAAGGGACCTTGGAGGCCTTCTAGTCCAGCCCCCTGATCAAGCAGGAGAACCTATAGTACAATCTCAGACAAGTGACTCTTTACTCTTCTTAAAAACCTCTAGTGATGGAGCACCCACGATTTCTGGTGGCAAGTTGTTCCACTGGTTAATTGTCCTCACTGTTAGGAAGTTTCTCCTTCATTCCAGGGTGCTTCTCTCCTTGATTAGTTTCCATCCATTGTTTCTTGTCCTGCCTTCTGGAGCTTTGGGAAATAATTTGACCCCCTCTTCTTTGGGGCAGCCCCTCAAATACTGGAACACTGTTATCATGTCGCCCCTAATTCTTCTTTTCCTTAGACTATCTAGTAAGCTGAAGACCACTGGAAGTTTTGAAGAAGAGACTGGACAGCCATTCTTCTGAAATGCTATAGGGTCTCCTGCTTGAGCAAGGGGTTTGACTAGATGACCTCCAAGGACCTTTCTAACTCTGTTATTCTGAACTTCCATCTCTTCTCAGGGAAAGAATCAATGTAATACACATTCCCAGTTCAGAGCTTGGTTCTGGGAGAGCTTTTCTCCCCACAGACAAACATCTATGGGGAAATGCAATCCAGAAAGAAACCCCAGGCAAGGCGGGGACTAAGCTCTGCTTCCCACTCCCCTCACAGAGACACTTTGCCCTCCTTTGTGGTTGCCACACATCAAAGAAAAAAAGCCAAAAGTAGCACAATCATCATTAGGCCTCATTCGTTCCCACTCCAGAGTTGAATGTTACCAGCGTATCCATGGCGGCCAATAAATCAAGATGGCGGCCCACCATGGCACGAGGAAAGCTTTTTTCCATTTTAAAGGCATTGTGATGCACATTAAAAATGATCAGAGCTTGTATGTATGTATGTATGTATGTATGTATGTATGTATGTATGTATGTGTTTATTTGATATGCCACCCATCTCACTACCCAGAGCGACTCCGGCTGCCCCATCTTAACATTTTCTACCATATCCTGAGGTAAACCCTGAATGTAACAGGGCAAAATATCTTCCCTGCTACCTTCATATGATCCAGGGGTTTACAAACCATGTTTATGAAATGTATATGCCTCCCATTTCACTGTCAAAGCAACTCATGTTTGGCTGGTCCTCTCCTTCTGAACTGGGCTGTTAGTCCCTGTTCTTTCTACCTCTAGAGAGAGGGAGGGAGGGAAGAAACCTCTCCTCCTTCCAAGAAGTCATCTAGGTATCTAGACAGACAGACAGCGGGCAGGCAGGCAGGCAGGCAGGCAGACAGACAGACAGACAGAGGATAGAGGATAGATAGATAGATAGATAGATAGATAGATAGATAGATAGATAGATAGACAGACGAGAGAGAGAGAGACAGACAGGCAGGCAGGCAGACAGACAGAGGATAGATAGATATAGATAGATAGATAGATAGATAGATAGATAGATAGATAGATATAGATAGATGGATAGATAGATAGGAAGGTAGATAGGAAGGTAGATAGGAAGGTAGATAGATGATAGATAGATAAGATAGAAAGATAAGATAGAAAGATAAGATAGAAATAAATAAATAAATAATATAAATAAAATTCTTTATTGGCCAAGTGTGATTGGACACACAAGGAATTTGACTCTGGTGCACATGCTCTCATGTACATAAAGAAAAAATAAAATACATTCATTCAGAATCACAAGATACAACACTTAGTGATAGTCATAGGTTACTAATAAGCAACCAACTCATACTAGGGAACAAATAAAACAATATAAATGGTAAAATACAAGCAACACAGTTATAGTCACAAGTGGGAAGAGATAGGTACTAGGAAGGATGAGAGGAATAATAATAATACAGTCTTATAATAATTAAAATAATTTGACAGTGTTATGGGAATTAGTTGTTTAGCATTGTGATGGCATTTGGGAAAAAACTCCCCTTGTGTCTAGTTGTTCTGGTGTGCAGTGCTCTGTAGCATCGTTTTGTGGGAAGGAGTTGAAACAGTTTATGTCCGGGATGTGAGGGGTCTGTAACTATTTTCACAGCCCTCTTTTTGACTTGTGCAGAATACAGGTCCTCCATGGAAGGCAGGCTGCTAGAAATTGCTTTTTTCTGCAGTTCTAATTGTCCGTTGAAGTATTTGTCTAGGTATCCAAAGAGCCTAAAGATAGAAGACGGAGTCCTGAAGCACCGCTGGTCCTGCCTCCTCCCCCAAATTGCCCTCCAGAGGCCTTTCGGCTGGTCTGGTGCGTGCCTGGCTAAGCCCCGAGGTCATTCCACCCTCAGCAATCTTCCGATGTACCTCATTTCCTTCCTTATCTTTACAAGAAGCAAATGGAAAAAAAGGTAATATAAACCTTGAGCAGGAAAGGAAAGGGGGGAAGGCTGTGAAGTTTGCCATGTCATTGACCCAGCCTTCGGAGGGCAAAAGGTAACACCATTCTGACTAGTCAGGTTACATTCATCCGTTTCCAACCGAGCTGGAAGAAAGGAAAGGAACAATCTTTGGAGGTTCCCTGAACTTCCTTGATGAGATCGGTAGACCTGCCCTTCCTTCCCTAAAGCAACATATGTTTAAGCAGCTGTGCTTGGGCCTCTGCTTTTTCTCCAAGGCATCCATTTTGCTGCTAAGGTCCCTAGCGGTCTTGTCAAGGTTTTACATATTAACAGAGTTGGAAGGTCTGTAGGTCATCTAGTCCAACCCGCCGCCCAAGCAGGAGACCCTACAATATTTCTGACAGATGGCAGTCCAGTCTCTTCTAGGATAGGATAGGATAGGATAGGATAGGATAGGATAGGATAGGATAGGATAGGATAGGATAGGATAGGACAGGACAGGACAGGACAGGACAGGACAGGATAGAATAATGAATGCAATGCAATGCAATACAATGGAAGGTGAAGTTCAGCCAAATCAGCTGGAAATACATTTTGGGGTGAGTTGGAGAGACTGATAGATTACAAGCTCAGCCCCATCAGTTCTCCCAGGAGGTTCTCCTGCACGGCTGCCCCTTCAAGTGGGGAAAGCTTCCCCGAGAGAAGGAAGAGCCACTGATTTCGGCTTTCCTTCCCCGGCAGACTCAAGACCAGAAGGGGCAGACAGAGTAACCCTTGCCCTCCAGCCCAGGCCTGCCTCCTGCGGCAGCGGCGGCTGCTCCTGGCTGCTGTTTCAGCAAATTGGTCTCCAGATTAGATCTGCTGAACAGGAAGCCTGGCAGGGAACTCCTGAGTGTGCTGTTTCCGAGGGGAAGACTGACAGCCGTCCCAGATTAATCATTAAGCAAGAGGTGCAATGAAGATTTCAAAGGTGCCTCAATAAAATGCTGATTAATTCCTCAAAGGCTGAGAAAATGATGTCTCAGCTGAGGAGAGGGGGGAGGAGGAGAAGGGAGGGAGGGAGGAGGAAGGAAGGGAAGGAGAGAGGGAAGGAGAAGAGGACGAAGAGAAGGAGGGAAGGAGAAAGAAAGAGGAAAAGTGGAAGGAAAGAGAGAAAGGGGGGAAGGGAGGGAAGAGAGAAAGATAGGAAAAGTGGAAGGAAAGAAGGAAAGAAAGAAAAGGAAGGAAGGAGAAAGAAAAAAGGGAGAAGGAAGAAGAAAGAGATGAAGGAAGGAAGGAAGGAAGGAAGGAAGGAAGGAAGGAAGGAAGGAAAGAAACATTGATGAAGACTTATAAAAAGCAATCATCTTTCCAATCTTAAGACAACTGGACTTTCCTGTTTTTCTTTGAAGACATTTTGCTTCTCATTCAAGAAGCTTCTTCAGCTCTGAATGAAGAATTTCCCTTCCGTCAGAACAGATGAAACTTCTTGGATGAGAAGAGAAACATCTTCAAAGAAAAACCAGAAAGTCCAGTTGCCTCTTGAAAAAAAGCACCTTTGGGACAACCAGGACCTGGATGATGGAATATCTCCAGAGACACTTCAATCTTACGCGTCATCACACGGATCATTGCCACACAGACTCTCAGGGTGTTTTGCCCCACCCACCGCCAGCCTCCGGAGAAGAGCTGCTGTGCCAAAAGCCATTCAATAATTCAATGCTCTTCACTCTTCCATGTGCTTCAAAGGGCTGACTCCCCAGGGGACGCAAGCGGGAATACATGGGGAGGCTCCTCCTGCAAGCTTCCTCCTGCCCCACTGCAGACCTCCCCACTCCCGAGATGATGCCTGGGAGTCCGGCCTTTTCCACAATCCAGAGGCCGTCCTGCTCAGCCACCCAACAGAAGTGGGGGGGGGTCTTTGGTGGGGACCAGGCTGCCCACAAGTCAAGAGCAAAGCTCCCCTCCGGATGAGGGGAACAGCATCTCAGCGTCACACCACATCTCTGCGTTCTCTTTATGTGCATTGCGTGCACATAAAAAAGAAGGGGAACACTTCATGCTTCTTCCATCAGCCTCACTCCCTTGCTACCCTTTGGCCGGCTCCAAAGACACGTCCAGATTGTGTTCTTGATTAGGGACACAGAAGGATTTGCCGGCATATGACAGCTTCTGCACCAAAGGCAGATTCCTTGTGTGTCCAATCTCACTTGGCCAATAAAGAATTCCATTCCATTCATTAGCAAGGGCCTTGGTGGTACAGGCTGTTAATAGCCTAGCACTTAGCTCCAGCTGCCTGTAATTATTGCAGGCTCGAATCCCACCAGGCTCAAGGTTGACTCAGCCGTCCATACTCTCGGGGTAGGTAAATTGAGGACCCAAGATTGTTGGGGGCAATAAGCTGACTTTGTAAAAATGCCGCTTAGTAATAAGCAGGCATATACAATGGAATGAAGGCTATTGCTGAGCGCATTGGGTTGTATCCCAAAAACTGTAAGCCGCCCTGACTCTCCGGAGAAGGGCGGGATATAAATATGAATAAAATAAAATAAATAAATAAAATTATTCTATTCTATTCTGTTCCGTTCCGTTCCATTCTGTTCTGTTCCGTTCCGTTCCACTCTCCACTCCACTCCACTCTACTCTACTCTACTCTACTCTACTCTACTCTACAACACAACATTCATTCTTTCCCTGTTCTATTCTGTTCTGTTCTGTTCTGTTCCGTTCCGTTCCGTTCCATTCCATTCCATTCCATTCCATTCTATTCTATTCTATTCTATTCTATTCTATTCTTCCTGCATTTCTTTCTACACTTCCCTGAGTGTTGCCAGTTGGTCTCCCATCCTATCCCATCTTTAAGAGATCCAACCCTGCTTGCTTGCTTGATTGTTTGTTTGTTTATGGAATTTATATTGCTGCCTATTCGCACATGGCAACTCCAGGTAGCTTACAGAATATAAAACCCCATATAAAAGCAATAAAACTAATAAAAGAAAAGTCATATAATAAATTAATACACTAAAATCACCCCAACCCCACCCCGCTCCAGTGACAGCACTTCACACGAGCCATTTAATGGCCTCTATCCCGCTCTGGGTTCCCCAGGCAGAACCAGGTCTTCAGTGCCTTCCAGGAGACTGCTAGAGCAAGGGTCTCCAACCTTGGCCACTTTAAGATTTGTGGACTTCAACTCCCAGAATCCCTCAGCCAGCAAACCTGGGAGTTGAAGTCCACAGGCAAAGCTGGCCGAGGGATTCTGGGAGTTGAAGTCTTAAAGTTGCCAAGGTTGGAGACCCCTGTGCTAGAGTGAGGGCCATTCTAATCTTGTGGGGCAGGGGATGATGTTCCAGAGAGAGGAGAGCCCAAACAAGGCCAGAGAGAGTTTGATCCCTGCTAAGATTGACATTGTCAGAAGGTGGGGTGCTTTTAAGAGGGCAGATAAGGAGCCCCCACCCCTAGGAAGGTGCATCAGCCAAGTTGCCCTCTGCTCTCTGCGAAACGAGGAGCAAGCAGCTGAGTTTCCCTGAGCCAGCGCACAATCAGCCCTGTGGCAGGGCACAAATCTGCCACATCATTTCAATGTATTCAAATGTGCATGATCCAGGCCTCTTCTACATCAGATCACAGCCCCGTCAATTTCAAACATGTGCAGCTTCAACCGCTTAGTAAGACGTCTGGAAGCCGATAATGTTAATGTTCTCTCTGCTGAATGAAAATGAATCTACAAAGCCAATGACTGCCTCAGCATTATACATCGCAAGGCTTCGAAAGCCGGCACAGCGAGTTCTGGATCTTTGGAGGGGAGGAGACTTAATTGAACTAAAATGTGCGGATGTGCTGCAGCACAAACATTATATAAGAAACCGCTTCCGAATATGCATGAGGCTTGTTGGAGCGGCCCGATTTCCCATTACCATAGAACAGATGAAAAATATGTTTATTTTTAAAATCTTTGTTTCCTTGGATGTAATTGCCTAGTCCTGACTTGTAATTTTATACTATACTTTAATGTTTGTTACTCTTTAGATGATTTACATCTGCTAGCCTACAGTTCTCTTATTAAAACTGGTTCTTACAACAACAAAAGAAGGCCTTGACTGAATTTAAGCTAGGTTGGAATTGATTAGAAATTGAATGGGAAACCACCTGAGGGTTTATTTTTTCACTGTGCCCTGATGACAACATCTCTGCACAACACCTGAAATAGCAAAATACCTTTTTTATTTGGGGGGAGGGTTTGTAAACTTGCTTCAATCAATAAGCTCTACAATGCTTGGAAGAGATTGCCAAGTTCACTGCATATGCTAAGATGCTCACAAATGCACTGAACCACTGAATTTTACCTAAGGTTGTATGAATGATTCCTAGCTTTTCCTGAAAAGAAGGTATGTCATAAACTCTGAAAGTAGCTAAAGGCTATTGTGGTTCAAAGACTTTCCCTGTTAAGCAACTTTTCTAGTATTCTGTTCTTTCCCTTTCCTTCCCTTCCTGTTTCTTCTTCTTATTATTATTTTTAATTCATATTTATATGCCGCCCTTCTCCGGAGACTCAGGGCGGCTTACAATTTTGGGAGCGCAACTCAATGCGCTCAGCAATAGCCTTCCTTCCATTGTATATGCCTGCTTATTACTAAGCGGCATTTTTACAAAGTCAGCTTATTGCCCCCAACAATCTTGGGTCCTCAATTTACCTACCCCAAGAGGATGGAAGGCTGAGTCAACCTTGAGCCTGGTAGGATTCGAGCCTGCACTAATTGCAGGCAGCTGGAACTAAGTGCTAGGCGTTTAACACCACCAAGGCTCTTCTTCTGCAGTTTTGCTCTGCGCCTGCCTTCCCACAGTCGCAAGGCTGCCCTCTTCCTCCCCTCCCATCTCACCTGCTAGCAAGGGATATAGAATAAGGAAGGGGGGGCTGAGGGTCAGAGAGCTCCTCTTTGGCTGGCTGGCTAGCTGGGGCCCCTGGGATTTTCAGCCTAATCCTGGGGAGGAGGGGGCAGGAGATGGGCTTTACAGTTAATGACATTGAAAAGTGCAAAAGAAGAAACGAAACATTCCCTTTCCCCAGCACAAAATTTCAGGGCGACCTCTAAGTAGCTCAAAGTTTCATTCAACCTCAGGTAAAAATGTCTGGGAATGGGATGTAGGACAGAACAAAATAGTGAAGGGTTTGTTTGCGGGTGTTGCAATTATGATTTTGGTTTCATTTGCTTCGTTGACTTTTATTTCATCTACATCTTGCTCCAAGGAAGACAAGCACAATTAACACTAGTATCACCGCTCTGTTTGCTATTTTCTCCTCCCAAAATGTAGTTTTAGTCCACGGTAGGCAAAAATCGGAAGCATTTAAAATGGATTTAATTCGAAAAACGTTTAAGTCTCAAAAGGTGCTACCAGACCTCAGGGTTTTGGTTTTGGTTTTACTTCCAAAATGGAAAGCTTGCAGCACTGCACATGCCCTCCCCACAACCCCCGACCTGCAAATTATGGGCACCTGCAAATTATGCAGTAGCTGAAAAGTAATGGAAAACCCCGTTGCTCTTTTAGAGCAGGGGTCTCCAACCTTGGCAACTTTAAGCCTGGAGGACTTCAATTCCAGTCCTCCAGGCTTAAAGTTACCAAGATTGGAGACCCGTTTTAGAGGACTCCAGAATAAAACAAGAGTTCAACATTTAAAATTGTTTTCCTCCAGGAAAGCACTTGGGTCAAGAATTCCCAGAATCTGCAAACGATCTGCAAAATATATTTAAATTTTGATAACTGGAAACCAGAAGAAGCTTGCCTGAGTGCCTGCTGGTGGCAGTGGCAGCGGCGGCAGGAGAATCTGAACTCAGGACCTGAATGGCCTTCCCCCCCCCCCCTTCGCCCTCAAGGGTTCCCTCGTTTCTCCAATGGGGGCGAGTCGAGAAAAGCATTTATCCCGTCTTTCATGAGCCAGAACTCCTGCCTTTCTCCCACACTGGCACAAGAAGGGGCTTACCTAGGATGCCAGTCGCACGCCAGGGGCTTGGATGCCCAGGAGTGTACTGGTGGATGCCTGCAGGACGCACAATTCACTCGCAATCCTCAGTAGAGGCAAGGAAGGGGGGCATTTGAAAAACCACTCCCCCCCCCGCCTCCTGCATGCAATTTTGCCCCCTTCCTAATAGATTAATTAGATTAATTATGATTCAATTGTTTATTGTACCCTATGACTATTATTAAGTGTTAAACCTTACGATTCTTGATGAATGTATCTTTCCTTTTATGTGCACTGAGAGCATTTGCACCAAGACAAATTCCTTGTGTGTCCAATCACACCTGGCCAATAAAGAATTCTATTCCCATTCCCTTCCCTTCCCTTCTTACTCCTACATTCCATTCCATTCTTATTCTTAATAGATATAGATTAATAGAATTCTTTATTGGCCAAGGGTGATTGGACACACCTGCAGTCACTTCCTGGGGGGGAAAGCGCTGCTTAGTCGCCCCCCCCCCCGCAGCCGAGCCGCACCAAGAGTAGAGTGGACAGGGGTGAGGGGTGGGGGGAAAGACCGAAGGGGGCTTCGCGGAGACCGCAACTCTTCGGCAGAGCAGCTGGCAGGATGGAGCCAGTTGAGGGGGGCACTGCAGCCCCGGGGAGCATCCATCTGCAGCGCTGGCCCAACCTCGTCGGGCGACGGGCGATCCCTTGGCGGATGCCAGCAAGCTGCTCTGCCCCGAAGGGCTGCATTTGCCCCTGGCGGGGGTGGGGGTGGAGGAAATGTCCGGGACCAGACGACACCCCCCCCCCATCCCTGCTTCGTCCTTCCCGCTTCTTACCGGGCCAGATGAAGAGCCGCAGCTCCGGACCGGGGTCCCGGGATGGGGGACGGCGGCCGGGCAGGCGACTTGGCCGGCGGCGCTCCGAGCCTCCTTCCGGTACCCCCGCCCGTCCCCGCTCAGGGCTCGCCAAATAAGCAGCCCCCAAACTTCGGGCTGGGCGACGCCGCGGCTTCTGCGCTGCCGGCCGGCCGCTTCCCGGCGCACCTGCCCGCGGCCGCCGCCTGGCGCCGCCTCCGCGCCCGCCCCGCGCTCCTCCGCCGCGGACAGCCACGCGCGGTCCGGATGGGGGGGGCGGACTGTCCCCCCCCACCGCGCTTCCTGAAGGGGCTTCTGCTCTCCCCGCGGCCGCTTCGCATGACACGCGTGACACCCGAATTCGGCGAGATTTGCTGGGGCATCGGGCGCAGCAGCAGCAGCAGCCGGCGCAAGGGCTCCAAGCCACTGGCCGCCAACTCCGCCTTGGGCCTTAGAATAATAGAGTTGGAAGGGACCTTGTAGGTCATCTAGTCCAACCCCACCCCGCCCGCCCAAGCAGGAGACCCTACATCGTTTTTGATAGATGGTCTCGAGCTGCTACCGTCGCTTGGCGTCACGAGCCCGAAGGCGGGGGTGGGGGATGCTACTGTGCTTCCTCACCCCCACCCCCAGTCCAGCGCAGGTTCCTTCAGGATCTGCCCGCTCCGGGTTCAAGGCACCCCACCCCCCACAAATGGGCATCAGGGACCGGGAGAAAGGCAAGCCGAGACCTGCGCTCGCTGTCAGGCAGAGGCGGCCGCCTCGCAAGGAGGACTGAAGAGCTGAGCTTAGCCGGTCGCCCCCTCCTCTCAGATAATCAGAGTTGGAAGGGACCTTGTAGGTCATCTAGTCCAACCCCCCCGCCCAAACAGGAGACCCTACACCATCTCTGACAAATGGCAGTCCAGTCTCTTCTTGAAAGCCTCCAGTGATGACTCTCCTTTCCTCCCCGCCCGCTGCCTCTCCATTCCTAACTTTCAGGTCTCTTCGACTTTTCGGGTGTGGGTGGGTGGGTGTTTGTGGGTGCACACACCAAGCCTCCATTTCTCAGATTGGAGCTTCCAGGGTTGCCTCTGGGCAGCTCCTGAAGCCCTGACATTGCCCCCTGGATAGGGCACCCTCAAGGCAGTCAGGCGAGCCCTTCCACAAGAGCCACTAAAGCACAATTTCTCCAACTTTTCCAGAAGGCAAATGCGAATATTGTAGCTGTATTTGGGTTCTTTAAAAAAAGGGGGGGGGGGTCCTTGGATCGCAGTTCGCTTTGCTTGTTTTAGTGTTGAGCCTCGTACAAAATCAGTTATTTGGATTGATGGGGGGGGGGAATGCCAGGAAGGATTAAATTGGGGAGGGGGGTTCTTGGAACCCACACAGATTAACATTGCTAAAAGCCTGGATACAAATTTGGCTGCCGTTCACACATGGGAAGCCTATGAAAAATGTTAGTTCTAAAACAGATACTTTAAAAAAATCAACTTCTCAAACTCTCTCTCTCTCTCTCTGTCACACACACACACACACACACACACACAGAGCTCCCCCCAGCTACAGTGTGTGCAGTGTTTTGTGGCTTATTAGAATAGAATATAAAATTACAGAGTTGGAAGGGACCTTGGAGGTCTTCTAGTCCAGCCTCTTGCATAGGGAGAAAACCTGATACCATTTCAGAGAAATGGTTGTCCTCTTAAAAACTTCCAGTGTTAGTAGAAATAAGGAGGAATTTCCTGACCCTGAGAGCAATCCCCCCATGGAACAGCATTTGCCTTCGGAAGTTGTGGGAGCTTCATCCCTGGAGGCTTTCAAGAAGAGACTGGACTGCCATCGGTCAGGAATGGTGCAGGGTCTCCTGCTTGGGCAGGGGGCGGGCGGGTTGGACTAGATGATCTACAAGGTCCCTTCCAACTCTGTTAATCTAATAGTTCTATTGCATTCTGCATTATTCAGGCTCCACTGTGAGTCCAGTTTGGGGTGGAAGGCCACACTTTAAAAGGCTCAGAAAAAATCCAAATGGCAATGGGCAGGGTATGAGGGGTAGAAACCCAGCGAGTTGGAAAACTGCCCCATCTAAATAAAGAGGGCTGCCTCTGAGAGGGGATACGATGGCCATTAATAAAATAAAATAAAAAAATATTTTAATTAGACCTGCTTTCTGGTCCCCAAAAATGGGAACACGCACAAGAAAAAAGTTGAGTGTCAGGAAAAGTAATCCAATTAACCCATAGAGCCTCTGACCCAGGGAAGAGATGGATCCCCTCCCCCCCCCAAAAAATTCTTTCTCAGGTACCCTGCTGACAGCCCATCTGTCAGTGGCACTTGAATGTGGATGTCTGCACTGAGCAGTGGGTTGGGCTAAATGGCCTCATGGATCCCTTCCAATTCTATGATTCAAACTAAGCTCAGCCATTGTCTGACCTAGTATTAAGGAAGGAAGTTTTTAAGAAATGATTGGACAACCATTTGTCTGAAA
>CM019165.1:14023549-14067551 GCA_009733165.1 Naja naja
ACCCAAATCTACAGAGTGCCTAGAGGTGAAGACTACATGATATAGCTATGAGAATAATGGTTCTAATTATGATGTAAAATAATGTGTATATTCAAAAGAAATTATATTGTAAATATGGTTACAATCAGGGTGTATCAAACGATGTATACTTAAATGAGATTTGATAGAACAGTACACGAAATGGAAACGGGATGTATAATAAATGAAAAAATATATTTTTAAAAAAGGAGATAAACCATTATTGTGTTGCTTAGAATAAAACGTCTGGGAAAATGGGGGGGGGGGAAGAATCCTCAGAAATGTGACCACGGCCTTTGAAAAGAGGGGAGGGGGGACCCAGAAAACTGACCGTTAGAAACACGAACTTCTGGGAAGCCCCGAAGCCTCCTCGGGAGGAAACCGCCCTCCATTGTCCCGATAGCTGCCTAACCCCACAGAGGTCAGTGGAGGAAGGGGAGCCTGGCCTCGGGGGAAGTCCGGAATTGCCCCGGAGCCAAGCTAAAGAGGGTTTAAAGCAGGGGTCTCCAAATGTGGCCACTTTAAGGCTTGTGGACTTCAACTCCCAGAGTTCCTCAGCCAGCAAAGCTGGGAGTTGAAGTCCACAAGTCTTAAAGTGGCCACGTTTGGAGATCCCTGCTTTAACGAGTTTAAAGAGGGTTTTTGGAAGTTGTGGGAGTTTTATCCCTTAAGGCTTTCAAGAAGAGACTGGACTGCCATGGTGTAGGGTCTCCTGCTTGGGGGTTGGACTAGATGACCTCCAAGGTCCCTTCCAAGTCCCAACTCTGTACTGAAGCAGGGTTCCCTCCAACTGGGCATGACAGTCCCACGGCTTCACTGCACCTCCTCCTCCTGCCCTGCCCCCTTCTTGCTACGCTCCCCGAGCCGATCTGGCCCTTGAGCTCCCCGCCCCCACCGCCTGGCTCAGCTGACCCCAGGCTCCTTCCGGGACGAGTCCGCCCCGCCCCCGCGGCTCCCTCCCTCCCTCGCCCGGCCGATCCTGAGCTCACAAAGCTCCGAGGCTGGGAAGCCGGGGTCTGGTGGGGGAAGGGGAAGGAGGGGGGGTTGCGGCTGTCCCACGGTGGATTGTGGGAGCTGTAGTTTTTCCGGGCTTCCTTCCCCCCTCCCCCTTCCGTGCAGGCTGCCCTTCTCGCGGCCGTCGCTCGGCGCGGGACTAGAGGTGAGCTTGCCCGTGTCGGGGTTTGGGGAAGAGGGGGGTGTTTACAGATTAACAGAGTTGGAAAGGGACCTTGGAAGTCATCTGGTCCAACCCCGAGACAACAATTTCTGACAGGTATGCACGCGCCTCCTACCCAGCATCCCCCCCCCTCCCGAGGGCGTCGCGCGCAGCCCTCCGGGCGCCCTCCGGGCGGTGGGCTTGCTTTGCAAAATCCCAGCAGAAACCCGGGAATGGCTGGGGAAGCGCAGCCGCTTCCCGAAAGGAGCTGCCCGTCGCCCGCCCCGCCCCCGGGAAAACGCCTCTGAGCCGGACTGACCTTCCCTCCCGCCCAGCTGGCTCCATTCTGAGTCCTGCTAGGAAGGCAACCAACCAGGCCAGGATTACAGATTATTTTAGAATAGCATAGAATAGAGTAGAGCTGAAAGGGACTTTAGAGGTCTTTTAGTCCAACTCAAGCAGAACAAGCTGTCCCATTTCAGACAAGTGGCCGTCTAGACTCTTCTTAAAAACCTCCAGTGATGGAGCAGCCATGATTTCTGGAGGCAAATTCTGTTCCACTGGTTAATTGTCCTCACTGTTAGGAAGTTTCTCCTTAGTTCCAGGTTGCGTCTCTCTTTGGTTACTTTCCATCCCTTGTTTCTTGTTTTGCCTTCTGGTGCTTTGGAGAGTAATTTGACCCCCTCTTCTTTGTAGCAGCCCCTCAAATACTGGAACACTGCTATCATGTCCCCCCTAGTCCTTATTTTCATTAAACCTTACTGTTGTTGTTGTTAGTTGCGCAGTTGTGTCTGGCCCATCTACTTAAACTCTGCTTTCCTTTCACTACCGGACAGCAAGAAAAAGGAAGCTTTCCTGCCCCACCAAATGTCTGGGGCAAAAGAAACAAAAGGTCTCCATGAATAGTTTGGAAACCTGGTTTTTTCCCCTGTTTCTGCCTTCCCCAGATGAAGTTTCTGAAAAGCTGGGGAGAACAGCTGGTTCCTGGACCCCACCGTTGGGCCTCCTACGCCTCCGTGCCCCAGGCTGTCCCCTCCCTGGCATTCGTTCCTGCCAGCCCCCCTCCGGACGCTGGAGTGATCGAGAAGCTCCAGGGGTTCGTTCTCCGCTGCCAGCGACTCTTTGTCTTGACCGGAGCAGGAATCTCCACCGAATCCGGCATTCCAGACTACCGCTCTGAAGGCGTGGGCCTCTACACCCGGACTGACCGCCGGCCCGTCCAGCACGCCGAGTTTCTCCGCAATGCCGCAGCCCGGCAGAAGTACTGGGCCAGGAACTTCGTGGGGTGGCCCCGGTTTTCCTCCCACCAGCCCAACGCGGCACACCGGGCTCTGAGCAGCTGGGAACAGCAGGGGAAGCTGCACTGGCTGGTGACCCAGAACGTGGACGCCCTCCATGCCAAGGCTGGGAGTCAGCGCATGACTGAGCTGCATGGCTGCACGCACAGGTGGGGAGGGGGAAGCAGGTGCCAAGCCTGGCAGGGAAGGTGCAGGTGCCCGGTGCATCTGCCTGGCCCGGCCCTCTGGTTCTGCCAAGTTGAAAAGGGCCCTGGGGTGAGGCAGTGGGCAGCAAGACAGACCCACTGGTGCTCTTGTGAAGAAGGCCACCCAGCAGCGTCCTTGAAGCCAGCGGCTCAGAGGGACCTTCTGCACAGATGCCAGAGGGCTGGGGGTGTCTGATCGCGTCCCTTCCTGGCAGAGCCCCAAGACCAGTGGTGGTACTCTACTGGTTTGGCCCAGTTCTGCCAAGCCAGCAGTGGTGATGAGCAGCGGAGGCCGAACCGGTTCTCTCTGGCGCTCTGCTGTTGGGTCTACCTGCCTGCCCGGGCTCCCATGCTCACCTTTATCTCCTGCTTTTGAAGTGCCACTGCTTTGCGCGGCACAGAAGAGTCCCGTGCGGCAGCTGCTGAAGCGACCGGGAGAGTGCAGGCTTGCAGGAGGAGATTTGGAATGCCTCTGCGCCTGAGCAAAGTGCGCGTTTGGTGCATGCATGCACGCAAAGTGTGTGCACGTGCGCAAAGCGCACCCACCAAGCCACACCCACCGAACCGGTGGTAAAAGTTTTTTAATCCCACCACTGCCCAAGACTTTTGCTGCCTGGGGGGAGCAACACAATGCTGACCCCGCCTCCACAGGCATCTTAGTTCCCAGGAAGTGTTCACAGCAGGAGAAAAAAGAAGAAGAATACTGTGTTTCCCCGAAAATAAGACACTGTCTTATATTTTTTTTGGCTCCCAAAAACACACTAGGTCTTATTTTCGGGGTAGGTCTTATATATATACCGTGTTTCCCCGAAAATAAGACACTGTCTTATATTTTTTTTGGCTCCCAAAAACACACTAGGTCTTATTTTCGGGGTAGGTCTTATATATTTATGGTGCCAAATAGTGGGTGTGAGTGTGTAGGGGGGTGTTTTGCTGGTGCATGGTTGCTCCCTGAAAAGTCTTCCTGGAACTGGAGATTTACACTAGGTCTTATTTTCGGGGTAGGTCTTATATTAGGGCAGGTTTAGAAAATAGTGCTAGGTCTTACTTTCGGGGTAGGTCTTATTTTCGGGGAAACACGGTATATATATATATATATATATTTAATGAAAAAAAACACCATATTCATGTAAAACAATGTACATTTATTCATGTATGAAACCATGAACAAATCGCATACCGTGTTTCCCCTAACATAAGACCTTGGTGGCTCAGGCTGTTAATTGCCTGCACTTAAGTTCCAGCTGCCTACAACTGCTCTAGGCTCGAATCCCACCAGGCTCAAGGTTTACTCAGCCTTCCATCCTTTCGGGGTAGGTAAATTGAGGAGCCAAGATTGTTGGGAGCAATAAGCTGACTTTGTAAAAATGCCGCTTAGTAATAAGCAGGCATATACAATGGAATGAAGGCTATTGCTGAGCACACTGGGTTGTATCCCCAAAAAATTGTAAGCCGCCCTGAGTCTCCGGAGAAGGGTGGCATATAAATGTAATTAAAAAAAAAAAGACACCGTCTTATATATTTTTTGGCTCCCCAAAACACGCTAGGTCTTATTTTTGGGGTAGGTCTTATTTTTGGGGTAGGTCTTATTTTCGGGGAAACACGGTATCCTTTTTTCTGGACTAAATCTCTCACAGAAAAGTAAAGTCTTACACTTAGGCAAGAAAAACCAAAAGTACACATACAGACTGGGTGAAACCAGGCTCAATAGCAGGAATTGTGAGAGGGATCTTGGAGTCTTAGTGGACAATCAGCTAAATATGAACTAACGGTGTGCAGCCGCAGCCAAAAAACCTAACGCAATCCTAAATTGCATTAACAGAGGGATACAATCAAGATGGTATCAAGGGAGGTACTAATACTACTCTATAAAGCCTTAGTAAGGCCACACCTAAAATCCTGCATCCAGTTTTTATCACCACACTGTGAAAAATTTGTTGAGACTCTAGAAAGAGTGCAGAGAAGAGCAACCAGGATGATGAGGGGACTGGAGGCTAAAACATACAAAGAATGGTTGCAGGAACTGGGCAGGGCTAGTCTAGGGAAGAGAAGGACCAGGGGAAACAGGAGAGCAGTCTTCCAATATTTGAGGGGCTGCCACAGAGAGGAGGAGGGGGTCAAGCTATTTTCCAAAGCACCTGAAGGCCAGACACGGAATAATGGATGGAAGCTGACCAAGGAGAGATTCAACCTGGAAATAAGGAGAAACTTTCTGACGGAGGATCATCAACCAATGGAATAGAAGTTGCCTTCAGAAGTTGTGGGAGCTTCATCACTGGAGGCTTTCAAGGAGAGATTGGACTGCCATGGTGTAGGGTCTCCTCCTTGGGTGGAGGGTTGGACTAGAACTAGATGATCTACAAGGTCCCTTCCTGCTTGGGCAGTAGATGACCTACAAGGTTTCTTCCAACTCTATTGATCTAATCTCTTACCTGAAGCATTGACTTCAACTTCTTTTCTATTTTCTTATTTTATTTTCTTATTTTCTAATGGAGGCTGGGTGGGATTTAGCTGTTAGGAATCGGGAGATGGTCCTTTTCCCTGAGCTTAAAAATCCATCTCTTTCAAGAGCCGTGAAAACCTCCTTCTCCACAGGGTCGTGTGCCTCAGCTGTGAGGCCCGAGTCTCCCGCCAGCATCTCCAGGAACATTTTGAGGCCTTGAACCCCACGTGGACAGCTGAGGCCCACGGCGTGGCCCCTGATGGAGATGTCTTTCTACTGGAAGAACAGGTGCGACATTTCCGTGTCCCATCGTGCAGCAAATGTGGCGGAGTCCTCAAGCCGGATGTGACTTTCTTTGGGGACAATGTTTGCAAGGAGAAAGTAGACTTTGTGTACCAGCGTCTTGAGGAGTCTGATGCGGTCCTGGTGGCCGGGTCCTCCTTGCAGGTAAGCATGAGAATCTGCCTCTGAGATGCCCGGCCAGGGGGTGCCAGCGTCAAGGAGTAGAGTACAGTAGAATAGGAGTAGGAATAGGTAGAGTGGAATGGAATGGAATGGAATGGAATGGAATGGAATGGAATAGAATAGAATAAACAGGAGAAGAGAAGAGAAGAGAAGAAGAGAGGAAAGGAGAGGAGAGAAGAGAAGAAAGAATGGAATAGAGGAGAACAGAACAGAATAGAACAACAGTACATTGGAGTAGAATAGAGGAGAGGAGGGAGAATGGTGTAGAATAGAACAGACAGAATAGAATGGAATAAGAATAGGATTTAGAATAGAATAGAATAGAATAGAATAGAATAGAATAGAATAGAATAGGCTGGCCCTGCCCACCACTCCCCTCCCAGGAGTCCCACGCAGCCCATTTTGGATACAGGTAAGTGCAGGGTGAGCACGGGGGCTCGGGGAGGGCGAAAAATGCCCCCCCCTGAAGTTTGGGAAGGCCGGAAATGGGCCCGTTTTCACCTTCCAGAGAGCCTCCAGAGCCTGAGGAAGCCATTTTCGCCCTCCTGGAGGCTCAAGGAAAGCCTCAGGAGCCCGGGGAGGGCAAAAACATGCCCCCCTCCTGCCATGGTGCAGAAGGCCGACTAGGCCACGCCCACCATGGCGACGCCTACCCAACACCCAAGCAGAGAACCCTTTGCTAAAAGTTTTTGAAGCCCACCAAGTTTTTGGTGGCTACCAAGCAAGATTAGACCCTGGGCGGAGAAGGGAGATCGACACCCAGTGGCCTCCTTTCTGCCAGGGCTCCGCACTAGAAGAAGACATGACAAGCCGTGAGAACCTGGGTCCGGGGCCAGGCTAATCCTTGATGGGATTTAATGGTCCTACTTGAATAAATTTTATCATTCCTCCCGTGGCCAAGCCCATCTGCAGATAGCTCCACAAATGAAGGCACAAGCTACTTTGTTTACTTGGAACCCTATCTTGACCCATGATCCACACCCTCACACCCACATCCCAAATCCTCTTGCTTAATAAATAGGCTTTATGTATATAATCCAGCTGCTCTTTAGAAGGCCAGATCCTGAAGATGAAACTTTGGCTGCCTAATGAGAAGGAAGGACTCACTGGAGAAGAGCCTGATGCTGGGAATGATTGAGAGCCAAAGAAGAAGAAGGGGATGGCAGAGTGAGGGGGCTGGATGGAGTCACTGAAGCAGATGGCGTGAGCTTAAATGGACTCCAGAAGATGGTAGAGGACAGGAAGGCCTGGAGGAACGTAGTCCATGCGACTAACAACAACAATCCAGTGTTTTCTCAACTGAGCCACTTTTAAGATGTGCGTGCACCTCAACTCCCAGAATCTCTCTGCCAGTATGCCTGGCTGGAGGATTCTGGGAGTTAAAGTCCACACACCTTTTAAAGTTGCTGAGCTGCCTAATCTGTAAAGCAGAATGGGCCCAAGGTTGTGCTGGCTGAGAGTCTTGGTGTCATGTGTCAGCACATTCAGAGGGCCCCCAGATAGGAAGAGCAGGGGTCCTCAAACATGACAGCTTTAAGACTTAGGGACTTCAACTCCCAGAATCCCTCCTCCACTCATGTTAGCTCAGGAATTGGGGAAGTTGAAGTACACAAGTCTTAAAGCTGTCAAGTTTGAAGAGCCTTGGCTTAAGAGCAGTGGTGGCTAACCTTTTTGGGCTCCTGTTCCAAAAATTGTGCGTGTGCTTGCACGCTTGCGCGTGCGTGCCAGCACCCAGAAGGCAACGCACACCTCCCCACGCCCCCTATGCATGCATGTGCAATGCCCCCCACCCCTCACCCCACCGCCCCCTTACCTGCACTATGCATCACAGCTGATTTTCGGCCTCTCAGAGGCTTTAGGAAGGCTTCTGCAGGCTTTTCATGCTGAAAAGTAGACCCGTTTTGTCACTTCCGGTATTTCCAGAAAAACAGGAAGTGATGAAATGGTCCGCCATTTGCTTCACTTCCTCTGACAAATGTTTGCTTTGTGTCTGGCAGGTCTTCTCCGCTTACAAATTTGCGCTTGCTGCCCGGGACAGGAAGTTGCCGATGGCCATTGTTAACATTGGCCCCACGCGGGCCGATGCCTTAGCATCTCTAAAGCTGAATTCCCGCTGTGGGGCACTGCTGCCTTCGATTGTCCTTTGAGAGACCCGGTGGGCATCCAGACCAGTAAAGATTCAAGGGTGACGGTGGGAGTGCTGTTGAAGTGGGATGGCCTGAGGCCCAGGGAGCTGAGTCAAATATCACAAAGACAGCCTGAAGGACTGAGTAAGGTGATTCGCGGCCTAGAAAGAGCTTTGTAGAATGATAGGATTGGAAGGGACCTTAGAGCAAGGGTCTCCAACCTTGGCAACATTAAGCCTGGAGGACTTCAACTCCCAGAAATTCCTCCAACTGTCCTCTTCCCTCAAAACTCGTTTTCCACCCTGCTCATGTAAACCTCTTGGGTTCCAGCTGTTATCTTGGCTCCCCATCTTAGGATCATGGGTTAAAGCCAGTGGAGATCAACGAATCTCCATCTTGGAGAGCTTCGATCTTTTGCAACCAACCAGCAACTTGTGAAATCAAGGTTCAGGTAACCCAAGCAGGGCTGAGCCAAGGGGAACAGGAAAAATCTAGATCTCGTCTTGTCTCCCTTTGGCTATTAAGGCTGGGGGCCACATAGATTCTCAGCTCACGGTTCAATGGCAAAGCAGTTTGCCTTTTTACTACTGTAAATATTATATACTCAAGTGGCCCCTTAACCCCCCTCAAACTCCCCCCATAGGGACTTCTGCAGCATTCAGATGTCCATGGCATTGACCCGTGCCTCTCCTGCACCCCAGCTCCGCTGTTGTTTTTAAGGGGACGACATGAATGAAGGCATTTGCTTCAGAGAAATCTTGCCTTCCTTCCTCAGAAGCACAGAAAAGTCACAGGACTCGGCTACCCATGAACACGACATGACAAGCTCCATTATTGCAGTTCATAGATTGGTCGGTTTTAAAAGCAATTGTACATTCAGGTGTGACTTTCCTCTTTATTTCAATAAAGTAATTCAAATAGGTAGTAACATAAGATGAAGAAATCTCTGCTGGGCTATTTCTCAGGAGTGTAAGATAGCAATAGGAGTAGCCCTCAGACTTATATACCGCTTCACAGTGCTTTACAGCCCTCTCTAAGCGGTTTACAGAGTCAAAAGTGAGGCTCCATTCAAAATCCAAGAAAGAAAAGGACTTTTTCTGGAAATCAAAGTGGTAGCATCAAAAGAATTCAAGATCTGAGGCAATAGGTGTGAAAATCACATATACAAAGTTATGCCACCGTCCCCACGCCCGATAGTTCAGACTGGCCATCCAATCTGAGATGTGCATAATGTCATGTGGAGCATCTTCCAGTGGTGTTTCAGACATCTCGCTCACCAGGGTAGTTGGCCTTGGCCGGCTTAGATAAGAAGCTACAGCTGCGCAATAAGCAAGGTTTACAAATCACCATCTCAAGCCTCCAGCACTTTTCCCTCTCCACAAAGCCCAATTAATTCCTCCCCCCACCCCCCATTTCTATGGCAGCCGGAAAGACAAGCAGAAGAAGGGTTCTGGAAGGCTGACAGTCAGCCTCTTGCCCCCAACAATCTGGGTCCTCATTTTACCCACCTCGGAAGGATGGAAGGCTGAGTCAACCTTGAGCTGGTCTGGATGGAACTCTTGGCAGTGGGCAGAGTTTGCCTCCAATACTGCATTCTAACCACTGTGAAGGAAGGAAGGAAGGAAGGAAGGAAGGAAGGAAGGAAGGAAGGAAGGAAGGAAGGAAGGAAGGGCAAGAGCACTTAGACTTAGACTGCTTTACAGTGCTTTTACAGCCCCCTCTAAGTGATTTACAGAGTCAGCCTCTTGCACCTAACAATCTGGATCCTCATTTTACCCACCTCGGAAGGAGGGAAGGCTGAGTCAACTTTGAGCTGGTCAGGATCAAAATGTTGGCAGTTGGCAGAATTAGCCTGCAATACTGTATTCTAACCACTGCCCAACATGGAGGGAGGGAGGGAGGGAGGGAAGGAAGAGAGGGCAAGAGCAATAGCATTTAGACTTATATACCGCTTCACACTGCTTTCAAGCCCTCTCTAAGCGGTTTACAGAGTCAGCCTCTTGCACCCAGCAATCTGGGTCCTCATTTTACCCACCTCGGAAGGAGGGAAGGCTGAGTCAACCTTCAGCCTGGTGAGATTCGAACTGCCAAATTGCAGGGCGCCAGCAGTCAGCAGAAGTGCCCTGCAGTGCTGCACTCTAACCACTCCACTACCGCGGCTCATCAAAGCTAAAACCAGAGGTGCAGCCACACCTCAGCTGAAGGGTGGGTGAGGAATTCAAGATTAAATGAAAAGGAGCAACGTCTGCGTAAAGTTAAGTTCCACAAGTCAGCACGGAAACCTGAACCTCTTGACATTGGAACCGATTGCCACAAGACCGGCTTTCCTGCTTCCAGGTTTCTGCTGATCTTCCCAAACCTTGAACTCCATCCTAGCATAAGCCCTTGAGTGAGGGAGCCTCAGTCCTCACACTTCCCTTCTCCTGAAGGGCACTGAAAAAAAGTGAAGTGTGACTTTTCACACTTTGCTAGCATGGCAGCATCCCCCCCCCCCATGGTCATGTGATCAAAACACAGGCGCGTGGCAATTGATTGGCGTTTATGACGGCTGCAAGAAAGGTCACAAGATGACACAACCTCACATGGTCACAACCTCACTTTAATGGCTGTCCTGCTTAGCAACATCACATTTTGTCTTTCAACTTGTGGCCATAAGTCCAGAATTGAAATTTAGAACGTATTATTCTAGAAAAGTCTCCAGGCGTTCTGTCCAATCCAACCAATACATGTTGCCAAGTGATCCCGGGCCAGAAGCCTTCCTCTCTCTCCGAAGAAGAGGAACCAGGGAGTGGACCTGTGAAACGCTGGTACCGGGAGTATCGTGCTCATGCCTTTCTACACACAGAAATGTTTAAACCGTGGCCAAGAATCCTTGGGGCAAAAATGCCTCCCCTGGCAACTTTTGAAACCGCTGTCCTATTTATTCTGGATGGCTGTCAATCTCTCCATCCTGGAGAGAACCCGAGTCAG
The DNA here is from genome assembly GCA_009733165.1 of Naja naja. Taxonomy (NCBI): domain Eukaryota; kingdom Metazoa; phylum Chordata; class Lepidosauria; order Squamata; family Elapidae; genus Naja; species Naja naja. The sequence goes on from CM019165.1 coordinate 14,034,211, forward strand.
CAGAGGAGGCGCCGCCTCCACCTGGGCCATGCCCTGATTGGCTGCCATTGAGACCTCCTGTCTTTCATCAGAGCTGGAAAAGCTGCATTTCTGACCCTCGTGCTAAGCTTGCAAAGAAAAACCCTGTGCAGGTCAATGACAGAGTTCAGAAGCCGGCCATGGCGCTCTTCAAGATCATAGTCCCTCTCCTGATTGGATTGGGTGCTTACTATTTCTACCCACGGGAAACTTTCTCTGCAGGTAAGCAGGGTAGATTCCCACCCACCCCTGGGGAGGCCAGGTCATCGCTGGGCTTCTGCTTTTTGCTCTTTTTTAATGATTCTTTTTTCCATGTAACGGAAAGGAAAGGGGTTCCCTAGAGAGGGGAAAATAGGGGTGAAACTCTTGCACGCAAGGTGTGAAGCAGGTGAGCTGGGAGGGTGGCCCCTTTCTGGTGTTCCCACCATGTGCTTGGACCTCCATGCTAAAGAAACGGTTGAGGTCACACAACACAGACCCGCAACCCAGGTTCACACCAGCAAGTGAGGCAGCCATCCTCCATCGTGTGAAGCCTGAACACCACTGATGGGGACGCACAAACATCCCTCTCTCTGTGTGATTGACTCCGCAACCTTTCGTGCGCCCTGTCATTCAGACATCACACACACACACACACACACACACACACAACCAGGGGAAAACAGCATGTCGGAGACTCTCCTGCTTTCAGATTGGGAAACAGAAAAGGGCAGGATGGAGCCCAGGAAGGCTGGCAGCAGACTAGAAGTAGCAGCTTTGGGTTTCAGCTGCATTAGAGCCCCCCTCGCCAAAGGTGCCACACACTGGATTCTCTGCTCACATGGATCGGTTGCAGGAGCAGGAACGCGCTAGCTCCTCACGGATGGAATCTGCTGCCCAGGGCTGGGACAGCCAGCTTTCATCCCACGGCTGTCCCAGTCATCTGGGCGGATCGCGTCAGAGGAAGAGATGGAGAGTTGCTTTGGGGGCTCCTGGTTGAGCAGACCTCTGCCCAGCCCCAGGGCACCTGGGTGAGCCCCCATCCACCCACCCCGAAGCCACAGCGCTCATCCAGTTTGAAGTGGTTGTCAGTTCTGCAATCCCTACCTGCAATTCTTGCTCACCTGGTGGGAGGCTGAGCATCCCCAATACGTAAGTGTAGCTGGTGGCCAGTCCTAGTTTGGTGTTTCAGGTGGGAGCTAGAAGAGTGTAGAAAGACCCCGGTTCAGGTGGGCAGTGCAGTGGCCGGGAGGAATTCTGGGAGTTTGAAGTCAAAAGCCACCAAACTTGAGAACGTTTGCTCCCACCCCCGTGCAGGAGCGAATTGCAGAAATTGGTGCTGGGCAACCTCGGGAGCTGAAGCCCATCAATCTTCCAAGTTTGCTTGGGTTGGGAAATTCTGCCAGCTCCGACTCTGGGACCTTGGGGAAGGGAGGGGGAGTAGAATTTGGGGCTGAGAAAAGATGCAAATAGCCCAAGAAGGAAAGAAGAGGTAACCCCAGTGGGCAGAACCAGATAATCAGCTTTCTCCACCCAAACCTGAAAAGCCCCATCAAATCCCACCCACTGTGAAGGAAACCTCTGCCATCAGCTGTTTCCACAAGGGATTAGGTTAGAGGGGGAGGGGGCTGCCCTGCTCCTATTGGCACTTGAGCCAACTGAGGATCCCCCCTTCCACTGAATGGATGGCTGTTTGTCCTCCTTGGGGGCAGGTGCGGGGGAGATGGCTTTTCTCCATGCCAAAATCCCTCTCACATTTTGGCAAACCCACGGAGCATGGGAGGTGAATGCTCAGCCGGACTCTTGGCTGCCTCGCTTCAATGTGCGTTGGCAAGGGGTGTGTGTGTGAGAGGACCACTAGCATGTCCCAGACCACCCGTGTCCCCAATGACAGGGGGTGGACTGAGCAGGGGGGGCACTTGGAAGTGAAGCCTAGTGTTGGAATTTTTATATTGTTTTATTTTTCTTATATGTATCCATTTCATGTATTCCTAACTATGTTTATACTTATACCTGTTATCTTATAATTGCTTGACAAAATAAAATAAAATTAAATAAATTTGCCCGGAGAGGAAGCTGAGGGCCGATGGGGCTCTGGGTAGGGAATTGAGTAAGGATCCAAGGGTGTGTGTGTGTGTGTGGATAATGCGGTCACACACACATCCCTAACTACTTGTTTGCTCGTTTATTGACTTTCCTGCCCAAGGAGGGACTTTCCGATCTGCACCCGCTAGAACGATCCCTTCTAGACCAAAAGTCTCCAACCGTGGTAACTTTAAGCCTTGAGGACTTCAACTCCCAGAATTCCCCAGCCAGCAAAGGCTTAAAGTTGCCGGCTGGGGAATTCTGGGAGTTGAAGCCCTCCAGGCTTAAAGTTGCCATGGTTCCAGACTCCTGTCTCTAGACGACACGCACATTTAATAAAAAGGTGAAACATAAACTGGTCCCAGTAAAGAGCCTGAAGCAGTGAAAGTTGGAGGAACAGAAAATTCACCAAAGGGAACAAAGAACAATGCAATAGGGCTGGAAGGGACCTCGGAGGTCTTCTAGTCCACCCCCACGCTGCTCAAGGCAGGAGGTCCAAAAGACTTGCGGCCAGAATCCTTTTCCTAGCCGGGCCAAGAGCCCACGCAACTCTGGCCGGGCATCGAAATCTACGGGCCGTCCGTCTTCCTCTTCTGCCTGCAGAGATGGTGCGAGGAATGCGCGTGTTGGTGACGGGTTCAAGTTCGGGCATCGGGGAGCAAATGGCCTACGAGTTTGCACGGATGGGCGCCCACCTGGTACTGACCGCCAGGAGGGAGCAGCAACTGCGGAAGGTAAGCGGGCGGGAACCCAACCTAACTCCCCACACCCCACCCCCGCGATCGTCTGAACAAGACCAGCCCTGCACGGATCGCATCGCAGCCTCAGCCCCTGCCCCGCTGCCCTGCTCGGTGCTCAGCAAAGAAGTGGGCCGCTTTCCCACGCGAGACAGAGAAAGAAGCCCCTGTCCACATTTGAAACCGGCGAGCGATTCCCTCGCTATCCCAGAGGGGCTTTTTCCCCAAGAGGCAACTGGGGTTTGGGTTTTTTTTTCTTTATTTACAAACTTTATTTGCATATATCAAGAAAAAACACACAAACTTTAAAAAACTATTAAAAAACAAACATCAATAATTGCATTTTATATCGAAGTAGAGTAGTCCTGGTGCACATTTAAATCAAAATCTGGCACATCTTCCTTGACATTCGAATATTTGTCTACCAAAAAGCGCGATGCAACACAATAGTATTCTATTTTTGTTATAAACTATTAAAATATATACTTCCATCATTCTGCGTATTATCTAAACACATCGTCATACTAAACAACTAGGAAATTTCTAAACTTATTTTAAATATATAACTAATTGACTAAATATTACCCTCATAATATTTATCAGGTATAACATAGAACTAAAATTAGTACAAACTAGAGGTTATATTGAAGAAAGTATAAGAAAACTTCATACCTTTAAATAACAAGACACCGTTAATTATTTCTTATAAACTCTACCTTTCATAGCTCCTTACAATCTGTCTCCTTTGGTCTATTACATTAACTAGTTTTGGATTTCCCTTTTTGTTCTGCCCAATTATACCATTTATTCCATATCCTATAATAGTCTGTATCCTCTTTTCCGTTGATTTTTAATGTAAGCCTCTCCATCTGGGCACATTCATAGGTTTTTTGTATAACTACTTGGATTGGGGGTACCTCTGAATTCTTCCAATATTGTGCGAGTGCGATTCTTGCCACTGTTACTAGATGTATCAGCAAATATCTCACGTCAGTGGGAAACTCCCTTCTTCTCAACCCTAACAAGAACAGTTCCAGTTTCAACTCCAGCCCACATTTTATGATCCCTTCGATCCATTCCTTAATTATTTGCCAGTACTTCTTTATTTTTGGACAAGTCCACCATGAATGAAAGTAAGTGCCTAATTTCTTTTTACATTTCCAGCAATTTGGGTTAGCCGACGGGAACATTTTAGCCAATCTGGAAGGTGCCAGATGCCACCTGTACATCATTTTGTACAAATTTTCCTTGTATGCAACTGATTTGGTTTGCGTAAGATTTTTATGCCAAATGTCTTCCCATTCATCCAAATTTATGCTATGACCAAAGTTTTTTTCCCAGGCTAACATGGGTCCTTTAACTGTATTCTCTGCTAATTCATGCTCGAGTAGATAATTATATAATTTGGAAATCAGACCTTTCTCAGGGCTCATAAAGATCTTGTCTAACTGTGTATCTTTTAATTCGATTCCAAATTATATCTTAATTTGATTTGAAAGTAAGACCAATTATCAATACGTATTTCTTGGGTCTCTAATTCCTGCAGTGATTTAAAGTTTCCCTTCCTTATCTAAAATTTGATAGTACCTGAGTTTTTTTGAAATTTCCATGGTATTAGGGTGGAACATCGCTTCCATTGTTGAAAACCATCTTGGGATCTTATTCATATATTTTCTGCTAATATCAGTCCACGTTTTAATTAAGGATTTTCATATGACATATCTCCTGAAATATGTATGACTTTTGTTGTTCGGGTTCCACAGAAATGCATGCCAACATATCTGTGGGGGGGGTTTCTTTTGAAGACATTTTGCTCCTCATCCAAGAAGCTTCCTCCCCTCCGACTGGAAGGGTGGGGAAGGGAAAATGGCAGAGTACAGGAACCATTCCAGTCTGAGATGGGGAAGAATACCAATGTCCAGCTTTCTGCAAAGAGCATAAATCCTTCCCTTCCCAATCATCCAGTCAGCGGATGGAACTTCTCGGATGAGAAGTGAAACGTCTTCAAAGGAAAAAAACAGAAAGTCCAGATGCCTCTTGAAAAAAAAGCACCTTTGGAACAACCAGAGGACGGAGAATCTCCACACATTCACTCCCTAGCTTTACTCTCAAATGGGTGCCGGGTGCGAATCCAGATCCTCTGCTTTTCAGGGTGGAGACAGTTCCCTTCTTGCTGGGGCACCCCGATGCCGCCCCCCCCCTTCCCATCCATTCTGGAAGGACGTTCTGAGCAGTGCTGGGATTCAAAATTTTTTGCTACCGGTTCTGTGGGCGTGGCTTGGTGGGCGTGGCAGGGGAAGGATACTGCAAAATCCCCATCCCCCCCCCACTGACCTGCTTTCCAGCTCCGTTCTCCTGTGCAGGGCAACCAAAGGAGACCCAGCCGATCAACTGGGACTCAATGGGAGGCAGAGAAGAGATGGGATTGGCGGGGTCAGTCAGAGGTGGCATTGGCCGGTTCTCTGAACTACTCAAAATTTCCACTACTGGTTCACCAGAACTAGCCAGAACCAGCTGAATCCCACCTCTGGCTCTGAGCAACAACTAACCTCGGTTTCAGGAAACTGAGTTTCAGGGAAAGGGTGAAGGGGGGGCGGGTAAAATAGGCATGAACGTCAATCCTGCTGACAGCCACCAACCTCATCGGCTGCACTTGAGCCCACAAGGTGGTCAAAAAAAGAAAAAAGGACCACACATCTTGACTTCTTTTGTTGTTGTTAAAGATTGGCAGAGCTTCTTTTATTTTGACCTTTTTTATTAGAATGTTTCAACTCAATAAAACTATGCAAAATTAAAAGATTAAAACAGAAAATGTATAGGAGGAAAAAAATTAAAGTTAAAAGAAAACAAAGAATTATGATTTCCACCTTTCTTTCTACCCAGTAGTTGCCATCTAAATTCGTCCACCTCCCTGTTTCACTTACTTTTTAAATCCCCAATCCAGAAATCATCAACTCAGTCTTCATCTTTCAACAAATGTCCATCGGATAAGGTTTCCTGTCTTTCAAAAAAAAAAAATCCTTTGATTTTGTTTTCCTTGACCAGACTAGTTTTTTTTTCCTGAAGTTTTCTTATCAATATTACAAGTCACATTTCCTGTTTTATTTCTTAATTTCTCCATCTTTGTGCTTGCAATAATCTCGGCACATACCGTATCATATACAATATGCCATATTAATTTTGCACATTTCTAATTGATTGTCCATGAAACCCTAATAAAAAGATTCCAGTGGTTTCATCCTAATATTACGCTTGGCAGAGATCCAACTGCAGTGACTTGACGTTTTGGTCCAAACCCTTTGGATAGCCTGGTTCTTGTGAGTCCTTTCCAAGCTCCAACCCTCTGCCCTCTTTGTTTGCCTTCCTCTTCAGGTCGTGAAGAAGTGCCAAGACCTGGGCGCCAGTTCTGCCCACTATGTGGTTGCAGACATGGGCAACCTGACCGATGCCCAGAAGGTGGTGGAAGAAACTAAGGCCAAGATGGGTAAAGATGACCTTTTGCATTTCACCCAGGACCAACCCTTGTGCCTCCTGGGGTGGGGGGCTGGGGGGGAGATTGAGGAATTGGATGCTCTGTGTGTAGGCAGGCAAGGCGGTATTCAGCTTCCCTTACCTAGCCCAGCCACGCAGTGAACCTAGCCACACACATCCCAGGCTTCCCAGGCTTCAAAAATTTTAGCAATGGCTTCTCTACCCGGTTGCTAGGATGGGCGTGACCATGGTGGGCGTGGCCTAGTTGGTCCTTCTGCACCATGGGGGGGTGTTATTGCCCTCCCCGGGCTCCGGAGGCTCTCTGGAAGCTGGAAAAGGGCCCATTTCTGGCTTTCCCGAACTTCCCGTTTTTCACCCTCCCCGAGCCTCCACGCATACCTTGCACTTACCTGCATTCAAAACAGGCTGCATGGGGACTCCTGGGAGGGGAGGGGAGGGGTGGGTGGGACCAGCCAGGAGTGGGATTTGGGGGTTCTCCCAACTGTGCAGAATCTTAGCTAGGGGCTCTCCTGAACCTCTTCAAATCCCCAGCATCATCCATTCCTCCTGAGGGCTTACTGCTGGGAGCTATGTATATAAGTTTGTAACTGTATGCAGAATTGCTGGAGTCAAAGTTAGTGTTTCCTTTGAAAGAGGTTTATATTTGTTGGCGTTCTTCCCAAGTACTTTCCCCGGCTGTCTGCTTGGAGGGTATGATTACTTATCTTGGTTTGATTCGGAACTCTCACCAATACGGTTTGTTCTTGTTTTCCTTTTGCCTCATTATTTACTTTTGGGACGTTAAACTGTGACTAATAAAACAGTTAAGTTGAAGGCATTGCTGGACTTTAATTCATGTTTTGGGTTTGGGGTTATTTTGAGAGGCTACGGGTCATCACACTCCGTGTGCCTTCGAAGGTGGTTAGTCATGCCGGCCACATGACCACAGAGACCTCTTTGGACAGCACTGGTTCTTTGAAACAGAGATGAGCAGCGCCCCCTAGAGCCAGAAATGACAAGCACAGGAAACCTTTATATACCACCCTTTAGTTCTTTTATAGCATTCAGTGTCAGAATTATTTGCACATTGCCCCCAACAATCCAGGTCTTTGTCTGACCGACTTCAGAAGGATGGAAGGCTGAGTCAACCTTGAGCTGGTCAGCATCGAACTCCAGGCAATGGGCAGAGTTTGTTTGCAATGCTGCATTCTGACTGCTGGGCCATCAGGGCTCCCTGCATTCCAAATGGCTGTATTTAATAAACACAATAAACAAACAATAACGCAAGAGCAGGAAAAGAAAGGGTGGCCAGCAATTGGCAGGTGTGTGTGTGTGTATGTGTGTGCATGTGGGTGCTCATTCCTGTCCCAGAAGATCAACCATTTTGACAAAGGCTTTAAGGCCCAAGATATCTCAATGCTTTGCCCTGTGCTGACGTGGCCTGGCTGACTGACCTTCACCTGTGCTGGGCTCCCTCCTGCGCTGAGCTGTGATGTCAACATCCAGCCCCTTTGCAGGCTTCTGCATGCCCATCTGCCCTGCCTGGGGCTCCACGCTGGAAGACACCTTCCGAGGGTGGCAGCAAGCCAGCGCCAGAAAAAAGATCCATTTGCCTTTTGTGCAGGTACGCACTGAGCACCACTCTGTCCTTCACTCCCCCAGGAGGTCTCGACCAGCTAGTTTTGAACCACGTGGGCGGAGACTCTTTTGGTCCATTCAAAGGAACAATTGAGCCCGTGATCAAGTCGATGACCGTGAACTTCTTCAGCTACGTCCAGTTGACCATTTCTGCCATGGACCTGCTGCTGGAATCTAAGGGGAACATCGTAGCCATCTCCTCCATGACCGGTAGGTACCACAATGCTTACAGGATGACACCTGGGTGGATCCCGCAGTGAGTGAGGCATTCATTCGTGCTGAAGGAAGTCTCCTGCATGTGATCCCATGGTGGTATTCAGCCGGCTCGCACCAGTTTGGGCAAACTGGTAGCAAGGATTTGGCATGGGTCACCAAACCACTAGTAAGTTCTGGCTGGCCACGCCCCCAACCCAGTCGCCTTCCACCCCGCCTGACGTTCAAGATATTTCTTTCTGTTTTTTTCCCTCCCAACGATCAGCTGTTCATACGATCAGCTGTGCCAGGATTCCCCTTGCTGAGCCCCTCCTTCCATTTTTTGCCTTCCTGAGCCCCAGAGGGGCTTTAGGGGAGCAAAAACGCCCCCCCAGAGGCTTCTCTGAGGCCCAGAAGGCCCAAAAAACGGGTAGGTGCTGCAAAAAAAAACTTGGCAAGGAATCACAAACAAATCTTCACACTAATGAATTGAACTAATTGTCTCCTGCAAAACCCCACTCCCCTTTTGGTCCTCTTTATTCCCTATGGGAGGGGCCATTCACCATCCACCTGTGGCTTTACTCCCAAGTCAACAGTTGTTCCTTAGCTGTTCCCTTCTCCTGGCAGATCTGTGCATGCGCACATTGGGAACAGGCTCCAGCTGTTCTTCTGCCTCACTGATCTCCGACTCCGAAGACAGCTGATAACTGTCGGATGGCCCTGGCCCCATCTCTGCCTCCGACGCAGAGCCCTTGTCAGAGCCTTCCCCAGACTCCAGAGCCCTTGTTCCTCCCCAGCCTCTTCATTGTCTGAGTCTTCCAACAGCTCTGCTGACTGCTGGTGGGCCACAACATTTGGACTCTTAGAACAGACCTACCTTGAAGCTACTTACCACTTGGATTCAAATTTCCAATGGTCCCCCTCCCCTCACTCACAGACACATGACCAAAGTTGGAGTGCTCGGCCACACAGCCATATCTGTGGCCATTTGCAGCATCCCATTGTCGGCTGCCTTTGACAAGGATTTTGCCCAAAATTGGCACTTCTGGCTTTCTCCAAAACCAGGCTCCATGATGATTCTAAGTCAGGAACTACCTTATTAAAGTGGACAAAGAAAGTTCAAAACATCCTCAAAGATCCATCTCATTCTGGGCACCCTTTTTTTTCAAACTATTACCATCTGGCAGACGGTACAGGATAATAAAAACAAAAACAAATAGACTGAAAAACAGCTTCTATCCCAGGGCAGTACCTCTATTGAATTCTACTGTATAGGGCAATATTAATGCAATATCAGGGGTTTTCCATTCAATTGTATAGAATGCGAAGGATGTGTGTTTGTGTTTATTTTTATAGTCATAATGTACACTAAAGATGGCACTTAATTTCATTGTATGAGGTGCAGTGGCAATAAACTAAACAAAACTAAGGTTAATTTCTTTTTATATAATTTATTGTTCTGTATTTTTATCTGAGAGCCGCCCCAAGTCCTTTCGGAGAGTGGCGGCATACAAGTCAAATAAAAATATAAATAAATAAATAAACTAAACATGGAAGAGTGTACAATTGGGGGAGAGATTGAGAGAAGGAGGAACAGGGAAACTGTTCCTTCATCCACGCCAACCTCTCTTTCTTCCTCTCAAGGCCGTGTTCCGGGCCCCTTCAGCGTCTCCTATGCAGCATCCAAGTTTGCTGTGGAAGGGTTCTTCACTTCACTGCGCACTGAGTTGCGCCTGCGGAAGATACACCTGCCCATCACCGTGGCTGTGCTGGGCTACATCGACACGGGTGAGTGAGACTTCAAAACCCTCGCTTGACCAAACTGAGCGCCCTCCACTCGGGCCGGCCACCCATCTTTTTGCTCCTTTCTGCAGAAACGGCCGTGAAGTCCGTGGGAAACAAAATCACGCAGAGGCCGAGCCCCAAGGAAGATTGTGCCCAGCAGATTGTGAGAGGCGGAGTGTTGCGTTACCGTGAGGTCTTCTATCCTTACTGGGCTCTGAAGCCCACCCTGATCTACCGAGAGCTGCTGCCAGAACTGTTGGACCAAGTCATAGGCTATGGCTACAGACTGGAGAACATCCTCTGAAATTCAAAGGACCACCCAGCATCGCCATCCGTGTCTCCAAAAAGATCGGGACTGCTCGCTAGTTCTACCCACAGCGTTTGTGGCGAATGCGGGAGGAAACGAAAGCCTCCTCTACCCCAGGAGGAAGGAGAGCCAGGGACAAAATGGCGCCATTTCCTCCTCCTTCCCTCAGCTCACTTTGTGTAAAACCCAGCAGTAAATCCAACTCTTCTCAGGGTGCCCAATTTTTCAAGCCCGGTTGGGGAATCTGGAACCAAATACTTACCGAACCTACAGACTGTGATCAAGGCAGAGATAAGAGGCGGGACCCATAGTATGTATTTAGTAAAGGAAGTCACACCACAGTGAAGATGATGCAACATCCTGTTGGTAACCCTGATTAACAGGAAAAAAAGGAAAACAAGACCCCCTCATGCTTTTTTAGCCACCAATCTATCACTGGTACCTTTATGGATATACAGCCGCATGGTGTATTTCCTGAGAGTCCCTCCCCTGAGAGAAGGAAGGACTCACTGGAGAAGAGTCTAATGCTGGGAACGATTGAGGGCAAAAGAAGAAGGGGACGACAGAGAAGGACGGGGCTGGATGGAGTCACTGAAGCAGACCGGATGAGCTTAAAAGGACTCCAGAAGATGGTAGAGGACAGGAATGCCTGGAGGAACGTTGTCCATGGGGTCGTGATGGGTCGGACATGACTTTGCGACTAACAACAACAACCCAGTGTTTTCTCAATTCAGCCACTTTTAAGATGTGTGTGCACCTCAACTCCCAGAATCTCTCTGCCAGTATGCCTGGCTGGAGGATTCTGGGAGTTAAAGTCCATACACCTTTTAAAGTTGCTGAGCTGCCTAATCTGTAAAGCAGAATGGGCCCAAGGTTATGCTGGCTGAGAGTCTTGGTGTCATGTGTCAGCACATTCAGAGGGCCCCCAGATAGGAAGAGCAGGGGTCCTCAAACATGACAGCTTTAAGACTTAGGGCCTTCAACTCCCAGAATCCCTCCTCCACTCATGTTAGCTCAGGAATTCTGGGAGTTGAAGTGCACAAGTCTTAAAGCTGTCAAGTTTGAACAGCCTTGGCTTAGAGCAGTGGTGGCTAACCTTTTTGGGCTCCTGTGCCAAAAAGCGTGCATGCGCTTGCACCCTCGCATGTGCGTGCCAGCGCCCAGAAGGCAACGCACACCTCCCCACACCCCTTATGCATGCATACGCAATATCCCCACCCCTCACCCCACCGCCCCCTTAGCTGAACCATGCCTCACAGCTGATTTTCGGCTTCCCAGGGGCTTTAGGAAGGCTTCTGCAGGCTTTTCATGCCGAAAACTAGGCCTGTTTTGTCACTTCCGGCATTTCCGGAAAAACAGGAAGTGATGAAACAGTCCTAGTTTTCGGCCTGAAAAGCCTGTAGAAGCCTTCCTAAAGCCTCTGGGAGGCCGAAAAAGGCCTCAAACCAGCCAAAAATCAGCTGTGAGGCGCACGTATGCGCAGTGAGGTAAGTTTGCCTGCAGCTCGTGTGCTGGCACAAATGGCTCTGCTTGCCACCTGTGGCATGGGTGCCATAGGTTCGCCATCACAGGCTTAGAGCTTGTCCGCCATTTGCTTCACTTCCTCTGACAAATGTTTGCTTTGTGTCTGGCAGGTCTTCTCCGCTTACAAATTTGCACTTGCTGCCCGGGACAGGAAGTTGCCGATGGCCATTGTTAACATTGGCCCCACGCGGGCCGATGCCTTAGCATCTCTAAAGCTGAATTCTCGCTGTGGGGCACTGCTGCCTTCGATTGTCCTTTGAGAGACCCAGTGGGCATCCAGACCAGTAAAGATTCAAGGGTGATGGTGGGAGTGCTGTTGAAGTGGGATGGCCTGAGGCCCAGGGAGCTGAGTCAAATATCACAAAGACAGCCTGAAGGACTGAGTAAGGTGATTCGCAGCCTAGAAAGATCTTTGTAGAATGATAGGATTGGAAGGGACCTTAGAGCAAGGGTCCCCAACCTTGGCAACATTAAGCCTGGAGGACTTCAACTCCCAGAAATTCCTCCAACTGTCCTCTTCCCTCAAAACTCGTTTTCCACCCTTCTCATGTAAACCTCTTGGGTTCCAGCTGTTATCTTGGCTCCCCATCTTAGGATCATGGGTTAAAGCCAGTGGAGATCAACGAATCTCGCTCTTGGAGAGCTTCGATCTTTTGCAACCAACCAGCAACTTGTGAAATCAAGGTTGAGGTAACCCAAGCAGGGCTGAGCCAAGGGGAACACAAAAAATCTAGATCTCGTCTCCCTTTGGCTATTAAGGCTGGGGGCCACATAGATTCTCAGCTCACGGTTCAATGGCAAAGCAGTTTGCCTTTTTACTACTGTAAATATTATATACTCAAGTGGCCCCTTAACCCCCCTCAAACTCCCCCCATAGGGACTTCTGCAGCATTCATATGTCCATGGCATTGACTGGTGCCTCTCCTGCACCCCAGCTCCGCTGTTGTTTTTAAGGGGACGACACGAATGAAGGCATTTGTTTCAGAGAAATCTTGCCTTCCTTCCTCAGAAGCACAGAAAAGTCACAGGACTCGGCTACCCGTGAACACGACATGACAAGCTCCATTACTGCAGTTCATAGATTGGTCGGTTTTAAAAGCAATTGTACACTCAGGTGTGACTTTCCTCTTTATTTCAATAAAGTAATTCAAATATGTAGTAAAATAAGATGAAGAAATCTCTGCTGGGCTATTTCAGGACCTTTGATCTAAGAAAAACGGGAACGGTTGCACAACGTTTGTGCACAATTGCAACCACCTGACATCTCAGTCCAGGAGGGGAGCAGGCGCCAGTTTTTTCTGGCTTTTTGGAATCCAAACGCACAAATGCAGCTTTTCACTGTTTGCAAAGGCCTGGTGGAAGAGGCAGAAAGCGGCAGAAGCAGAAGGGAGGGAGTTGGGAGACTCGGGAAGGGCTGCGGATGGGCCTTGCTGGGGGGAGCAGGTCTTTCCATGCAAAAGACTTTACAATCCGCGATGGCCAAATTACTGCCAAACAGCATTCCACGTTTCAGTGTTTCCTACTTGCACATGGCCTGATCTCTGGGTTTTCCTTTCGGCTTTTGTGCAGCTGGGGAAGGTTTTGTGTCCATGGCTTGTTCTTCCCACAGTGGCTTTTGTTGTGCTCTTCACCCAACAGCCTCCCCACCTTGCAGGGACCAAACGGGGTGCGATGCCTCCATGCTGCTTGAAAGTGGTGGCACTGCCCTTCCTTGGGTGCAGCGCTAATCAGGAGAGGAGCCCAGATTTGGGTATTGATCGGAGCATCTGGCCTGCTCAGATTGACCTCTCCAGGGTGGTGGGTTTGGGCTGGGGTGGGTCTTGGGTTCAGTTTGGCCCCACTCTGGGCCTGCTTCTCAGGAGTGTAAGATAGCAATAGGAGTAGCCCTCAGACTTATATACCGCTTCACAGTGCTTTACAGCCCTCTCTAAGCGGTTTACAGAGTCAAAAGTGAGGCTCCATTCAAAATCCAAGAAAGAAAACCTTGGACTCCATTGTTATAGAGAAAAGGACTTTTTCTGGAAATCAAAGTGGTAGCATCAAAAGAATTCAAGATCTGAGGCAATAGGTATGAAAATCACATATACAAAGTTATGCCACCATCCCCACGCCCAATAGTTCAGACTGGCCATCCAATCTGAGATGTGCATAATGTCATGTGGAGCATCTTCCAGTGGTGTTTCAGACATCTCGCTCACCAGGGTAGTTGGCCTTGGCCGGCTTAGATAAGAAGCTACAGCTGCGCAATAAGCAAGGTTTACAAATCACCATCTCAAGCCTCCAGCACTTTTCCCTCTCCACAAAGCCCAATTAATCCCCCGTTTCTATGGCAGCCAGAAGAAGGGTTCTGGAAGGCTGACAGTCAGCCTCTTGCCCCCAACAATCTGGGTCCTCATTTTACCCACCTCGGAAGGATGGAAGGCTGAGTCAACCTCAAGCCAGTTGGGATCAAACTGTTGGCAGTCAGCAGAATTAGTCTGCAGTACTGTATTCTAACCATTGCCTAACATGGATGGATAGATGGAAGGAAGGAAGGAAGGAAGGAAGGAAGGAAGGAAGGAAGGAAGGGGAAAAGGAATAGCAATAGCAGTTAGACTTATATACCACTTCACCGTGCTTTTACAGCCCTCTCTAAGCGGTTTACAGAGTCAGCCTCTTGCCCCCAACAATCTGGGTCTCATTTTACCCACCTCGGAAGGAGGGAAGGCTGAGTCAACCTTGAGCCTGTTGAGATTAGAACTGCCAAATTGCAGGCAGCCAGCAGTCAGCAGAAGTGCCCTGCAGTGCTGCACTCTAACCACTCCACTACCGTGGCTCATCAAAGCTAAAACCAGAGGTGCGGCCACACCTCAGCTGAAGGGTGGGTGAGGAATTCAAGATTAAATGAAAAGGAGCAAAGTCTGTGTAAAGTTAAGTCTTCCACAAGTCAGCAGGGAAACCTGAACCTCTTGACATTGGAACCGATTGCCACAAGACCAGCTTTCCTGCTTCCAGGTTTGATGACCCAGAGTATCTCAGAAATTTTTTTAAAAATTTTTTTAATTACATTTATATGCCGCCCTTCTCCGGAGACTCAGGGCGGCTTACAATTTTGGGATACAACCCAGTGTGCTCAGCAATAGCCTTCATTCCATTGTATATGCCTGCTTATTACTAAGTGGCATTTTTACAAGGTCAGCTAATTGCCCCCAACAATCTTGGGTCCTCCATTTACCTACCCCGAGAGGATGGAAGGCTGAGTCAACCTTGAGCCTGGTGGGATTCGAGCCTGCACTAATTGCAGGCAGCTGGAACTTAAGTGCAGGCAATTAACAGCCTGAGCCACCAAGGCCCACCTCTGGAGCCACACTCCCACTTCCTGTTGGCTGTTCCTCCTCTTCTTCGGACTCAGTTTCCCCAGGGGCATGACACCAGGTTTCTGCTGATCTTCCCAAACCTTAAACTCCATCCCAGCATGAGGCGTTGAGTGAGGGAGCCTCAGTCCTCACATTTCCCTTCTCCCTCCTCCCCTAAGCTTCCTTTTACGCTGTTATACCGAGGGCAGGAACTGTATGGGTACAGCGTAGAACCCTTCATTTAGTTAGTCTTTCGAAGTTACACCGAAGGGCACTGAAAGAAAATGAAGTGTGATTTTTCACACTTTACGAGCATGGCAGCATCCCCCCCCCATGGTCATGTGATCAAAACACAGGCGCTTGGCAACTGATTCGCGTTTATGACGGCTACAAGAAAGGTCACAAGATGAGACAAACCTCACTTTAATGGCTGTTCTGCTGAGCAACATCACATTTTGTCTTTCAACTTGTGGCCATAAGTCCAGAATTGAAATTTAGAACATATTATTCTAGAAAAGTCTCCAGGCATTCTGTCCAATCCAACCAATACATGTTGCCAAGTGATCCCGGCCCAGAAGCCTTCCTCTCTCTCCGAAGAAGAGGAACCAGGGAGTGGACTTGTGAAACGCTGGTATCGGGAGTATCGTGCTCATGCTTTTCTACACACACAGAAATGTTTAAACCGTGGCCAAGAATCCTTGGGGCCAAAAATGTCTCCCCAGGCAACTTTTGAACCCTCTGTCCTATTTATTCTGGCTGGCTGTCAATTTCTCTGTCCTCAAGAGAACCCGAGTCAGCAGAGGAGGCGCCGCCTCCATCTGGGCCATGCCCTGATTGGCTGCCACCGAGGCCTCTTGTCTTTCATCAGAGCTGGAAAAGCTGCATTTCTGAGACTTGTGCTAAGCTTGCAAAGAAAAACCCTGTGCAGGTCAATGACAGAGTTCAGAAGCTGGCCATGGCGCTTTTCAAGATCATAGTCCCTCTCCTGATCGGGTTGGGCGCTTACTATTTCTACGCACAGGAAACTTTCTCTGCAGGTAAGCAGGGTGGATTCCCACCCACCCCTGGGGAGGCCAGGTCATCGCTGTGCTTCTGCTTTTTGCTCTTTTTTAATGATTCTTTTTTCCATGTAACGGAGAAGAACGGGCTTCCCTAGAGAGGGGGAAATTGTTGTCAGTTCTGCAATCCCTACCTGCAATTCTTGCTCACCTGGTGGGAGGCTGAGCATCCCCAATACGTAAGTGTAGCTGGTGGCCAGTCCTATTCTAGTTTGGTGTTTCAGGTGGGAGCTAGAAGAGTGTAGAAAGACCCCGGTTCAGGTGGGCAGTGCAGTGGCCGGGAGGAATTCTGGGAGTTTGAAGTCAAAAGTCACCAAACTTGAGAACGTTTGCTCCACCCCACCCCAACCCCCCACCCCCCCACCCCCATGCAGGAGTGAACCTCTGCCATCAGCTGTTTCCACAAGGGATTAGGTTAGAGGGGGAGGGGGCTGCCCTGCTCCTATTGGCACTTGAGCCAACTGAGGATCCCCCCTTCCACTGAATGGATGGCTGTTTGTTCTCCTTGGGGGCAGGTGCGGGGGAGATGGCTTTTCTCCATGCCAAAATCCCTCTCACTTTTTTGGCCAACCCACGGAGCATGGGAGGTGAATGCTCAGCCGGACTCTTGGCTGCCTCGCTTCAATGTGCGTTGGCAAGGGGTGTGAGAGGACCACTAGCATGTCCCAGACCACCCGTGTCCCCAATGACAGGGGGTGGACTGATGGGGAGAGCAGGGGGGGCACTTGGAAGCGAAGCCTAGTGTTGGAATTTTTATATTGTTTTGTTTTTCTTATATGTATCCATTTCATGTATTCCTAACTATGTTTATACTTATACCTGTTATCTTATAATTGCTTGACAAAATAAAATAAAAAAAATAAATTTGCCCTGAGAGGAAGCTGAGGGCCGATGGGGCTCTGGGTAGGGAATTGAGTAAGGATCCAACGGGGTGTGTGTGTGTGTGTGGATAATGCGGTCACACACATCCCTAACTACTTATTTGCTCGTTTATTGACTTTCCTGCCCAAGGAGGGACTTTCCGATCTGCACCCGCTAGAACGATCCCTTCTAGACCAAAAGTCTCCAACCGTGGCAACTTTAAGCCTTGAGGACTTCAACTCCCAGAATTCCCCAGCCAGCAAAGGCTTAAAGTTGCCGGCTGGGCAATTCTGGGAGTTGAAGCCCTCCAGGCTTAAAGTTGCCACGGTTCCAGACTCCTGTCTCTAGACGACACGCACATTTAATAAAAAGGTGAAACATAAACTGGTCCCAGTAAAGAGCCTGAAGCAGTGAAAGTTGGAGGAACAGAAAATTCACCAAAGGGAACAAAGAACAATGCAATAGGGCTGGAAGGGACCTCGGAGGTCTTCTAGTCCACCCCCACGCTGCTCAAGGCGGGAGGTCCAAAAGACTTGCGGCCAGAATCCTTTTCCTGGCCAGGCCAAGAGCCCACGCAACTCTGGCCGGGCATCGAAATCCATGGGCCGTCCATCTTCCTCTTCTGCCTGCAGAGATGGTGCGAGGAATGCGCGTGTTGGTGACGGGTTCAAGTTCGGGCATCGGGGAGCAAATGGCCTACGAGTTTGCACGGATGGGCGCCCACCTGGTACTGACCGCCAGGAGGGAGGAGCAACTGCGGAAGGTAAGCGGGCAGGAACCCAACTCCAGAACTGGTCAGAACCTGCTGAATCCCACCTCGGCTTCCTTCCCTTTCTTCCTCTCTTCCTTCCAGTGTTGGGATTCAAATTTTTTTTACTACCGGTTCTGTGGGCGTGGTGGGCGTGGCTTGGTGGGTGTTGCAGGGGAAGGTTATTGCAAAATTCCCCATTCCCTCCCCACACCACTGACCTGCTTACCAGCTCCATTTTCCTGTGCAGGGCAACCAAAGGAGACCTAGCCGATCAGCTGGGACTCAATGGGAGGCAGAGGAGAGATGGGGTTGGCGGGACCAGTCAGAGGTGGCATTTGCTGGTATTCCGAACTACTCAAAATTTCCACTACCGGTTCTCCAGATCTGGTCAGAACCAGCTGAATCTGGCTCTATGCAAACACTAACCTCGGTTTCAGGAAACTGAGTTTCAGGGAAAGGGTGAAGGGGGGGGCGGGTAAAATAGGCATGAATCCTGCTGACAGCCACTAATCTCATTGGCTGCTCTTGAGCCCACAAGGTGGTCAAAAAAAGAAAAAAGGACCACACATCTTGATTTCTTTTGTTGTTGTTAAAGATTGGCAGAGCTTCTTTTATTTTCAGCTTTTATTAGAATGTTTCAACACAATAAAACTATGCAAAATTAAAAGATTAAAACAGAAAATGTATAGGAGGAAAAAAATTAAATTAAAGTTAAAAGAAAACAAAGAACTATGATTTCCACCCTTCTTTCTACCCAGTAGTTGCCATCTAAATTCGTCCACCTCCCTGTTTCACTTACTTTTTAAATCCCCAATCCAGAAATCATCAACTCAGTCTTCATCTTTCAACAAATGTCCATCGGATAAGGTTTCCTGTCTTTCAAAAAAAAAAAAATCCTTTGATTTTGTTTTCCTTGACCAGACTAGTTTTTTTTTCCTGAAGTTTTCTTATCAATATTACAAGTCACATTTCCTGTTTTATTTCTTAATTTCTCCATCTTTGTGCTTGCAATAATCTCGGCACATACCGTATCATATACAATATGCCATATTAATTTTGCACATTTCTAATTGATTGTCCATGAAACCCTAAAAAGATTCCAGTGGTTTCATCCTAATATTACGCTTGGCAGAGATCCAACTGCAGTGACTTGACGTTTTGGTCCAAACCCTTTGGATAGCCTGGTTCTTGTGAGTCCTTTCCAAGCTCCAACCCTCTGCCCTCTTTGTTTGCCTTCCTCTTCAGGTCGTGAAGAAGTGCCAAGACCTGGGCGCCAGTTCTGCCCACTATGTGGTTGCAGACATGGGCAACCTGACCGATGCCCAGAAGGTGGTGGAAGAAACTAAGGCCAAGATGGGTAAAGATGACCTTTTGCATTTCACCCAGGATCAACCCTTGTGCCTCCTGGGGTGGGGGGCTGGGGGGAGATTGAGGAATTGGATGCTCTGTGTGTAGGCAGGCAAGGTGGTATTCAGCTTCCCTTACCTAGCCCAGCCATGCAGTGAACCTAGCCACACACACCCCAGTCTTCCAGGGGTGGCTTTAAAAATTCAAAAGTTTGGTGGGTCAAATCCCTAGCGCTGCATAACAGAGTGAGCCCCCGTTGCTGGTCCGAGCTTCTGCCAACCTAGCAGTTCGAAAGCATGTAAAAAAATGCAGGTAGAAAAATAGGGACCCTTTTGGTGGGAAGGTAATGGCGCTCCATGTCATGCCCTGGTGGAGACTGACTCTGAGGAAGAGGAGGAACAGCCAACAGGGAGTGGGAGTGTGGCTCCAGAGGTGATGGAGCAGGCTGGGGAAGGACAGAGGCTGGCTGAGCAATCAGAAGAGGATCTAGGCCCATCCCCTATCCATCCCAGGGCACACAGGGAAGAGAGGATCAGGGAAAAGCATGGTCTACTCGGGAGGAGAGGACCATGATCCTCCTCAGGGCTTACAGCTGGGAGCTATGTATATAAGTTTGTAACTGCATAGTCAGAATTGCTGGAGTCAAAGTTAGTGTTTCCTTTGAAAGAGGTTTACATTTGTTGGCGTTCTTCCCAAGTACTTTCCCCGGCTGTCTGCTTGGAGGGTATGATTACTTATCTTGGTTTGATTCGGAACTCTCACCAATACGGTTTGTTCTTGTTTTCCTTTTGCCTCATTATTTACTTTTGGGACGTTAAACTGTGACTAATAAAACAGTTAAGTTGAAGGCATTGCTGGACTTTAATTCACGTTTTGGGTTTGGGGTTATTTTGAGAGGCTACGGGTCATCACACTCCGTGTGCCTTCGAAGGTGGTTAGTCATGCCGGCCACATGACCACAGAGACGTCTTTGGACAGCACTGGTTCTTTGAAACAGAGATGAGCAGCGCCCCCTAGAGCCGGAAATGACAAGCACAGGAAACCTTTATATACCACTCTTTAGTTCTTTTATAGCATTCAGTGTCAGAATTATTTGCACATTGCCCCCAACAATCCAGGTCTTTGTCTGACCGACTTCGGAAGGATGGAAGGCTGAGTCAACCTTGAGCTGGTCAGCATCGAACTCCAGGCAATGGGCAGAGTTTGTTTGCAATGCTGCATTCTGACCGCTGGGCCATCAGGGCTCCCTGCATTCCAAATGGCTGTATTTAATAAACACAATAAACAAACAATAACGCAAGAGCAGGAAAAGAAAGGGTGGCCAGCAATTGGCAGGTGTGTGTGTGTGCATGTGTGTGCATGTGTGTGCTTATTCCTGTCCCAGAAGATCAACCATTTTGGCAAAGGCTTTAAGGCCCAAAGTATCTCAATGCTTTGCCCTGTGCTGACGTGGCCTGGCTGACTGACCTTCACCTGTGCTGGGCTCCCTTCTGCGCTGAGCTGTGATGTCAACATCCAGCCCCTTTGCAGCCTTCTGCATGCCCATCTGCCCTGCTGGGGCTCCCTGTGCTGACGTGGCCTGGCTGACTGACCTTCACCTGTGCTGGGCTCCCTCCTGCGCTGAGCTGTGATGTCAACATCCAGCCCCTTTGCAGCCTTCTGCATGCCCATCTGCCCTGCCTGGGGCTCCACACTGAAAGACACCTTCCAAGGGTGGCAGCAAGTCAGCGCCAGAAAAAAGATCCGTTTGCCTTTTGTGCAGGTACGCACTGAGCACCACTCTGTCCTTCACTCCCCCAGGAGGTCTCGACCAGCTAGTTTTGAACCACGTGGGAGGAGACTCTTTTGGTCCATTCAGAGGAACAATTGAGCCCGTGATCAAGTCGATGACCGTGAACTTCTTCAGCTACGTCCAGTTGACCATTTCTGCCATGGACCTGTTGCTGGAATCTAAGGGGAACATTGTAGTTATCTCCTCCATGAGCGGTAGGTACCACAATGCTCACAGGATGACACCTGGGTGGATCCCGCAGTGAGTGAGGCATTCATTCGTGCTGAAGGAAGGAAGTCTCCTGCGTGTGATCCCATGGTGGTATTCAGCTGGTTTTCACTGGTTTGGGCAAACTGGTAGCAAGGATTTGGCATGGGTCGCCGAACTGGGAGTAAGTTCTGGCTGGCCATGACCCCGACCTAGTCGGCCTCACGCCCCGCCCGCCTGATGTTCAAGGCATTTCTTTCTCTGTTTTTCCCTCCCAACGATCAGCTGTTCGTACGATCAGCTGTGCTGGGATTCCCCTTGCTGAGCCTCCCCTCCATTTTTTGCCTTCCTGAGCCCCAGAGGAGCTTTAGGGGAGCAAAAACGCCCCCCCAGACCTTCTCTGAGGCCCAGAAGGCCCCAAAAACCCAAAAACACTTGGGGTATGAATTGAACTAATTGTCTCCTGCAAAAAACTCACCTTTTGGTCCTCTTTATTGCCTATGGGAGGGGCCATTCACCGTCCACCTGTGGCTTTACTCCCAAGTCAACACTTGTTCCTTAGCTGTTCCCTTCTCCTGGCAGCTCTGTGCATGCGCACATTGGGAACAGGCTCCAGCTGTTCTTCTGCCTCACTGATCTCCGACTCCGAAGGCAGCTGAGAACTGTCGGATGGCCCTGGCCCCATCTCTGCCTCCGACGCAGAGCCCTCGTCAGAGCTTTCCCCAGACTCCAGGGCCCATGTTCCTCCCCAGCCTCCTTAGTGTCTGAGTCTTCCAACAGCTCTGC
Organism: Naja naja; assembly: GCA_009733165.1. Lineage (NCBI taxonomy): Eukaryota > Metazoa > Chordata > Lepidosauria > Squamata > Elapidae > Naja > Naja naja. The sequence continues at coordinate 14,056,063 of CM019165.1, forward strand.
TGACTGCTGGTGGGCCACAACATTAGGGACTGTTGGAACAGACCTATCTTGAAGCTACTTACTACTTGGATTCAAAGTTCCAATGGTCCCCCTCCCCTCACTCACAGACACATGACCAAAGTTGGAGTGCTCGGCCACACAGCCACATCTGTGGCCATTTGCAGCATCCCATTGTCGGCTGCCTTTGACAAGGATTTTGCCCAAAATTGGCACTTCTGGATTTCTCCAAAACCAGGCTCCATGATGATTCTAAGTCAGGAACTACCTTATTAAAGTGGACAAAGAAAGTTCAAAACATCCTCAAAGATCCATCTCATTCTGGGCACCCTTTTTTTCAAACTATTACCATCTGGCAGACGGTACAGGATAATAAAAACAAAAACAAATAGACTGAAAAACAGCTTCTATCCCAGGGCAGTACCTCTATTGAATTCTACTGTATGGTGCAATATTAATGCAATATCAGGGGTTTTCCATTCAATTGTATAGAATGCGAAGGATGTGTGTTTGTGTTTATTTTTATAGTCATAATGTACACTAAAGATGGCACTTAATTTCATTGTATGAGGTGCAGTGGCAATAAACTAAACAAAACTAAGGTTAATTTCTTTTTATATAATTTATTGTTCTGTATTTTTATCTGAGAGCCGCCCCAAGTCCTTTCGGAGAGTGGCGGCATACAAGTCAAATAAAAATAAAAATAAATAAATAAATAAACTAAACATGGAAGAGCGTACAATTGGGGGAGAGATTGAGAGAAGGGGAAACAAGAAAACTGTTCCTCCATCCACGCCAACCTCTCTTTCTTCCTCTGAAGGCCGTGTTCCGGGCCCCTTCAGCGTCTCCTACGCAGCAGCCAAGTTTGCTGTGGAAGGGTTCTTCACTTCACTGCGCACTGAGTTGCGGCTGCGGAAGATGGACCTGCCCATCACCGTGGCTGTGCTGGGCTACATTGACACAGGTGAGTGACATGTCGAAACCATCGCTTGCCCAAACCCAGCACCCTCCACTCGGGCCGGCCACCCATCTTTTTGCTCCTTTCTGCAGAAATGGCCAAGAAGTTCGTGGGAAACAAAATCACACAGAAGCCAAGCCCCAAGGAAGATTGTGCCCAGCAGATTGTGAGGGGCGGAGTGTTGCGTTACCGTGAGGTCTTCTATCCTTACTGGACCCTGAAGCCCATCCTGATCTTCCGAGACCTGCTGCCTGATCTCATAGACCAAGTCATAGGCTCCGGCTACAGACTGGAGAACATCCTCTGAAATTCAAAGGACCACCCAGCATCGCCATCCGTGTCTCCAAAAAGATCGGGACTGCTCGCTAGTTCCACCCGCAGCGTTTGTGGCGAATGCGGGAGGAAACGAAAGCCTCCTCTACCCCAGGAGGAAGGAGAGCCAGGGACAAAATGGCGCCATTTCCTCCTCCTTCCCTCAGCTCACTTTGTGTAAAACCCAGCAGTAAATCCAACTCTTCTCAGGGTGCCCAATTTTTCAAACCCCGTTGGGGAATCTGGAACCAAATACTTACTGAACCTACAGACTGTGATCGAGGCAGAGATAAGAGGCGGGACCCATAGTATGTATTTAGTAAAGGAAGTCACACCACAGTGAAAATGATGCAACACCCTGTTAGTAACCCTGATTAACAGGGAAAAAAGGAAAACAAGACCCCCTCATGCTTTTTTAGCCACCAATCTATCACTGGTACCTTTATGGATATACAGCCGCATGGTGTATTTCCTGAGAGTCCCACCCCTGAGAGAAGGAAGGACTCGCTGGAGAAGAGTCTAATGCTGGGAACAATTGAGGGCAAAAGAAGAAGGGGACAACAGAGAAGGAGGGGGCTGGATGGAGTCACTGAAGCAGACGGCGTGAGCTTAAAGGGACTCCAGAAGATGGTAGAGGACAGGAATGCCTGGAGGAACGTTGTCCATGGGGTCGTGATGGGTCGGACATGACTTTGCGACTAACAACAACAATCCAGTATTTTCTCAACTGAGCCACTTTTAAGATGTGCGTGCACCTCAACTCCCAGAATCTCTCTGCCAGTATGCCTGGCTGGGGGATTCTGGGAGTTAAAGTCCACACACCTTTTAAAGTTGCTGAGCTGCCTAATCTGTAAAGCAGAATGGGCTCAAGGTTGTGCTGGCTGAGAGTCTTGGTGTCATGTGTCAGCACATTCAGAGGGCCCCCAGATAGGAAGAGCAGGGTTCTTCAAACATGACAGCTTTAAGACTTAGGGACTTCAACTCCCAGAATCCCTCCTCCACTCATGTTAGCTCAGGAATTCTGGGAGTTGCAGTGCACAAGTCTTAAAGCTGTCAAGTTTGAACAGCCTTGGCTTAGACCAACTGTCCTCTTCCCTCAAAACTCGTTTTCCACCCTTCTCATGTAAACCTCTTGGGTTCCAGCTGTTATCTTGGCTCCCCATCTTAGGATCATGGGTTAAAGCCAGTGGAGATCAACGAATCTCGCTCTTGGAGAGCTTCGATCTTTTGCAACCAACCAGCAACTTGTGAAATCAAGGTTGAGGTAACCCAAGCAGGGCTGAGCCAAGGGGAACACAAAAAATCTAGATCTCGTCTCCCTTTGGCTATTAAGGCTGGGGGCCACGTAGATTCTCAGCTCACGGTTCAATGGCAAAGCAGTTTGCCTTTTTAGTACTGTAAATATTATATACTCGAGTGGCCCCTTAACCCCCCTCAAACTCCCCCCATAGGGACTTCTGCAGCATTCAGATGTCCATGACATTGACCGGTGCCTCTCCTGCACCCCAGCTCCACTGTTGTTTTTAAGGGGACGAGACAATTAAAGGCATTTGTTTCAGAGAAATCTTGCCTTCCTTCCTCAGAAGCACAGAAAAGTCACAGGGCTACCCGTGAACACGACATGACAAGCTCCATTATTGTAGTTCATAGATTGGTCGGTTTTAAAAGCAATTGTACACTCAGGTGTGACTTTCCTCTTTATTTGAATAAAGTAATTCAAATATCTAGTAACATAAGATGAAGAAATCTCTGCTGGGCTATTTCAGGACCTTTGATCTAAGAAAAACGGGAACGGTTGCACAACGTTTGTGCACAATTGCAACCACCTGACATCTCAGTCCAGGAGGGGAGCAGGCGCCAGTTTTTTCTGGCTTTTTGGAATCCAAACGCACAAATGCAGCTTTTCACTGTTTGCAAAGGCCTGGTGGAAGAGGCAGAAAGCGGCAGAAGCAGAAGGGAGGGAGTTGGGAGACTCTGGAAGGGCTGCGGATGGGCCTTGCTGGGGGGAGCAGGTCTTTCCATGCGAAAGACTTTACAATCCGCGATGGCCAAATTACTGCCAAACAGCGTTCCACGTTTCAGTGTTTCCTACTTGCACATGGCCTGACCTCTGGGTTTTCCTTTCGGCTTTTGTGCAGCTGGGGAAGGTTTTGTGTCCATGGCTTGTTCTTCCCACAGTGGCTTTTGTTGTGCTCTGCGTCCAACAGTCTCCGCACCTTGCAGGGACCGAATGGGGTGCGATGCCTCCATGCTGCTTGAAAGTGGTGGCACTGGCCTTCCTTGGGTGCAGCGCTAATCAGGAGAGGAGCCCAGATTTGGGTATTGATCGGAGCATCTGGCCCGCTCAGATTGACCTCTCCAGGGTGGTGGGTTTGGGCTGGGGTGGGTCTTGGGTTCAGTTTGGCCCCACTCTGGGCCTGCTTCTCAGGAATGTAAGACAGCAATAGGAGTAGCCCTTAGACTTATATACTGCTTCACAGTGCTTTACAGCCCTCTCTAAGCGGTTTACAGAGTCAAAAGTGAGGCTCCATTCAAAATCCAAGAAAGAAAAGGACTTTTTCTGGAAATCAAAGTGGTAGCATCAAAAGAATTCAAGATCTGAGGCAATAGGTGTGAAAATCACATATACAAAGTTATGCCACCGTCCCCACGCCCAATAGTTCAGACTGGCCATCCAATCTGAGATGTGCATAATGTCATGTGGAGCATCTTCCAGTGGTGTTTCAGAGATCTCGCTCACCAGGGTAGTTTGCCTTGGCCGGCTTAGATAAGAAGCTACAGCTGCGCAATAAGCAAGGTTTACAAATCACCATCTCAAGCCTCCAGCACTTTTCCCTCTCCACAAAGCCCAATTAATTCACACACACCCTGTTTCTATGGCAGCCAGAAAGACAAGCAGAAGAAGGGTTCTGGAAGGTTGACAATCAGCCTCTTGCCCCCAACAATCTGGGTCCTCATTTTACCCACCTCGGAAGGATGGAAATCTGAGTCAACCTTGAGCTGGTCTGGATGGAACTCCTGGCAGTGGGCAGAATTTGCCTCCAATACTGCATTCTAACCACTGGGAAGGAAGGAAGGAAGGAAGGAAGGAAGGAAGGAAGGAAGGAAGGAAGGAAGGAAGGAAGGAGGGAGGGAGGGAGGGAGGGAGGGAGGGAGGGAGGGAGGGAGGGAGGGAGGGAGGACAAGAGCACTTAGACTTACATACAGCTTCATACTGCTTTCCAGCCCTCTCTAAGCAGTTTACAGAGTCAGCCTCTTGCCCCCAACAATCTGGGTCTCATTTTACCCACCTCGGAAGGAGGGAAGGCTGAGTCAACCTTGAGCCTGGTGAGATTCAAACTGCCAAATTGCAGGGCGCCAGCAGTCAGCAGAAGTGCCCTGCAGTGCTGCACTCTAACCACTCCACTACCGCGGCTCATCAAAGCTAAAACCAGAGGTGCGGCCACACCTCAGCTGAAGGGTGGGTGAGGAATTCAAGATTAAATGAAAAGGAACAAAGTCTGTGTAAAGTTAAGTCTTCCACAAGTCAGCAGGAAAACCTGAACCTCTTGACATTGGAACCGATTGCCACAAGACCAGCTTTCCTGCTTCCAGGTTTGATGACCCAGAGTATCTCAGAAATACAACAAAATCCAAAACATAACTAAAAGTCCTTTAATGCCTTCAACTTGGCTTCACTGTTTAATTGTTCACTGTGGAGGAGTCAAAATAACATTTCAAAGGCAAGAAACACAGTTTGCATTTAAAGAGCCAATAATGAAGAAAAAGCCAAAAACAAGGCACATTAATACAGTTCCTCGGCAGACCAGGATAGATAATTGCCAGCTGCAGGAAGATAAACAGGGACAGTCCGTTGGAACAACGCCAACCAAGATAAACCTTCTTTAGAACTAAAACACTAACCTTGACTCCAGCAGCCTGACTACGCATTTCTGAACTTATATACAGAGCTCCCAGCTGTAAGCCCTGAGGAGGATCATGGCCCTCTCCTCCTGAGTAGACCACACTTTTCCCTGATCCTCTCCTCTCTGAATGCCCGGGGACGGATAGGAGATGGGCCTGGATCCTCCTCTGAGTGCTCAGCTGGCCTCTGCCCTTCCTCAGCCTCCTCCACCACCTCTGGAGCCACACTCCCACTCCCTGTTGGCTGTTCCTCCTCTTCCTCGGAGTCAGTCTCCACCAGGGGCATGACACTATCCCCCCCCTCGCATGACCCCCTCCCCTGGGACCTGGTGGATGAGGATGTTGCGGGAACGAAGAGTGAAAGTGCTGGACCAAACGAGGAGCAAGAACATCAGTGGCATCAACCCAGGTGAAGTCCTCTGGCCCATAACCCTTCCATGCCACCAAATACTGAAATCGGCCCCGCAACTGGCGAGAATCTCGGATGCTATCTACTTCATACGCCTCCTCCCCCAAAGGGGCTACTGCGGCCAGCCATAAGGGAGTCACTCTATGTGGGCTGTCAGCCGATACGGGGACTAACAGGGAATGATGAAAAACAAGATGGATACACATGGTCCATGGCAGGGAAAGACGAAAAGGCACATGATTGATTACCACCTCGACCGGAAAAGTTCCCAAGTAACGGTGATCAAGCTTTTTCGATGGCCGTGTCGTTGGTAAGTATCGAGTAGAGAGCCAAACCCAATCACCTACCGCTAGAGGCAGAACATTGCGACGATGGTGGTCTGCAAACCATTTATAGTCCTCCATGGCTCTCTCTAGTTGATCGCGGACCATGTGGTGCACGGCTTTTAGCTCCTGCAAGAACGTATCCACTGCTGGAACTGGGGAATCAGATGGGGCTAAAGGGAAAAGTCATGGATGAAAACCATAGTTAGCAAAGAAAGGGAACACGCGGGTGGATGCATGTTGAGCATTGTTATAAGCAAATTCTGCCACCAGCAGCATTTCCACCCAATTGTCTTGTTGCGTATTGCTGAAACAGCGGAAGTACTGCTCCAAAATAGCATTCACTCTCTCTGTCCCCCATCAGTTTCAGGGTGATGAGAGGATGACAGACACGCCTGAACCTGCAGTTTTGTGAGTAGGGTCTGCCAGAAGCATGCCATAAATTGTACCCCCCGATCTGATACTATTCAGTCTGGTAACCCATGCAACTGGAATACATGAGAGATAAACAATTGGGCCATTATCCTGGCCGTAGGAAGACCCGAACACAGAATAAAGTGGGCCATTTTAGTCAACATATCCACCACCACCACCAAAATGGTTGTAGCACCCTTCGATGGTGGTAACTCAGTGATGAATTCCAATGAAACTGCTCCCCAAGGTTGTTCTCGCTTGGGCAAGGGCTGCAAGAGACCAGGGGGAGCACCAGGAGCATACTTGGCTTGTCGACAGATCCCACAGGATGCCACATATCCCAACACATCATGTTTAAGTCTCGGCCACCAAAATGTCCTTAAGGTGCAGTGTTTTGAACACCCCAAAGTGTCCCGCCACCAGACTATCATGACATTGATGTAGAATAAGGCCACAAAGAGGACCTGCAGGCACGTAAATGCGATCACAGAACTGCAACAGGTCCCCAATATACACCCAAGGAGTCTCTTGTCTCCCATTCTCATCCAATTCTTGACGTCGAGCTGCCACAAATGGATCCTACCGCTGCGCCTCCTGAATTCTCACTCGGAGGTCCACAGGTTCCTCAGTGGCCACAAACCACTCCGACGGAATCACCGTTTGGGGCAAGAGTTTATCCTCCCTTCGGGTATACTCAGGCTTCCAAGATAGGGCATCGGTGCATTGATTCCTTCCCCTCAGAATATAGGTCACCCGGAAATCAAATCGAGCAAAGAATAAGGACCATCTCACCTGATGCTGGTTCAATGTCCGAGCTGTACATAGGTGTTCCAAATTGCGATGGTCCATCCGAATCTTGATTTGGTGACAAGCCCCCTCCAGGCCGTGTTTTTTTTTTTTTTTGTCACCATGTCTCAAAAGCGACCTTAATCACCAATAGCTCCTTGTCCCAAATCGCATAGTTGTGTTCTGGTGTCGACAACTTCCGGGAATAATAAGTGCACGGGAACAAGGTGCCTGCGGGAGTATAGGCCTGGAGGAGCACTGCACCAACTGCCACATCGGAGGCATCTGTTTCCACCACAAACGGCTGGCCTGGAGCAGGGTGTTTGAGGATAGGCTCGGAAGCAAAGGCGACCTTCAACACCTCAAAAGCTGCCTGCTCCTCAGCACCCCACTCCTCAGCACCCTAATGGAATTTCTCCCCCTTCTTGAGCAAATTAGAAAGGGGACCAGTTAAGGCAGCAATGCGGGGAACAAATCTGCGATAGTAATTCACGAACCCCAACAGTCATTGCACATCTTTAACCCTCTGTGGGGGTTCCCACGCCTGTAACAACTTGATTTTTTCCAGGTCCATTTCCACCCCGGCAGGTGAAATACAATGACCCAAGAAGTCAATCGTGGTTTGTGCAAACTGACACTTCTCACGCTTAGCAAACAGGTGATTCTCACGCAAACGTTGCAACACCAGCTGCACATGTTGCCAGTGTTCCTGCAGGGAGTCTGAGTAAATCAAAATGTCATCGAGATAAATGACCACAAATTGATCCAACAAATCACAGAAAACGTCGTGCATGAAATGTATGAACACAGCTGGGGCATTGGGGCATTGGTTAATCCAAAAGGCATCACGGTATGCTCAAAATGACCGTACCTTGTCCAGAAAGCTGTCTTCCACTCGTCCCCTGCACGAATGTGAACCAGATTTCTTTTTTGCAAAAAGCACCTGTGCAGCCAATGGGGACGTAGAAGGCTGGATAAACCCTTTCCGGAGGTTCTTGTCAATAAAATCCTGCAATGCGGCCAACTCCGGTTCTGACAGGGAATATATGTGACCCACTGGCAATTTCGCATCGGGCAACAAGTCGATTGGACAGTCATATGCCCTATGTGGAGGCAACTGACCTGCCTCCTTCTCCCCAAACACATCAGCAAAGTCCACCAACTCCGCAGGTAGATCCAGGTCCACGGGCGTAGCCACACTCCACGCACAGGAGCGCAAGCAATGGGTAGCACACTTCCTTTTTTTTTCTTTCAAATTTTAAAAACTTTATTTACAATTATTAAAAACGCACAAACATACACATACATACATACAAAGTAATGCGCAAAGCGCTTTCGCTCAATTTGGATGTCAGATTGGATATACATTTATTATTATTATTATTATTATTATTTTATTAGACTTGTATGCCGCCCTTCTCCCGAGGGACTCAGGGCGGCGAACATATAAAAGACCCATATATACAATAAAAAGATATTAAACAAGACAAGTCTAAGTTACAAAACTGCATTAAAAACAATTAAAATTACAATTATAAACAATAACATAAAACCACCCGCCCCCATGGTCAATCCAGGCCGGCTTGCTGAAACAGCCAGGTCTTCAGGTCTCGGCGAAAGGAGCGGAGATCAGGGGCCAAACAAAGATCCGCAGGAAGCTGATTCCATAGGGTGGGCGCTCCCACAGAAAAGGCCCTAGCCCTGGGAACCGCCAGCCGACAGTGCCTGACCGACGATATTCCCAGGAGGCCCCTCCTGTGGGAGTGCACGGGGCGATTGGACTGTGATGCAGGCAGGAGGCGATCCCGCAAGTACCCTGCACCCACGCCATTTAGGGCTTTATAAGTTGTTACTAACACCTTGAAGGAAACCCGGAAGCCAACATTTGACTTTAAAACTAAATTATACATAAATATATTCGTTACCAACTTTTCCCTTTTGTTTGGCTTGGGTTGTCATTATGACTATTTCATATGACTCTCCTAGGTATCATCTATTAACTTATGCCATTTTCAGCGTCATTGACTCAAGTTAGTTTTCCTGTGGCCGTTCCACCCTCGGTGCTTCTTTATTTTTCCCCCCCTTTTTGTATGTGTGTGTTTGCTCCACCCAATCATACCATCTATCCCATATTCTATACGTTTCTGAATCTTCTTTTCCATGTAATTTAAGTGTTAATCTTTCCATTTCTATACATTCAAATGTTTTCCTGGTTACATTTTGTATGGATGGCATAATGGGTTCTTTCCATTTCTGAGCAAGAACAATTCGTGCAGCTGTTAGTAAGTGTGTGATCAAGTATTTGTCTTTGAGAGAAAAGACATTAAAGTATAAAGACAAAGAAATTGTGGTGCTGAAACAGGTACCAAGAAGAGTAAGGGAGACGAGGAGAGAGTACCTTTTTCTAACCAAAGAACTGCTTAGAAAAGGAATAAATTATAGATGGCTGATACCAGAAGGCTTTCTGTTTACATGGCGGGAACAAAGACATAGAATTGATACGGTTGAAAAGGCGGAATCATTTTATTATGAATATATTAGAGGAAAGGAGGAAGTTACAAGAAAAGAAGAGCCCCTGATTGAACCTCAAAAGGAGTTGATAGCAGTAATTGAAAAAGAAAAGGAAAAGAAGAAGGCAGTAGGCGGGCACCCAGAGAACAAAGAGAAATAAGATCCACCAGAGCAATAAATCCCTCTTATAAAATCTAAAATGGAGGAAAGAAAACTGGTTACGATGAATATAAATGGACTCAATCATTAAAAGAAGGAAAGTATTTCACAAATTGGAGAAATTAAAATTTGATATAATTTGCCTACAAGAGGTACATATTAAAAACAACATGAACATGTACTGAAACAAAAAAAATTAGGAAAATTGTTTACTTCATTGGCACAATGTAAAAAAAGAGGCGTGGTTCCATATATTAAAGAAACAATTTTGGCTGAATTAATTTATACAGATGATGATGGAAGAATCTTAATGGTAGAAATAATGGACAATAATACTAAAATACTTTTAATAGCAATATATGCTCCAAATGACCACCAAGGGGAATTTTATAATAAACTCCATAAAAAAAATAATTGAACTGGACTACGTTAATTTATGCATGATGGGAGGTTTTAATGGAATAATTAATGAGCAGCTGGATTATAAATCACAAAAAGCCACAAAAGAAAGCCAGAAAGAAACTACCAAAACCCTTTTTCAAATGATAGAAGAAATAAATTTAAAAGATGCATGGGAGAGAGAAATATAGGAAATAAACAATATACATTTTACTCAAACAGGCATGAATCATGGTCAAGAATAGATATGATATGGACATCAGCTGATCTATTTTTTAATATACAAAAAATTGAAATAGAAGCAAGTATTTGGGCCGATCATAATCCAATGATTATTATTTGGAAAGGACAAAAGATGAGATCTAGATGGACATTAAACAATAAGATATTGAAGAAGATTTTAAACAGAAAATGGAGAGAGAACTGGTATTCTTTTTTAAAGAAAATAAGAAAGAGGATACATTGTTACAGAATCTCTGGGACACGATGAAGGCCTATACAAGAGGCTTGATAATTGATTATACAAGGAAAAGAAATATCAAACAAAAAAAAGACTTTTAAAACATTAGAAGAAGAATATAAAAAACTGGAAAAAGAACTACAGAAATTTCCACAAAAAAAGATGTTAAAATCAAAATGGATATAACCAAACATAAAATGGAATTAATGGAAAAAGAAGAGCTAGCCCAAAGATTAAAAATGCTAAACAGAATTATTTTGAGGACTTAAACAAACCAGGAAGATGGTTAGCCTATAAATTAAGAAAGGAAAGAGAATCAAGGAAAATTAGCCATTTAATAGATGAAGAAGGACATCCTTGTTAATGAAATGAAGGAAAAAAAGAATTATACAAGACTATTATGGAAAATTGTACTATCAAGACAGTATTCAAGAAGAAAAATTAAACAATATATACAAAAGGCAAAGTTACCACAGATACCTAAAGATATCAAAATAATGTTAGAAGAGAATATAACAATGATGGAGTTAACAGAAGCCTTAAAGAAACAAAATACAGGAAAAGCACCAGGCCCGGATGGTTTACCAGTGGAATTTTATAAGACTTTTTCAGGAGGTGTTAAACCTCCAATTATTAGAAGTTATGAATGAAGTCATGCAAGAGAAGAGAATACCAAAGACTTGGTCAGAAGCTTATATCACACTTATACGAAGGAAGACACAGACTTACAACAAGTTAAAAATTACAGGCCTATTTCCTATTAAATTCAGACTATAAAATTTTGCTTCAATTTTGGCAGAAAGACTGAAAAGATACTTTAAACAACTTTATACATTGACCAAATGGGTTTCTGCCAAA
>CM019165.1:14068551-14081675 GCA_009733165.1 Naja naja
GGTGGAGATCCAAGCCTTGGTCGATTCAGGGCCCACAGCCAATTTCATGGATGCTCATTTTGTCGAGCAGTGGTTCATTCCTCAGAAACAGGTGTCCCCGCTAGTAATGGTGGAGACGATTGATGGTTCGACCCTTCGTTCGACCTGTGGCTGCAACCAAACCCATTTGCATGCATATTGGGCAGCATGTGGAGGAAGCCATGTTTTACGTTGCTGCAGTGCCTCATTTTCCGGTGGTGCTGGGTTTGGAGTGGTTACGGCCCCATGATCCACAGATTGTTTTGTTGTCTCGAGTTGTGCAGCTACTTGATAGGAAGTGTGCTACCCCACCCCCCCAGCAGCGAGAAGGCGAGAAAGTGTGCGAAAGTTGGAAAATAAAGGAAGGAAGCAAAGAAAAAGTGACCAGGACCAGAAAGGGCAATTATCCCAGATTAAGAGAAAGATCTTGCGTGATTAGAAGCATTGGAGAACAGAAAGATCTTCGTGGTGTATTACACTCCACGGGACGTGCTGAGCGGTGACAAAGCAGGTGTGGGGTGGCCATGGTGCCCGGGAGAGCGTTGGACCTTTGGAGTGAGTATAATTGTGAGTGTAAAATCCTAAAATAACATACTGGGAACATTGTATTGTACTGGACTAAAACATCAACTATAGAAGATTTAACGGAGCGGGAGAATTAAGAATAAGAGAGCGAAAAGAACTGAGGACATTGTTGGCAGTCTGAAACCAGAACTTGGGAAGAGACGAGGGAGGTGACGGTGCAACTTAAGAGACGGGCATTGTGAACGCTGAAACGACGAACTTCTTGACTAGCTACATTTGGACTTATAAAGATCTTTAAATTGGTGCTTGACAATCTAGACAAAGTTACTGAGTATTTAAACGGAGAGGGAGAACTAAGAACAAGAGAACAAAAGGAACTGAGGGCATTGTTGGCAGTTGGAAACCGGACTTGGGAAGAGTCGAGTGAGGTGACGGTGCAATTTAAGAGACGGACACTGTGAATACAGAAACGATGAACTTTTTGACTAATTACAATTGAACTAGTAAAAACTTTTAAATTGGTGCTTGATAATCCAGATAAAGTTACTGAGGTAAAATAGAAATCAATATTTTAGATATATATACAGGAAGATACCTGAGAAATAATTTATTATATATATATTAGTGTGGGAAATACTTAAGATAAAGAACTAAGATAAGGACCTAAATAATACAGACAGAAAACTTGGGGATATCGTTATATTGACATATTATTAAGATATTACAAGATAGAGAAAGATATATATTGATATATTAAGTGAACTGTTTTGCTTTGCTATTTAGAAACTATATTTAACGATAATTAACTATTCAACTATACCTCATCCTTTATAAATTAAGATGCTAGGGTATATAATGGAAACATAATTAATTTCTCTGCCCCCTCCCCCTCTTTACCTTCGTTTTTCTCTTCTTTCGAGTTCTTTGGTTGGTGCAAAAAAAAGGGGGGGCCTATAATATAAGATAGTAGAAGTTAATATTTATAAGAGAGATAAGGTCATATAAGTTAGGATAAACAAAGATATCAAATAGCTATATATATATACAATTTAGGCATTTCAGAACTGTTAAAAGAGATGGGCTTAGATAAATGGTAGTAAGAAACGTGATTTGGGGAAATATAAATAAAATACTTAAAGAGCAACATAAAATTATAAAAGAGATGACAAGTACAATTACCACTACTACCAAAGTTGGGAAAAAAACAGTAGCAAGTGCAACACCGCCTACTCCCACAACGACATCCGCACAAAGAACAATAGAAGGGATGTTAGGCCCTGAAAAACCCGGTGCACAAGCAGGTACACAGACAGTACAAAACACGCTACAAACAATTCAAAACGTGATGATGACATTACAGGAGACTATGTCAAATAACCATGTAGAAAGCAAAAAAGTAAGGGAAATGATGAGAATGGAATTAAAAAATGAGTTGGGGGAAATGAAAAACGAAATTAAAAGTCTAGATGACTTTTAACTACAGGAGATGACAAAAATTAATGAAGAAAAAATTGGAGTAAACAAGTAGATCAATCCGGGAAAAAAATGGAAGATTTAGAACAAAAATTGGGGGATCAACAAAGAGAGACAAATGAGGCTTTAACCTACCTGGAGATGGATAGAGCCTCATATTATCTTAGACTCCAGAATATACAGGAAGAGAAAGATGAAAACTTAATTTTGGTTATAGCAGGAATGTTAGCGACCCTTCTAAAAAGAGACAGTAATGAGATGATTCAAGAATTAGATGAAGCTTATAGGGTGTTCACGAACTATGCGAGACAACATGGCCTACCCCAAGAAGTGCATGTTAGGTTTGCGAAAAAACGAATAAAAGATATAATTTATAGACTCACAAGGGAAGAAACTATAAACTATAAGGGAAGGCAAATTACGGTTTTGAAGCAGATACCAAGGAGGGTTTGTGAACAAAGAAAAGAATACCGATTTCTTACAAATTATTTAAACAAAAAAAATAGTTTTTAGATGGAATGATCCAGAAGGAGTCCTAGTAATGTGGGAAGGGAAAAGAGTAAGAATTGATAATTTAGCTAAGGCTCAAAGATTTTTTGAGCAAATAGGGGGAACAGATGAGGAGTTAAGCAGCAGGGGAGAGTCAAGAAATGCAAGCCAGGAAGAGTTACAAATTAGTCCAAGGGGAGGGGAGGGAGGGGGGGGGAGGATAGAGAAATACCTATCAGAGAAGAGGGGAGAAGGGAAGAAAGGGGAGTTAAAACTAGAAGTCAGACAGCAAGCAAAACGTAGTAAGGAATATAGAGAAAAGGAGTAAATGGAAAAGGGAATAAAATTGATATCCATTAACATCAATGGGTTGAACAGCCCAAATAAAAGGAAAAAATATTTGCTAAGTTAGAAAAACAAAAATTGGATATAATATGTCTTCAAGAAATCCATATAAGAGAATGTGATCGGAGATACTTACAAAATAGGAAATTGGGGAAGGCATTCACAGCGTTAGCAGAGGAGAAAAAAAGAGGAGTGGTATTATATATAAAGGAAGACATTGTAGCAAAATTAATTTATAAGGATGCAGCGGGAAGAATATTAATGGTGGAGGTGGAAATTCATAATAAAAATACGCTATTAGTGGGGATTTATGCCCCAAACAAAAATCAAAAGGAGTTTTATAAAAGTGTATATGAGAAATTGATAGAGAGTGGTAATACAAGAATTTGTCTATTGGGGGACTACAATGCAATAAATAATAACAAACAAGATTACAAATGCGGACAAAAACAATATCAAAAACGAATTACCCTCCCAAAAGTATTTTTTGAAATGATGGAAGAATTAGGATTGGAAGACATATGGAGGAAAAGAAACCCAGGAAAGGCAGAATATATTTTCTACTCCAGCCCACATAAATCTTGGTCAAGGATAGACATGATATGGGTAAATGGTGAAGTAGATAAGGAAATACAGGACATAAAAATATTGGCAAATATATGGGCAGACCACAATCTAATTCTAATGACTTGGAAAGAGCGGCTAGTAAACAGACAAAGATGGATGTTGAAAACACCAGTACTAAAGGAAGAAAAATATACTCAGAAAATAAAGGAGGAATTAATTAATTTTTATAATATTAATAAAAAAGAAGACACCTCACTGCAGAATTTGTGGGATACAACCAAGCCCTATGTAAGGGGAATAACGATAGCGTATATAGCAAATAGAAATGAGAGGCGGGAGAAACAGGACAATCTAATAAAAGAAATAGTAAAATTGGAGAACAGACAAATGAGAAGCCCGAACAATGAACAAATTAGAGAAGAATTAGTACGAGTAAAACATGAGATCAATGTATTGGAACAGGAGGAATTAATGAAGAATTTGCAATATATAACACAAAATCATTTTGAATATGCAAATAAACCAGGCAGATGGCTAGCATACAGGCTGAGAAAAGAGGATCAAAAAAGAGTGATACATCAGTTAGAAGATAAAAATGGGGAAATAGAAACAGATATGGGAAGGAAGAAAGAAATTGTAAGAGAGTATTTTGAGGACATACAAACAAGAAAAAGTGGACTTAATTAAAATAGAAGAGTACCTAAGGGAAGGAACTGTACATAGGTTAGCAGATGACAAAAGAGAGATATTGAATAGAGAGATAACGATGAATGAATTAAATGAGGCGATTCAAAAACAAAAGAGTAATAAAACTCCAGGCCCAGACGGATTCCCAAGCGAATTTTATAAAAATGTAGGAGGTGTCTTAAATAAGATGTTTCTAGAAGTGTGTAATGAGGTATTGTTGAAAGCCAAAATTCCAAATACATGGAAAGAAGCATATATAACTCTTATCCCTAAAGAAGAATCCAATACTAACCAAGTTAAAAACTTTAGACCAATATCACTTTTGAATACAGATTACAAAATTTTTATGACGATTATGGCACAAAGATTAAAAGGAATACTTATCGAAGAAATTAATACGGACCAAAATGGATTTCTACCAAAAAGACAAATTAGAGATAATATAAGAATGGTAATAGATTTATTGGAATATTATGAGAGCCACCCAGGGGACCAAATGGCATTGATTGTTTTGGATGCCCAAAAAGCCTTTGACAATGAAATGAAAATGAAATTGGGATTTTATGAAAGT
The DNA here is from genome assembly GCA_009733165.1 of Naja naja. Classification (NCBI taxonomy): domain Eukaryota; kingdom Metazoa; phylum Chordata; class Lepidosauria; order Squamata; family Elapidae; genus Naja; species Naja naja. The sequence goes on from CM019165.1 coordinate 14,073,227, forward strand.
ACAAATTAATAAGATGAATTTTGGGAGCAATTTTGAAAAAATGCTTAACGCAATCTACGATAGTCAAAAGGCAAATGTATTAATAAATGGTGAGATCACCAAAGTATTTAAAATAGAGAAAGGGGTTAGACAGGGATGCCCACTGTCACCTCTGTTGTTTATTACAATTCTGGAAACATTGCTAGATAGAATTAGGGGAAACAGGAACATAAAAGGAACAAAAATTAGGAATCAGGAATATAAATTGCAGGCATTTGCAGATGACATGGTATTTGTGATAGAAGAACCAATGGAGACAGGCCCAATATTAATGCAAGAAATAAACGAATTTGGAAAATTGGAGGGATTGAAGATTAATAAGGGGAAAATGAAAATGTTAGTTAAAAATATGATAAATAACAAACAAAAGAAACTGGAAGAGACAATGGGGTTACAAATAGTAAATAAAATTAAATATTTAGGAATTTGGATAAGGGCAAAAACAATAATGTTATGGGAAGATAATTACATGAAAATTCTGAAACAAATTAAAAAAGACTTAGACAATTGGAATAAGATGCAAATATCATTGTTAGGAAGAATAGCTACGATTAAAATGAATATTTTGCCTAAAGTCCTTTATTTATTCCAGACAATCCCAGTACTGACAAACAAAACTTTTTTTACGGAATTGGATAGAACAGTGATGAAATTTATGTGGGCTGGAAAAAAGGCAAGAATAAAAAAGAAATATCTGCAAGATGACAGAAACAGAGGTGGCTTTTGGCTCCCCAATTGGGAGATTTATTATGAAGCAGCGGTATTGGTTTGGAAAAAATTGGATTAAATTAGTAAACAAAAGAATTTTAACATTAGAAGGGCACAATCTACAAACAGGGTGGCACGCTTTTTTGTGGAATTTGGCTGATAAAAAACAGATATATTTTAATAGACATATAATACGTAAATCCTTGATTAAAAACTGGGCCGACATCAGGAAAAAATTTTATACTAAGATTCCAAGATGGTTTTCAACGATGGAGGCAACATTCCACCCTAATACAATGGATTTGAATAAAAAGCTTAAATACTATCAAATATTAGATGATGAGGGGAGATTAAAAGCGAGAGAGGAACTAGAAACACTAGGAATAATAATAGACCATTGGGCTTATCTACAGATTAAAATGAGATACAGTAGAGATATAAAGGAGTATGGAATTGAGAAAAAAAAATACACAATTGGACAAATTACTTATTGGACCAGAAGAGAAACAGATATCCAAATTATATAAATTTCTACTAGAGCAAGAGATGACAAGGCAATTAGTGAAGGGGCCAATGCTAGTGTGGGAAAAGAACACGGGGAATGACTTAGATTTGAATGATTGGGAAGAAATTTGGCAGGAAAATTTGACATACACAAAATCAGCGGCGTATAAGGAAAACCAATATAAAATGATATATAGATGGCATTTGGCCAGCTAGGTTAAAATATTCCCAGCCACAAATCCTAAGTGCTGGAAATGTAAAGACAAAATTGGTATTTATTTCCATATGTGGTGGACGTGCTCAAAAACAGATACTGGAAGGAAGTCAAAAATTGGATTGAGGAAGTTACAGAATGTGAGCTGGAGTGGAGACCAGAATTGTTCTTATTGGGAATGATCAAAGGAAACTTCTCCCCCAAAGACAAATACTTTTTTTTAATAAAAAAGTTTTTTATTTTTGATACAAACATACAAACAGGACATACAAAGCATAAAAACCACCTTCCATATATACATACAGTGTGTCAGTTGGTTACAAATCCTTTGTGTCATCCTTTCATATTCATCACTCACAATTTATCAAAAAGAAAATTTCTCATCAAGAAAACATGTATTTATCAATTATTACTTGTGTACAATTAAACTATTTATTTCATCATATATACGATATATTTTTAATCTAAAATTTATGTTATACTTTCATCCAATGGTTATATATAGCAACATTATATTTTATATCAGCCTATTATATTTCTGTTACAAAATTATATAGTCTATTGCATTACCAAGTCTTTTTATCCAACCATTGATAAAACAAATCCCATATCTTGTAAAATTGTTTATCTTCTTGTTCTCTAATTTCAAATGTAAATTTACTCATTTCAGCACAGTCCATAATTTTCCTAATCACTTCCTCCTGCATAAGTATTTTATCATTCTTCCAATTTTTGGCAAATACAATTCTAGCTGCTGTTAAAACATTTACAATCAAATATTTCAACTCTTTATTGTAGATATCTGGTATAATTCCCAATAAAAATATTTCTGGTTTCAAGTCTATGTTGTTTATCATTTTTTCCAACCATATGTGGATTTTAGTCCAATATCTTTTTGCATCCGAACAAGTCCACCACATATGGTAATATGATCCAGGTATCTGATGACATTTCCAACATTTATCCGATTTATTCTTAAACATTCTGCAATTCTCATCGGGGTAAGTGCCACCTGTAAAATATCTTATACAAATTTTCTTTATAAGCAGTTGACATTGTCATTTTATAATTCTGGGACCATAATTTTTCCCATTTCTAAATCAATCCCATATCCAAAATTTTTCCCCAAGCAATCATTGTTTCTTTAACTTGTTCCTCTTCCATTTTAATTTCTAAAAATATCCATAAAGTTTTTTAATCACCTTTTCATCAGTACCCATCAATATTTTGTCTAGCCAATCTGCTTGTTATAAATACCTTCTACTTTAATATCCTTATCAAATCTAGATTGTACTTGCAAATATGAAAACCAATTCATTTTTATACCTTGTTCTTCCAACGCTTGCATAGATTTAAGTTCACCCTTTCATTCAATTATCTCACCATATCTAACTGTTTTTATATATTTGATATGAAAAGGCTTCAACAGTAGATATCCATATTGGAATTTTTGGCATTGTTTTTTAATCTTCTCCCAGTTTAAAAACAAAGTTCTTGAATATAATGTCTTCTAAAATACCCTTGTGTAGTTCCCAAGTATACCAAAGTTTTTTAATCTTCTCCCAGTTTAAAAAGCTTCTTGAATATAATGTCTTCTAAAATACCCTTGTGTTTTAGTTCCTTATACCAAAGGAATGCATGCCACCCCAATAACATGTCATGTCCTTCTAGAGTCATTAATCTAGTATTCCTTAGTGTTATCCATCTTTTACCCACATCAAATTTGCCACCTGATAGTATAGTTCCCAATTGGGCAAAGTAAACCCTCCTCTTAATCTTGCATCCTGCAATAACAAGTTTTATTCTTGTTTTTTGCCTTACCATATATATTCAACATCATCATTCAATTTAGGTCTTCAAAAAACTCTTTCCCTAATCTGATTGGAATTGTCTGGAATAAGTATATTCTAGGCAATACATTCATCTTGATTGTTGATATTCTCCCAATCAATGATAGTTGTAAGTTTTTCCATTTTTCCAAGTCTGTCGCTATTCGTTGTTTAAGTTTAATGTAATTATCCTCCTTCAGTGTACTACATCTTGCTTTAATATATATCCCTAGATACTTAACCTTACTTGTGATCTGTATTTCTAAAGCTTCTTCCAATTCTTTCTTCCATCTCGTTAACATATTCTTTGTTAATATCTTTGTTTTGTCTTTAGTAATTTTCAATCCTGCTACTATACTCTTCTATTCTTTCAATTACCTTGGCAGCTGATTCCAGTGGGTCCTCTAATATAAATACCAGGTCATCTGCAAGGCTTGTAACTTATATTCTTCTCTTTTAATTTTCATTCCTTTTATTTGTTTATCTTCTCTAATACACCTGTTTAACACTTCTAAGGTTAACACAAACAGCAGGGACAGTGGGCAGCCTTGTCTAGTCCCTTTTCTTATATTTATAGGCTCTGTCAATTCTCCATTTATCAAAACCTTTGCGGTTTGTTCAGAATATACCTCAATAGCGTATAAAATTTTTGCCAAAGCCCATTTGTGTCAATTGTAGTAACATGAAGCGCCAACTCACATTATCAAAGGCTTTTTGAGCATCCAGAAACATCAAGGCCATTTGCTTTTCAGGATGTGCCTCATAGTACTCCAGAGTGTCCAGGATTATTCTCATATTATGTTTGATTTGTCTTTTTTTAGCCCATTTTTGTCAACATGTATAAAGTTGTTTAAGTATCTTTTCAGTCTTTCTGCCAAAATTGAAGCAAAAATTTTATAGTCTGAATTTAATAGGAAATAGGCCTATTTTTAACTTGTTGTAAGTCTGTGTCTTCCTCCGGTATAAGTGTGATATAAGCTTCTGACCAAGTCTTTGGTATTCTCTTCTCTTGCATGACTTCATTCATAACTTCTAATAATTGGGTTTAACACCTCCTGAAAAGTCTTATAAAATTCCACTGGTAAACCATCCGGCCTGGTGCTTTCCCTGTATTTTGTTTCTTTAAGGCTTCTGTTAACTCCATCATTGTTATATTCTCTTCTAACATTATTTTGATATCTTTAGGTATCTGTGGTAACTTTGCCTTTTGTATATATTGTTTAATTTTTTTCTTCTTGAATACTCTCTTGATAGTACAATTTTCCATAATAGTCTTGTATAATTCTTTTTTTCCTTCTTCATTTCCGTAACAAGGATGTCCTTCTTCATCTATTAAATGGCTAATTTTCCTTGATTCTCTTTCCTTTCTTAATTTATAGGCTAACCATCTTCCTGGTTTGTTTAGTCCTCAAAATAATTCTGTTTAGCATTTTTAATCTTTTGGCTAGCTCTTCTTTTTCCATTAATTCCATTTTATGTTTGGTTATATCCATTTTGATTTTAACATCTTTTTTGTGGAAATTCTGTTCTTCTTTTTTTCCAGTTTTTATATTCTTCTTCTAATGTTTTAAAAGTCTTTTTTTTTTTTTTTTTTCTTTTCCTTGTATAATCAATTATCAAGCCTCTTGTATAGGCCTTCATCGTGTCCCAGAGATTCTGTAACAATGTATCCGCTTTCTTATTTTCTTTAAAAATACCAGTTCTCTCTCCATTTTCTGTTTAAAATCTTCTTCCTATAATATCTTATTGTTTAATGTCCATCATCATCTTTTGTCCTTTCAAATAATAATCATTGGATTATGATGCATTAAATACTTGCTTCTATTTCAATTTTTTGTATATTAAAAAATAGATCAGCTGATGTCCATATCATATCTATTCTTGACCATGATTCATGCCTGTTTGAGTAAAATGTATATTGTTTATTTCCTATATTTCTCTCTCTCCATGCATCTTTTAAATTTATTTCTTCTATCATTTGAAAAAGGTTTTGGTAGTTTCTTTCTGGCTTTCTTTGTGGCTTTTTGTGATTTATAATCCAGCTGCTCATTAATTCCATTAAAACCTCCCATCATATAATTAAATAGTCCAGTTCAATTATTTTTTTATGGAGTTTATTATAAAATTCCTCTTTGGTCATTTGGAGCATATATTGCTATTAAAAGTATTTTAGTATTATTGTCCATTATTTCTACCATTAAGATTCTTCCATCATCATCTGTATAAATTAATTCAGCCAAAAATTGTTTCTTTAATATATAGAACCATCTCTTTTTTACATTGTGCCAATGAAGTAAACAATTTTCCTAATTTTTTTTGTTTCAGTACATGTTCATGTTGTTTTTTAATATGTACCTCTTGTAGGCAAATTATATCAAATTTTAATTTCTCCAATTTGTGAAATACTTTCCTTCTTTTAATGATTGAGTCCATTTATATTCATAGTAACCAGTTTTCTTTCTCCATTTTAGATTTTATAAGAGGTTGCTCTGGTGGATCTTATTTCTCTTGTTCTCTGGGTGCCTACTCTTTCCTTCTTCTTTTTCCTTTTCTTTTCAATTACTGCTATCAACTCCTTTTGAGGTTCAATCAGGGGCTCTTCTTTTCTTGTAACTTCCTCCTTTCCTCTAATATATTCATAATAAAATGATTCCGCCTTTCAACCGTATCAATTCTATGTCTTTGTTCCGCCATGTAAACAGAAAGCCTTCTGGTATCAGCCATCTATAATTTATTCCTTTTCTAAGCAGTTCTTTGAAAAAGGTACTCTCCTCGTCTCCCTTACTCTTCTTGGTACCTGTTTCAGCACCACAATTTCTTTGTCTTTATACTTTGTCTTTCTCTCAAAGACAAATACTTGATCACACACTTACTAACAGCTGCCTGCAATTGTTCTTGCTCAGAAATGGAAAGAACCCATTATGCCATCCATACAAAATGTAACCAGGAAAACATTTGAATGTATAGAAATGGAAAAGATTAACACTTAAATTACATGGAAAAGAAGATTCAGAAACGTATAGAATATGGGATAGATGGTATGATTGGGTGGACGAAACACACACATACAAAAGGGGAAAATAAAGAAGCACCAGGGTGGAACGGCCACAGGAAAACTAACTTGAGTCAATGACGCTGAAAATGGCATAAGTTAATAGATGACCTAGGAGAGTCATATGAAATAGTCATAATGACAACCCAAGCCAAACAAAAGGAAAAGTTGGTGAATATATTTATGTATAATTTAGTTTTAAAGTCAAATGTTGGCTTCGGGGTTTCTTAATGTTAACTTATAAAGCCCTAAATGGCGTGGGTGCAGGGTACTTGGATCGATGCCTCCTGCCTGCATCACAGTCCAATCGCCCGTGCACTCCCACAGGAGGGGCCTCCTGGGAATATCGTCGGTCAGGCACTGTCGGGCTGGCGGTTCCCAGGAGCTAGGCAGCACTTTCTGGGGCTGCCCTATGGAATTCCTCGCGGATCTTTGTTTGCCCCTGATCTCCGGCTCCTTTACTTGAGACCTGAAGACCTGGCTGTTTCAGCAAGCGGCCTGGATTGACCATATATTGTGGTTTATAATTGTAATTTAATTGTTATTTTTTTTTAATGCAGTTTGTAACTTAGACTTGTCTTGTTTAATATCTTTTATTGTATATATGGTCTTTTTTATGTTCGCCGCCCTGAGTCCCTCGGGAGAAGGGCGCCATAAATCTAATAAAATAATAATAATAATAATAATAATAAATGTATATCCAATCTGACATCCAAATTGAGCTGAAGAAAGCTTTCGCATTACTTTGTATGTATGTATGTGTATGTTTGTCGTTTTAATAATTGTAAATAAAGTTTTTAAAATTTGAAAGAAAAAAAAAAAGTGTGCTACCCATTGCTTCGCTCTCCAATAGTGTGGCTCGCTCCGTGGACCTGGATCTACCTGGAGTTGGTGGACTTTGCTGATGTGTTTGGGGAGAAGGAGGCAGGTCAGTTGCACATAGGGAATATGACTGTCCATTTGCCGATCGCGAAATTGCCAGTGGGTCACATATATTCCTGTCAGGGGAACGGCGCGCATTGCAGGATTTTATTGACAAGAACCTCGGAAAGGGTTTATCCAGCCTTACGTCCCCATTGGCTGCACAGGTGCTTTTGCAAAAAAAATCTGGTTCACATTAGTGCAGGGGCAGTGAAGACAACTTTCTGGACAAAGTGCGGTCATTTGAGCATACCGTGATGCCTTTTGGATTAAATGCCCCAATGCCCCAGCTGTGTTCATACATTTCATGCAACGTTTTCTGTGATTTGTTGGATCAATTTGTGGTCATTTATCGATGACATTTTGATTTACTCAGACTCCTGCAGGAACACTGGCAACATGTGCAGCTGGTGTTGCAACGTTTGCGTGAGAATCACCTGTTTGCTAAGCGTGAGAAGTGTCAGTTTGCACAAACCACGATTGACTTCTTGGGTCATTGTATTTCACCTGCGGGGTGGAAATGGACCTGGAAAAAATCAAGTTGTTACAGGCGTGGGAACCCCCACAGAGGTTAAAGATGTGCAATGACTGTTGGGGTTCGTGAATTACTATCATGAATTGTTCCCCGCATTGCTGCCTTAACTGGTCCCCTTCTAATTTGCTCAAGAAGGGGAGAAATTCCATTAGGGTGCTGAGGAGTGGGGTGCTGAGGAGCAGGCAGCTTTTGAGGTGTTGAAGGTAAGCGCTTTGCTTCGAGCCTATCCTCAAACACCCTGCTCCAGGCCAGCCGTTGTGGTGAAACAGATGCCTCGATGTGGCAGTTGGTGCAGTGCTCCTCCAGGCCTAGGCACCTTGTTCCCGTGCACTTATTATTCCGGAAGTTGTTGCCGACACAGAACACAACTATGCTTGGGGGAGCTGAGCTATTGGTGATTAGGTGGCTTTTGAGACATGGTGACAAAAAAAAAAACGGCCTGGAGGGGCTTGTCACCAAATCAAGATTGGATGGACCATCATGATTTGGAACTATGTACAGCTTTCGGACATTGAACCAGCATCGGGTGAGATGGTCCTTATTCTTTGCTATTTGATTTCCGGGTGACCTATATTCTGAGGGGAAGGAATCAATGCACGATGCCTATCTTGGAAGCCTGGTATACCGAAGGGAGGATAAACTCTTGC
>CM019165.1:14082675-14127619 GCA_009733165.1 Naja naja
TTAAAGAAACGGTTGAGGTCACACAACACAGACCTGCAACCCAGGTTCACACTGGCAAGTGAGGCAGCCGTCATCCATCGCGTTAAGCCTGAACACCACTGATGGGGACGCACAAACATCCCTCTCTCTGTGTGTTTGACTCTGCAACCTTTCATGCGCCCTGTCATTCAGACATCACACACACACACACACACACACACACACACACACACCCAGGGGAAACAGCATGTCGGAGACTCTCCTGCTTTCAGATTGGGAAGGGTGGGGGGGGTTCAGGAAACAGAAAAGGGAAGGATGGAGACCAGGAAGGCTGGCAGCAGACTAGAAGTAGCAGCTTTGGGTTTCAGCTGCATTAGAGCCCCCCTCGCCAAAGGTGCCACACACTGGATTCTCTGCTCACACGGATCGGTTGCAGGAGCAGGAACGCACTAGCTCCTCACGGATGGAATCTGCTGCCCAGGGCTGGGACAGCCAGCTTTCATCCCACGGCTGTCCCAGTCATCTGGGCGGATCGCGTCAGAGGAAGAGACGGAGAGTTGCTTTGGGGGCTCCTGGTTGATTTCCATTTCATGTATTCCTGACTATGTTTATACTTATGCCTTTTATCTCATAATCACTTGACAAAATAAAATAAATAAAATAAATAAATTTGCCCGGAGAGGAAGCTGAGGGCCGATGGGGCTCTGGGTAGGGAATTGAGTAAGGATCCAACAGAGCGGGGGGGTTGGATAATGCTGTCACACACATACCCCTAACTACTTGTTTGCTCGTTTATTGACTTTCCTGCCCAAGGAGGGACTTTCAGATCTGCACCCGCTAGAACGATCCCTTCTAGACCAAAAGTCTCCAACCGTGGCAACTTTAAGCCTTGAGGACTTCAACTCCCAGAATTCCCCAGCCAGCAAAGGCTTAAAGTTGCCAGCTGGGGAATTCTGGGAGTTGAAGCCCTCCAGGCTTAAAGTTGCCACGGTTGCAGACTCCTGTTTCTAGAGGACACGCACATTGAATAAAAAGGTGAAACATAAACTGGTCCCAGTAAAGAGCCTGAAGCAGTGAAAGTTGGGAGGAACAGAAATTCACCAAAGGGAACACAGAACAATGCAATAGGACTGGAAGGGACCTCGGAGATCTCCTAGTCCACCCCCCCAGCTGCTCAAGGCAGGAGGTCCAAAGATCTTCGGCCAGAATCCTTTTCCTGTCCGGGCCGAGAGCCCGCGCAACTCTGGCCGGGCATCGAAATCTACGGGCCGTCCGTCTTCCTCTTCTGCCTGCAGAGATGGTGCGAGGAATGCGCGTGTTGGTGACGGGTTCAAGTTCGGGCATCGGGGAGCAAATGGCCTACGAGTTTGCACGGATGGGCGCGCACCTGGTGCTGACCGCCAGGAGGGAGGAGCAACTGCGGAAGGTAAGCGGGCGGGAACCCAACCTAACTCCCCACCCCGCGATCGTCTGAACAAGACCAGCCCTGCACGGATCGCATCGCCGCCTCAGCCCCTGCCCCGCTGCCCTGCTCGGTGCTCAGCAAAGAAGTGGGCCGCTTTCCCACGCGAGACAGAGAAAGAAGCCCCTGTCCACGTTTGAAACCGGCGAGCGATTCCCTCGCTATCCCAGAGGGGCTTTTTTCCCAAGAGGCAGCTGGGCTTTTGGGGGCTTCCTCCCCTCCGACTGGAAGGGTGGGGAAGGGAAGATGGCAGAGTACAGGAACCATTTCAGTCTTGAGATGGGGAAGAATACCAATGTCCAGCTTTCTGCAAAGAGCATAAATCCTTCCCTTCCCAATCATCCAGTCAGCGGATGAAACTTCTCGGATGAGAAGTGAAACGTCTTCAAAGGAAAAAACAGAAAGTCCAGATGCCTCTTGAAAAAAAAGCACCTTTGGAACAACCAGAGGACGGAGAATCTCCACACATTCACTCACTAGCTTTACTCTCAAATGGGTGCCGGGTGCGAATGCAGCTCCTCTGCTTTTCAGGGTGGAGACAGTTCCCTTCTTGCGATGCCGCCCCCCCCCTTCCCAGCCATTCTGGAAGGACGTTCTGAGCAGTGCTGGGATTCAAAATTTTTTGCTACCGGTTCTGTGGGCGTGGCTTGGTGGGCGTGGCAGGGGAAGGATACTGCAAAATCCCCATTCCCTCCCCACCCTACTAACCTGCTTTCCAGCTCCGTTCTCCTGTGCAGGGCAACCAAAGGAGACCCAGCCGATCAACTGGGACTCAATGGGAGGCAGAGAAGAGATGGGATTGGCGGGGTCAGTCAGAGGTGGCATTGGCCGGTTCTCTGAACTACTCAAAATTTCCACTACTGGTTCACCAGAACTGGCCAGAACCAGCTGAATCCCACCTCTGGCTCTGAGCAACAACTAACCTTGGTTTCAGGAAAATGAGTTTCAGGGAAAGGGTGAAGGGGGGGCGGGTAAAATAGGCATGAACGTCAATCCTGCTGACAGCCACCAACCTCATCGGCTGCTCTTGAGCCCACAAGGTGGTCAAAAAAAGAAAAAAGGACCACACATCTTGACTTCTTTTGTTGTTGTTAAAGATTGGCAGAGCTTCTTTTATTTTCAGCTTTTTTATTAGAATGTTTCAACTCAATAAAACTATGCAAAATTAAAAGATTAAAACAGAAAATGTATAGGAGGAAAATTTTTTAATTTAATTTAAAAGAAAACAAAGAATTATGATTTCCACCTTTCTTTCTACCCAGTAGTTGCCATCTAAATTCGTCCACCTCCCTGTTTCACTTACTTTTTAAATCCCCAATCCAGAAATCATCAACTCAGTCTTCATCTTTCAACAAATGTCCATCGGATAAGGTTTCCTGTCTTTCAAAAAAAAAATCCTTTGATTTTGTTTTCCTTGACCAGACTAGTTTTTTTTTTCCTGAAGTTTTCTTATCAATATTACAAGTCACATTTCCTGTTTTATTTCTTAATTTCTCCATCTTTGTGCTTGCAATAATCTCGGCACATACCGTATCATATACAATATGCCACATTAATTTCCCACATTTCTAATTGATTGTCCATGAAACCCCAATAAAAGCATTCCAGTGGTTTCATCCTAATATTACGCTTGGCAGAGATCCAACTGCAGTGACTTGACGTTTTGGTCCAAACCCTTTGGATAGCCTGGTTCTTCTGAGTCCTTTCCAAGCTCCAACCTTCTGCCCTCTTTGTTTCCCTTCCTCTTCAGGTCGTGAAGAAGTGCCAAGACCTGGGCGCCAGTTCTGCCCACTACGTGATTGCAGACATGGGCAACCTGACCAATGCCCAGAAGGTGGTGGAAGAAACTAAGGCCAAGATGGGTAAAGATGACCTTTTGCATTTCACCCAGGACCAACCCTTGTGCCTCCTGGGGTGGGGGGCTGGGGGGGAGATTGAGGAATTGGATGCTCTGTGTGTAGGCAGGCAAGGTGGTATTCAGCTTCCCTTACCTAGCCCAGCCACGCAGTGAACCTAGCCACACACACCCCACCCTTCCAGGGATGGGCTTCAAAAATTTTAGCAATGGCTTCTCTACCCGGTTGCTAGGATGGGCGTGACCATGGTGGGCGTGGCCTAGTTGGTCCTTCTGCACCATGGGGGGGGGTGTTATTGCCCTCCCCGGGCACCTGAGGCTTTCTTCGAGCCTCCGGGAGGGCGAAAACAGCCTCCCCAGGCTCTGGAGGCTCTCTGGAAGCTGGAAATGGGCCCATTTCTGGCTTTCCTGAACTTCCCGTTTTTCACCCTCCCCGAACCTCTGCACATACCTTGCACTTACCTGCATCCAAAACGGGCTGCATGGGGACTCCTGGGAGGGGACGGGAGGGGTGGGCGGAGCCAGCCAGGAGTGGGATTTGGGGGTTCTCTGAACTGTGCAGAATCTTAGCTAGGGACTCTCCCGAACCTCTTCAAATCCCCAGCATCATCCATTCCCCTCTACAGAAGTTGTCTTGTCTCCCACCCCGTTCTTTGCTATCCCCTCCTTTCCTGCATGGAGAAGACCACGCAGAGAGGTCCTATTTCCATGGCTCCTCCAGAATGGGAGAGTCCATGCAGCAAATGGGGTGGGGGAGGTACGGTGGCCTAGAAGGTGGAGCTCTTGCCTCACAATCAGGAGGCTGTGAGTTTGATCCTAGACAGGCAGATATTTCTCTCCCTGGGCACCATGGGAATAGATCTGCTGAACAAAGCTCCCCATTGGTGACAGGAAGGGCATCCGGCCAGTAAACACCCTGCTAGCTCCATTCAGATGCCTAGGCTCCACCCCGCAAGGGATATTGGGGTCATTAAATGTCAAAGAAGAAATGGGGTGGGGGGAGACAACTTCTTTGAAAAGCAACAAGCAGTTCAAATCTTTGTGGTGCACCTGAGGGGACACTTTTTGGGGACTTCGTAGCTGTGCATAGAAACATGTTTGGTCTCAGGTGTTTGTGAGAAGGGCTTCATGTGCTCTGCATCACACGTGGCCCAGCTCTGAGAATCCAGAGTTGGCCACTGATATTGGGCAATGTGAATAACAGATAACACATGTGGAAAGGAATCTTGGAGGTGTTTTAGCCCAACCCCCTGTTCAATAGCAATAGGACTTACTTATATACTACTCTTTTCAGGGGCACAGTGGCTCAGTGGCTAAGATGCTGAGCTTGTTGATCAGAAAGGTCAGCTGTTCGGCGGTTCAAATCCCTAGCGCCGTGTAATGGAGTGAGCCCCCGTTGCTGGTCCCAGCTTCTGCCAACCTAGCAGTTCGAAAGCATGTAAAAAAATGCAAGTGGAAAAATAGGGACCACTTTGGTGGGAAGGTAACGGCGCACCATGTGCCTTCAAAGGTGGTTAGTTATGCCGGCCACATGACCACAGAGACGTCTTTGGACAGAGCTGGTTCTTTGAAACAGAGATGAGCAGCGCCCCCTAGAGCCGGAAACGACAAGCACAGGAAACCTTTATATACCACCCTTTAGTTCTTTTATAGCATTCAGTGTCAGAATTATTTGCACATTGCCCCCAACAATCCAGGTCTTTGTCTGACCGACTTCGGAAGGATGGAAGGCTGAGTCAACCTTGAGCCGGTCAGCATCAAACTCCAGGGAATGGGCAGAGTTTGTTTGCAATGCTGCATTCTGACCGCTGGGCCATCAGGGCTCCCTGCATTCCAAATGGCTGTATTTAATAAACACAATAAACAAACAATAACGCAAGAGCAGGAATAGCAAGGGTGGCCAGCAATTGGCAGGTGTGTGTGTGTGTGTGTGTGTTCATTCCTGTCCCAGACGATCAACCATTTTGACAAAGGCTTTAACGCCCAAGATATCTCAATGCTTTGCCTGTGCTGACGTGGCCTGGCTGACTGACCTTCACCTGTGCTGGGCTCCCTCCTGCGCTGAGCTGTGATGTCAACATCCAGCCCCATTGCAGCCTTCTGCATGCCCATCTGCCCTGCTGGGGCTCCACGCTGGAAGACACCTTCCGAGGGCAGCAGCAAGCCAGCGCCAGAAAAAAGATCCGTTTGCCTTTCGTGCAGGTACGCACTGAGCGCCTCTCTGTCCTTCACTCCCCCAGGAGGTCTCGACCAGCTAGTTCTGAACCACGTGGGAGGAGCCTCCTTTGGTCCATTCAAAGGAACAATTGAGCCGGTGATCAAGTCGATGACCGTGAACTTCTTCAGCTACGTCCAGTTGACCATTTCTGCCATGGACCTGTTGCTGGAATCTAAAGGGAACATTGTAGTCATCTCCTCCATGAGCGGTAGGTACCGCAATCCTCACAGGCTGGCACCTGGGTGGATCCCGCAGTGAGTGAGGCATTCATTCGTGCTGAAGGAAGTCTCCTGCATGTGATCCCATGGTGGTATTCAGCCGGCTTGCACCGGTTTGGGCAAACTGGTAGCAAGGATTTGGTGTGGGTCGCCAAACCGCTAGTAAGTTCTGGCTGGCCACGCCCCCAACCCAATCGCCTTCCCACCCCTCCCGCCTGACGTTCAAGATATTTCTTTGTTTTTTTCCCTCCCAACAATCAGCTGTTCATACGATCAGCTGTGCTGGGATTCCCCTTGCTGATTCCCCCCCTCCATTTTTTGCCTTCCTGAGCCCCAGAGGGGCTTTAGGGGAGCAAAAACGCCCCCCCAGACCTTCTCTGAGGCCCAGAAGGCCCAAAAACGGGTAGGTGCTGCAAAAAAGCAAAAAAAAAACTTGGCAAGGAGTCACAAACAAATCTTCACTCTAATGAATTGAACTAATTGTCTCCTGCAAAACCCCACTCCCCTTTTGGTCCTCTTTATTGCCTATGGGAGGGGCCATTCACCATCCACCTGTGGCTTTACTCCCGAGTTGACACTTGTTCCTTAGCTGTTCCCTTCTCCTGGCAGCTTTGTGCATGCGCACATTGGGAACAGGCTCCAGCTGTTCTTCTGCCTCACTGATCTCCAACTCTGAAGGCAGCTGAGAACTGTCGGAAGGCCCTGGCCCCATCTCTGCCTCTGACACAGAGCCCTCATCAGAGCCTCCCCAACCTCCTCACTGTTTGAGTCTTCCAACAGCTCTGCTGACTGCTGGTGGGCCACAACATTAGTGACTGTTGGAACAGACCTACCTTGAAGCTACTTACCACTTGGATTCAAAGTTCCAACGGCTCCCTCCCCTCACTCACAGACACATGACCAAAGTTGGAGTGCTCGGCCACACAGCCACATCTGTGGCCATTTGCAGCATCCCATTGTCGGCTGCCTTTGACAAGGATTTTGCCCAAAATTGGCACTTCTGATTTTCTCCAAAACCAGGCTCCATGATGATTTTATGTCAGGAACTACCTTATTAAAGTGGACAAAGAAAGTTCAAAACATCCTCAAAGATCCATCTCATCCTGGGCACCCTTTTTTTCAAACTATTTCCATCTGGCAGACGGTATAGGATAATAAAAACAAAAACAAATAGACTGAAAACAGCTTCTATCCCAGGGCAGTAGCTCTATTGAATTCTACTGTATGGTGCAATATTAATGCAATATCAGGGGTTTTCCATTCAATAAGGGCCTTGGTGGTGCAGGCTGTTAAATACCTAGCACTTAAGTTCCAGCTGCCTGCAATTAGTGCAGGCTCGAATCCCACCAGGCTCAAGGTTGACTCAGCCTTCCATCCTCTCGGGGTAGGTAAATTGAGGACCCAAGATTGTTGGGGGCAATAAGCTGACTTTGTAAAAATGCCGCTTAGTAATAAGCAGGCATATACAATGGAATGAAGGCTATTGCTGAGCACATTGGGTTGTGCTCCAAACATTGTAAGCAGCCCTGAGTCTTCAGAGAAGGGCAGGATATAAATGTAATTAAAAAAAAATTGTATAGAATACGAAGGATGTGTGTTTGTGTTTATTTTCATAGTCATAATGTACACTGAACATGGGACTTAATTTCATTGTAAGAGGTGCAATGGCAATAAAGTAAACTAAACTAAACATGGAAGAGCGTACAATTGGGGGAGAGATTGCGAGAAGGAGGAACTAGCAAACTGTTCCTCCATCTACGCCAACTTCTCTTTCTTCCTCTCAAGGCCGTGTTCCGGGCCCCTTCTGCATCTCCTACGCGGCAGCCAAATTCGCCTTGGAAGGGTTCTTCACATCACTGCGCACTGAGTTGCGCCTGCGGAAGATGGACCTGCCCATCACCGTGGCTGTGCTGGGCTACATCGACACGGGTGAGTGACATGTCGAAACCATCAACAAACCCAAACCGAGCACCCTCCACTCGGGCCGGCCACCCATCTTTTTGCTCCTTTCTGCAGAAACGGCCGTGAAGTCCGTGGGAAACAAAATCACGCAGAGGCCGAGCCCCAAGGAAGATTGTGCCCAGCAGATTGTGAGAGGAGTGTTATACCGTGAGGTCTTCTATCCTTACTGGACCCTGAAGCCCATCCTGATCTTCCGAGAGCTGCTGCCTGACCTCATAGACCAAGTCATAGGCTATGGCTACAGACTGGAGAACATCCTCTGAAATTCAAAGGACCACCCAGCATCGCCATCCGTGTCTCCAAAAAGATCGGGACTGCTCGCTAGTTCCACCAGCGTTTGTGGCGAATCGGGAGGAAACGAAAGCCTCCTCTACCCCAGGAGGAAGGAGAGCCAGGGACAAAATGGCGCCATTTCCTCCTCCTTCCCTCAGCTCACTTTGTGTAAAACCCAGCAGTAAATCCAACTCTTCTCAGGGTGCCCAATTTTTCAAGCCCGGTTGGGGAATCTGGAACCAAATACTTACTGAACCTACAGACTGTGATCGAGGCAGAGATAAGAGGCGGGACCCATAGTATGTATTTAGTAAAGGAAGTCACACCACAGTGAAAATGGTGCAACATCCTGTTAGTAACCCTGATTAACAGGGAAAAAAGGAAAACAAGACCCCTCATGCTTTTTTAGCCACCAATCTATCACAGGTATCTTTATTAATATAGAGCCGCATGGTGTATTTCCTGAGAGTCCCACCCCAAGGGAAATCTCTCAACATAGCACACCCACGTAATGCAAAAGTTGGATTCACACGATACATCAAACCACAACGTAGCCGATCCCTGTTGAACACCAAGGGTGCCAACCCATCTCAGTTATGGGAAGGCGGTCCTGGACAAGCCCAGAAAATTGAACTGTTCATGTAATGTTCAGTAAATCAAAATTATCCCGATTGGATGTGCTATCCTGAGCTGCACAAATTGTTTGTTTTATTTTTAATGACAAAGCCAAGAGAAGCATCCTGTACTGCTATCCCCATACCCATAAATCGCTAGATTTGCAGCCCAGAATGGCTGGTTTGAGGGTCAGATTCATTCTGCAAGGGCCGAGGGCGATCTTGGCCGACAGCATCTGGCCCTAGAAGTCACAGAAGCAAAATCTTTCTCCACCTAAGTCATGTAAAGTTTTCATAAAATTGCAGAATTTCAGGATCGTTTTTGGGCACGTTTGCAATTAAAACACCATCTGGAAGCCCCACCCACAACTGAGTCTCATTTCACATGAACCTTTTAACTGGCCAGATGCTAGTCATCCTTTTCCACCCACACTGGCCACCCTTCCAATTTTTGTCCCCTCTGAAGGCAGATGAAGCAGGGGTGGGATTCTACCAGTTCGGACCGGTTCTATAGAACCAGCTGTTATGATTTGGCGCAGTTCAGAGAATCAGCAAATCGTGCCCCTGGCTGGCCCTGCCATAAGTCGCTTTTTTCAGGGTTGCAAGTGAAGACCATCTGCAAGTAGCAACAGCTCAACCTAGAAGATGGCCTTTGAGAGAAAGGAGGGGGGAGGGATATGGGACAAAAGAGGGAGGGGAGGGAAGGAGGGGAGGAAGGAGAGGGAGGCAGGAAAGAAGGGAGGGAGGAAGGAAGGAAGGAAAGGGAGGGAGAAGAAAGGGGAAGGGAGGGAGGAAAGAAGAGGGAGGAAGGAAGAAAAAAAGGAAGAAAGGAGAGGAGGAAGGAAGGAAGGAGAAGGAGGAAGGGAGGGTGGGAGGGAGGAAGAAGGGAAACAGAGGAAAGGAAGGACACTTCAATGTGCTTGGCCATCTCCCTTTCACTCAAGAAAATAGACATTATGTTTACTTTCTGCTGCACTGGGATTAGCTGAGAAGTAGAGTCCACACACACACACACACACACACAGATGCAGAGATGCAGAGACAGACCCACAGCCACACCTGCCCTGAGGAGCATGCACCAAACTTTTTATTCACGTAGCATCTTCCCATACAACGAAAAGACATTTAGGCCCCTGCAGAGTTTGTATCGGGGCCCGGGCTTCCCTTGTCCGTCTCGTCCTCCTTGTTGCCTCTGAACCTGGCCAGCACAGGTGTGTTGAAAACAGAAGTGGGGCTGGAAGTAGGGCCAGAGCCTTGGGAAGACGAGGTGGGGGAGCTGCTGGCAGGAACCCTGGAGGAAGAGACCCACTCCTGCAGTCAAGGCTGGCTCCCCCCACCCTGAGTCCCTCCTGCAGAAGGAAGGGGCCTGTGGCACCAGGCCATCAGGTGGGACCCTCCACCTTCCTTCCCAGGAAGAGTTGACGGTCCCAGATCCGCCTGGCAGACACTGTCAACAGAGGTGGGATTCAGCCGGTTCTGACCAGTTCTGGAAAACCAGTACCGGAAATTTTGAGTAGTTCGGAGGACCAGCAAATCCCATCTCTGACTGTCGCCACCACCCCATCTCTTCTCTGCCTCCCATTGAGTCCCAGCTGATCGGGTGGGTCTCCTTTGGTTGCCCTGCACAGGAGAACAGAGCTGGAAAGCAGGTTAGTGGGGTGGGGAGGGAAGGGAAGGGGGATTTTGCAGTATCCTGCCCCTGCCACGCCCACCAAGCCATGCCCACCAAGCCCACAGGACCAGTAGTAAAAAAATTTGAATCCCACCACTGGAAGGAAGAGAGGAATGAAAGGGGAAGGAAGAGAGGAACAAAGGGAAGGAAGCAGAGGTGGGATTTAGCTGTTTCTGACCGGTTCTGGAGAACCGGTAGCGGAAACTTGGAGTAGTTTGGAGAACTGGCCAATCCCACTTGACTGGCCCCACCAACCCCACCTCTTCTCTGCCTTTCATTGAGTCTCAGCTGATCGGCTGGGTCTCCTTTGGTTGCCCTGCACTGGAGAACGGAGCTGGAAAGCAGGGTAGTGGGGTGGGGAGGGAATGGGGATTTTGCAATATCCTTCCCCCGCCACGCCCACCAAGCCATGCCCACCAAGCCGTGCCACGCCCACCAAGCCCACAGGACCGGTAGTGAAAAAAATTGAATCCCACCACTGACTGTCAACCTCCTTGAGGCAAACAGTGGGAAGCCTCAGGGTCCCAACTTCCCTTCCACGAGCTCTCTTCTATCCTGGTCCACCTCCTGCTTTAGAGCAGGGATCTCCAAACTTGGCAACTGGTCCTTGAGCCCGTCAGGATCGAACTGCTGGCAGTGGGCAGAATATTAGCCTGCAATACTGCATTCTAACCACTGCACCGCCCCTGCTCTCAATATGCATTGATAGTGCTCTCCAAGTAAAAAGAAAGGACGGAACTTTGTCTCTTCCCCCATCTCTGGTTCCCTCCCCACCCAAGGGGTGGTTCCTGTGCCCCTGGTGCCCAGGTCAATCCAGCCCCAGATGTCCTACTCTAAGAGGGAGCCCCTCAGTCAGTCCACTGCAGCTGCAGAAAGGCAGTCTGGCAAACTGGCCCGTTGACGAGGGACAGCGCTGGCACCAAGGTTGAGAATCCTGACCTAGACACTAAAATGCAAACTCACCTTGCCAGGCCTACCAACCTTGCAAGAGGAAAAGAAAAATGGTCCAAGGAAAATCAGTGAAGGTATGAATGCAGGCACACATACCTTGGGAAAGTGTATTTCAGCCGGTGGACAGGGTTGTTTGTGAGGAACGAGGGACGAAATCCACCAGGATTCAGCATTAGCGGGCGTAGGTCAACCATGCTGTGGAAGATGGGAAAAAGGAAACCGGAGTCCTATAGAGCAGGGGTCTCCAACCTTGGCCACTTTAAGACTTCTGGACTTCAACTCCCAGAATTCCTCAAGCCAGCTTTGCTTGTGGACTTCAACACCCAGCTTTCCTGGCTGAGGAATTCTGGGAGTTGAAGTCCACAGGTCTTAAAGTGGCCAAGGTTGGAGACCCCTGCTATAGAGAACGTGCCCCAGAGCCTGCGGGCACCTCTGTACCTGGCCTTCCCTTACTCTCTCCTGGGTGCTGCTCTTTTGAGGGAGGCCAGGAGTGGGCTGCTGGGGGTTCAGGAGAGCCCCTAGCTAAGGTTCTGTGCAGTTCAGAGAACCCCCCAAATCCCACTTCTGGCTGGCTCTGTCCACCGACCCCTCCCCTCCCAGGAATCCCCACATGGCCCATTTTGGATGCAGGTAAGTGCAGGGCATGCACGGAGGCTCGGAGAGGACGAAAAACGGGCCTCCCGGAAGTTCGGGAAGGCCAGAAATTGGCCCATTTCCGGCTTCCAGAGAGCCTCCGGAGCCCAGGAAAGGCTGTTTTTGCCCTCCCGGAGGCTCAAGGAAAGCCTCAGGAGCCCAGGGAGGGCAAAAACGCTCCCCTCCCCGCCATGGAGCAGGAGGCCGACTAGGCCACGCCCACCATGGCCACACCCACCCAGCAACTGGGCAAAGAACCCGTTGCTAAAGTTTTTGAAGCCTGCCCCTGAGGGACACCCCATCCTTCCCGCCCCCTCCCCATCACCACAAGGATCTGTGGCAGCCCAGCGGATGCCAGGTTCCCTCTGACCACCCTGACACCTGCTCTGCACCTCATCCCTTCCGTGGGATGCTCGGAGGGAGTTGACTCATCCTGCATCTCTTCACATTTCCCCCCATCAGTCAGGTGTTCCTCCATTTCAGGGGCCTCTTAGTGGCCCCTAGCCCCTGCCCCTCCCACACTGATTATCTTGCTTTCCACGCTGGCCAACCCAATGCTGGTTGAATAGCCTCCTTCCTCCCCTTCCCCTTTCTTGTAGCCGATTGATACCAGAAAACCAGCCGGGAGGAACCACGGCATGCAAATACTCATCCTTAGCTTTGGGTTCTTTGCCCTGGCAGGACTTGGTTAATTTGCCCAACTGCCTGGATTCACATGACCTCCTGAAGCATAAACTGGTCCTGTGGGGCTGGTTTTCCAGAGCAGGAGTCTCCAAGCTTGGCAACTTTAAGCCTGGAGGACTTCAACTCCCAGAATTCCTCAGCCAACCTTGGCAACTTTAAGCCTGGCAGACTTCAACTCCCAGAATTCTGAGAGTTGTAGTCCTCCAGACTTAAACTTGCCAAGGTTGGAGACCAGTGGTGGGATTCAAATAATTTAACAACTGGTTCTCTGCCCTAATGATTTCTTCCAACAACCAGTTCACCAAACTGCTCAGAAAGTTAACAACTGGTTCTCCCAAACGGGTGCAAACTGGCTGAATCCCACCACTGTTGGAGACCCCTGTTCCAGAGAAAAGCATTTCTCAACCTCAGCAACCTTCAAGACTTTATCAAGGAAATAAAAACACATAGAAAATACTTCTTTAAAAAGCAAAAAGATACAACAAAGGACATATCATTTTAGCAGTAAAATAGTTATTATTCTATATATAGTTATCTAATGGAGTTATCAGTCGAGTACAAATATATTTCTTACAGTTATATAATTTCCATGTTTTTAGCCTACTATAAACTTTGTAAAACTGAGTTGCATATTTCATTATATTTGTCCATACGTTTGTAGGCAATCCACACATAGGTAGCAAGTGTAGTCAGCTCCAATGAGTAAAAGCGGCCATACATTTAGTTTTCCAATGCCTTTCTCCCAAAACTTAAGTAAATGTACAACATTGTAAAAACATGTTTCAAAGAAGCATTATTCTTATTACATAAATCTTCATTTGAGGCCCAGTGACACTCAAACTCACATTGTCTAGGCAATATAGGAATTTCTAATTCTTTGTGTGTCCAATCACACTTGGCCAAATAAAGTATATTCTATTTTCTATTCTATTCTATTCTATTCTATTCTATTCTATTCTATTCTATTCTATCCTATCCTATCCTATTCTTTTTCTATTCTATTCTATTCTAATTCTATTCTTACAGATTACAGATTAGCAGAGTTGGAAGGGACCTTGTAGGTCATCTAGTCCAACCCCCTGCCCAAGCAGGAGACCCTACATTATTTTTGACATATGGCAGTCCAATCTTTTTTTGAAAGCCTCCAGTGATGAAGCTCCCACAACTTCAGAAGGCAACTTCTATTCCATTGGTTGATGATTCTCACTGTCAGAAAATCTCTCCTTATTTCCAGGTTGAATCTCTCCTTGTTCAGTTTCCATCCATTGTTATTCCTTGTCTGGCCTCAGGTGCCTTGTAAAACAGCTTGACCCCTTCCTCCTCTCTGGGGCAGCCCCTCAGATATTGGAAGACTGCTCTCCTGTCTCCCCTGGTCCTTCTCTTCCCTAGACAAGCCAGGCCCAGTTCCTGCAACTGTTCATCGTATGTTTTAGTCTCCAGTCCCCTAATCCTCCTGGTTGCTCTTCTCTGCACTCTTTCCAGAGTCTCAACATCTTTTTTATAATGTGGTGACCAAAACTAGATGCAGTACTCTAGGTGTGGTCTTACTAAGGCTTTATAGCATGGTATTAGTACCTCTCTTGATCTTGATTGTATCCCTCGGTTAATGCAATTTAGGCTTTTTTGGCTGCTGCTGCACACGGCTGGCTCCTATTTAACTGGTTGTCCACTAAGACTCCAAGATCCCTCTCATAGTTCCTGCTATTGAGCCTGGTTTCACCCAGTCTATATGTGTCCCTTTCGTTTTTCTTGCCTAAGTGTAGAACTTTACTTTTCTCTACACTGAATTTGAATTTTCTACTATATTCTACTCTGCTCTACTCTACTCTATTCCACTTATTTCATAGCATATGCACACAAAACTGATTTATTGATAATAAGTATCTATAAAAACGTAGAGTGGTATTTTTAGCTTCAAAAGATTTAACAAGTTGTTCTAATAATTTGGATGTCTCAGGAGCTAAAAATACTAAAAATGCTTTCTAGGGACTTTTGGTGTTGAAATCCAAATATCTTACGATTTGCTGAGGTTGAGAAACACTTCAAGGCCATGGGTGGCTCAGGGAGTTCTGTGAAGGCAACAATTCTACCTCATTGCTACAGTTTTCTTCCTCCCTGTCTGGCTTCTGACCTCTTTTGATTGACAGGTGACATGCCGGCCCAAAGCTGCTTCAAGTCTGTATTGTTTCTCTCCATCTGTCAGGATAGAGAGCAGCAGTTTATATGCAATACAAGCAATTATCTTTCCTGGGGAATTATGAAGAAGATGCTAAGGCTGGGGGGAATCCTCTTTCTTTAACAAGACCAAGTAAATGAAAAGCAAAATATATTAACACATCTAACAAAATGAAATTCAATGTAGAGTAAAGTAAAGTCTTACACTTAGGCAAGAAAAACCAAAAGTACACATCCAGAGTGGGTGAAACCTGGCTTAATAGCAGGAACTGAGAGAGGGATCTCGGACTCTTAGTGGACAACCAGCTAAATATGAGCCAGCAGTGTGCAGGGGCAGCCAAAAAAGCCTAAATTGCATTAACTGAGGGACACAATCAAGATCAAGAGAGGTACTAACACCATGCTATAAAGCCTTAGTAAGGCCACACTTAGAATACTGCATCCAGTTTTGGTCACCACACTATGAAAAATGTTGAGGCTCTAGAAAAGGTGCAGAGAAGAGCCACTAAGAAGATCAAAGGCCTGGAGACTAAAACCTATGAGGAACAGGCTGCAGGATTTGGATTTAGCTAGTCTAAAGAAAAGAAAAATTAGGGGTGACATGATAGCAGTCTTCCAGTATTCGAGGGGTTGCCACAAAGAAGAGGGGGTCAAATTATTCTCCAAAGCACCAGAAGGCAGGACAAGAAACAATGGATGGAAACTAATCAAGAAGAGAAGCAACCTGGAATTAAGGAGAAACTTCTTAATAGTGAGGACAATTAACCAGTAGGATGGCTTGTTAACAGAAATTGTGGGTGTCCCAGCACTGGAGGCTTTTAAGAAGTAAATGGAGTTAAAAATTAGAAGCAATAAACCCAGCATAAAATCCCAGGAATAAAAAAAAAAGCCACCGAATATTTAAGATAAGTCTGAAACTCTTCCCTGACTCTTGCGATTCAAGGTTCTGACATTAACATTCAAAGTCCTTCATGGCATGGGTCCGGGGTACTTGCGGGAGCGTCTCCTGCCAATATCAAATACCGGTCGCCCTGTGCGAGCACACAGGCTGGGACTCCTCGGGGTGCCGTCCACGCGACAATGTCGGCTGGCGGTGCCCCGGGGAAGGGCCTATTCTGCATCGGCTCCCGCCTTATGGAACCAACTACCCATAGAGCTCCAGCTGGCTCCCGATCTCTCCTCTTGCCAACACGATCTAAAAACCTGGTTGTTTTTACAGGCTGGGCTGGACTGATCTCCTGGGGGAGAGGGTGGGTTTTAAATTCGATTTTAATTCGGTTTTATACTTGTATTTTGGCTTGTTTAGTTTAATTTCTTTTTAACTAATTTATTGTTCTGTGTTTTTATCTGTGAGCCGCCCCGAGTCCTTTTGGAGAGTGGCGGCATACAAGTCAAAATAAAGTAAAATAAATAAATAAAAAGACCATAAGAGAGGCCAATGGAGCCACTGGGTCCAGCCCACTCTATAGGGACCACCACCAAGAAAGTCCTTTTGCTATAACTCAGAGGTCTCCAAACTTGGCCACTTTAAGACTTTTTTTTTTTAATTCATATTTATATGCCGCCCTTCTCCGGAGACTCAGAGCGGCTTACAATCTTTGGAGCGCAACCCAATGCGCTCAGCAATAGCCTTCATTCCATTGTGTATGCCTGCTTATTACTAAGTGGCATTTTTACAAAGTCAGCTTATTGCCCCCAACAATCTTGGGTCCTCAATTTACCTACCCCGAGAGGATGGAAGGCTGAGTCAACCTTGAGCCTGGTGGGATTCGAGCCTGCACTGATTGCAGGCAGCTGGAACTAAGTGCTAGGCATTTAACAGCCTGCACCACCATGGCTCTTGAGAATTCCTCAACTCCAGAGAATTCTGGGAGTTGAAGTCCACAAGTCTTAAAGTGGCCAAGTTTGGAGACCTCTGCTGCAACTAATCCCCCCCCCCAGTGCAGAGGGGCAACATCTGGAAAGGCAAAAGTTTGCCGAGATGAGAAGCACAAAAGCACAAACCTGCTTTGGGAAAGAACCGAAGATTTTGGGCATGGCTGGAAGGCCCGAGTCCCAGAGCTTGGCGTCCATTGGGCTGAACCCTCCCATCAGGATAGGCCTCCGGCGCCTCCTCTCGGCCGGCCTCCAGGATGAGGTCTTGGCAGCTGAAAAGGAGCAAAGGTTCACCCTCTGCCACGCCTGCCTCCCATCCATGTTTGGAAGAATTAGGGTTTGGGGGGCTCCCACCAGGCTGCAAGAAGGTCAAGAAAGTCAAAATGGCAACCACCAACCATGTGAATGTGATTCTTCTAGCGCTCAAAAAAGGGGCAGGAATTTCTTTGCATGGTTTTTGATCACCTTCTTGATTTACTTGCCTTTTTTAAAATTTTATATTGTGCAATTTTTTTGTTATATATACAATTTCCATATCCACAATGGCAGTGTACAATCTCTTTTAAATACAAATAGTAAAACTTATGCACACAATAGTTGTAACCATTATTCTCAAAGTCTATTCACCATGATCTTCATTTATTCTTTATTAAACATTTTCCATTATTTAATTAAACACTGTTCAGTTTTGTCTATAATTAGTTAATAGTATCAAACGCTATAAACATTTGTAACCATTATCTTCCAAGTCTATAACTCATAATATTTACTTATCCTGATTATTCAATGTTCATTATTTAATTACACATTTAATTGCTTCATTTTTGTTTACATATCCTCCTTAGTTTTAAATTTCTAACTTCTGTTTCTATTTTCTAACCATTGATAGAATTCCCACTTTCAAAAGTATTCTGTTTCCTCCTTATCCCTAATTTACAAGGTTAATCTATGCATTTCAGCACATTCTAATATTTTCTGTATTATATTTTCCTCTATGGGTATATTTTCATTTTTCCAATTTTGTGCATACACAATTCTCGCTGCAGTTACCACAGATAAAATTAAACATGTATTTCTTTTGTTCTTGACTTTCTTAAACCCCTATCCCAGACTACCCCACTTACCTGGTTTCATTTTATCCTTCAGGCCAGGGGTCTCCAACCTTGGCCACTTTAAGACTTGTGGACTTCAACTCCCAGAATCCCTCAGCCAGCAAAGCTGGGTGTTGAAGTCCACAAGCATAGCTGGCTGAGGGATTCTGGGAGTTGAAGTCCACAAGTCTTAAAGTGGCCAAGGTTGGAGACCCCTGCTTTAGGCCCCTGTGATTGTATTAAGTTGTGTTTTGTTTTTTACTTTAATGAGACACTGGCATGCTACAAAGCAAAGATTTATATCTGTACACAATTTTTAAATTTCCTAAATCTGGAATGCATTCTTTCAAAATAAACCTGGCAGGGAGTGGTCAACCCCTGTTTTCAAAGAAGTTCGTCCCCCTCCGGGGCCTGTGTGCCTCAGTAGATGAAATTCTAAATGCCTATGGAGATTCCCAGTTATCCAGGTCATCGTCGTCCCAAAAATGCTTTTTTTTCTAAAAACACCTGGACTTTGTTTTCCCTTGAAGATATTTTGCTTCTCATCCAAGAAGCTTCTTCGGTTCTGACTGAATGTTGGAGGGTGGAAGGATTTATATTCCTTCCAGTCTTCTGGTCATTAGCGCTTTTTCTGAGAGTCGTTGAGGCCACTTGGAAGTTTATCTGTGGCTTCAGGGCCCACATTCTGGACAGAGAATATCTATGGAGAATCTCCGTCCTCCAGGTCATGGTTGTCCCAAAGGTGCTTTTTTCAGGAGGGAACTGGACTTTCTTGGGTTTTTCTTGAGGACGTTCTGTGTCTCATCCAAGACGCTTCTTCCGCTCTGACTGGACAGAGGGGAATGGAAGGATCTGCAGGATGTTTTCTGCCCTGCGTCCCTGCAGAAAGCACAGCTCCACAACACAGTCCTTTCCGAGAAGGCTCCACACCTATTTGCACCACTCAGGTGACCCTGAGGACACAAACAAACCCCCCAAGTGGCCTCAAGGACTCTCTAAAAATAGTGCAAATGGCCAGCTGTCTGCAAGGAGTGCAAACCCTTCCATTCCCCACCATCCAATCAGAACTGAAGAAGCTTCTTGCATGAGAAGCTAAACATCTTCAAGGAAAAACCAGAAAGTCCAGTTGCCTCTTGAAAAAGCCCCTTTGGAGGCAGTTCTGGTTTTGGCTGCTCCAGATTTCCACTGATGGAGCTGGGGGGGGGCATGGAAGGATGCTCAGGGAGTCTGACTTGACCAGAGCAACTGGGCGGCCCAGCAGGAAAGACAACGGAAATCTCCTGCAAAAAAAAAAAAGTGATTACTTCGGGATTCAAAAGAGGCTCCTGCAACTCTCAACCTGAAGCTTAATAACCAGCTGGGTGCCTGCATTGTGGCTTCTCCTCATGAATATTACTTCATGATAGCAGCGTCCCAATATTTGAAGGGCTGCCACAAGAAAGAGGGAGTCAAGCTGTTCTCCAAGGCACCTGAGGGCGGGGCAAGAAGCAATGAGAGAAGCAACCTGGAACTCAGGAGAAATTTCCTGACAGCGAGGACAATTAAACAAGACTTGCCACAAGAAGTTATGAATGCTCCAGCACTGGAAGTTTTAAAGAAGAGACTGGATAACCATCTGTCTGAAGTGGTAGAGGGTTTCCTGCCTAAGAAGGGGGGTGGACTAGAAGACCTCCAAGGTCCCTTCTAGCTCCTATCCTATCCTATCCTATTAATTCCAAATTCTATTCTATTCTTATTCCATATTCTATTCTATTCTATTCTAAACTCTATTTCTATTCTATTCTATTAACACCACTGCTACATTTGCAAACCACTCATGCTCTCCTTAGTGCCAGATTAATTTATACCAAATGCTAAGACAGGGGTCCCCAAAGCTGGCAACTTTAAGACTTGTGGACTTCAACTCCCAGAATTCTCCAGCCAGCTATGCTATGCTGGCAGGAGAATTCTGGAGAATTCTGGGCGTTGAAGTCCACAAGCCTTAAAGTTGCCAGCTTTGGGGACCCCTGTGCTAAGACAACACAGGGCTCCTCACTTTGGGCTGCTACCAGCTCTGGGCTGGTTACATGCAGTCCCTGGAGAAGGGCCCCAAAGTTTATGGCTTTGTTCGTATCGCTTTGCTGCCTTCTGCCGGTCAGTGGATTGTAGTAGCCCTGATCCAGAGGCCTGGCAGTGCAGGGGATTGTGGGGTGTGGAGCTTCAAAGTTGCTTTTTTAAGGGTTCCAGGAGAGACTAAGAAAAAAAGTATTTCACTCAAAGCCAATTTTCTAACCCTGGAGCTTGCTCAGGGTTCCCTGAACTTCAGGCTTTTGTTGTGAATAAATTTTATTAATGTTCAATTAATTACGTTTCTTAGTGCTTGATAAACATCGTGTGGTCTGGGTATTTAATTTGCTTAACAATACAGGTTTTTTTTTTAATTAACAAGTTCTGCAGCCTGAGAAAGTCTGAAACGCCCCGTTGTGTGTGAATGTAGCCAGTGATGTTGTGGGGAGGATCTCAGGAGTTTTTCTGGAAGGGTAATGCAGAAGGTAGCCCTCTGGTCAGCACTGGGGCCCCCTCAGGTGTTGCAGTTATTCAAAGTGTCCAGGGAGGGTAGGAGGAAGCAGGAAAACACCTGAACACCAAACACAGGTAAAAGTGAGAAGAAAGGAAAGGCAGAGTTACCACGGGCGTAATCGTTGGCCTTCTCCATCTCCTGCTTGAGTTGCTCAGCTTTTTCCTCCAACTCCATTTCCCCCAGGGAGTTGTCGTAATTCACATCGCCCTGCAGCAGGGCAAAGAACTTGGCCTAGAAGAGAGCAAAACAACAGCACCAGCATTTAGACTTATATACCGTTTCACAGTGCTTTCCAGCCCTCTCCAAGTGGTTTCCAGAGTCAGCCTCTCGCCCCCAACAATCTGGGCCCTCATTTTACCCACCTCAGAAGGATGGAAGGCTGAGTCAACCTTGCGCCGGTCAGGATCGGACTGCTGGCAGTGGGCAGAACCAGCCTGCAATACTGCATTCTAACCACTGCACGCCATTGAAGGAAGGAAGGAAGGAAGGAAGGAAGGAAGGAAGGAAGGAAGGTAGGTAAGGAGAGGAAGGAGAGAAAGGAAGAAGGAAAGAAAGAAGGAAAGAAGGAAGGAAGGAAGGAAGGAAGGAGGGAGGGAGGAGGAGGAGGGAGGAGGGAAGGAAGGAAGGAAGGAAGGAAGGAAGGGGAAAGGGGAAAGGGGAAAGGGGAAAGGAACAGCAAAGCAATAGGAATAGCACTTATATGCTGATTCATAAAGCTCACAACCCCTCTAAGCAGTTTATAGAGTCAGCCTCCCAACAATCTGGGCCTCATTTTACCCACCTCAGAAGGATGGAAGGCTGAGTCAACCTTGCTGTCAGGATCGGACTGCTGGCAGTGGGCAGAACCAGCCTGCAATACTGCATTCTAACCACTGCACGCCATTGAAGGAAGGAAGGAAGGAAGGAAGGAAGGAAGGAAGGAAGGAAGGAAGGTAGGTAAGGAGAGGAAGGAGAGAAAGGAAGAAGGAAGGAAAGAAAGAAGGAAAGAAGGAAGGAAGGAAGGAAGGAGGGAGGGAGGGAGGGAGGGAGGGAAGGAAGGAAGGAAGGAAGGAAGGAAGGAAGGAAGGAAGGAAGGAAGGAAAGGGGAAAGGGGAAAGGGGAAAGGAACAGCAAAGCAATAGGAATAGCACTTATATGCTGATTCATAAAGCTTCACAACCCTCTCTAAGCAGTTTATAGAGTCAGCCTCTCGCCCCCAACAATCTGGGCCCTCGTTTTACCCACCTCAGAAGGATGGAAGGCTGAGTCAAAACCTTGAGCCTGGTGAGATTCGAACTGCTGGCAGTGGGCAGTGGGCAGTGAGTTAGCCTGCAATACTGCATTCTAATAGATGATAGGTAGGTAGATAGATAGATATTAGAGATATAGATATAGATAGATAGATAGATAGATAGATAGATAGATAGATAGACGATAGAGCTCGCAATAGCAATAGCACTTAGACTTATATGCCTCTTCACAATGCTTTCCAGATCTCTCTAAGCGGGTTACAGAGTCAGCCTCTGGCCCCCAACAATCTGGGTCTTCATTTTACCCACCTTGGAAGGAGGGAAGGCTGAGTCAACCTTGAGCCAGTCAAGATTAAACTGCCAAACTGCTGGCAGCCAGCAGTCAGCAGAAGTAGCCTGCAATGCTGCATTCTAACCACTGTGCCACCACAACTCTTGAGGCAAAGTGGGCGAGGGAGAGCCGGGAACAGGTGAGCAAAAGGGACCTCCAGGCGCAAAGGCGGTGAAGGGCAGCCGAGTCGGGTTGCTCAAAATACAAAATTCCCAGCAAGCAGAAAAGTGGAGGAGCAGATTCAAAGGCAGTTCTACCCATCTCCTCCCTGCTGGGCTAGATTTCCACCCGAAGGGAATAGGCACTTTAAGGCAGGGGCTGCAGAGCCCCTCCTCTCACAACAGCTGATATCTGTTATTGGATCTGAATTTCTGAGGGACAATCAATCAAACTGAGCTGAAAGGACATTGCAGGCCTGTTGGCTTCCTCCTCGCAGGAGACAATCCCTGTCCTGCTTTCAGGACAAGAGCAGTCAAAGGCACAGCCTGGGGCTGGTTGGACCATATCACCCATCATGCTGGCTGGGGATCATGGACGGGTGATCCAGCACAGACCACCTTATTGGACACAGCCTCTAGGGATGTCCAGGGTCTCCAGATGGCTGTCTTTCATCCAGAGCACCCGGGATCCAGATCAGTGCCTCAGCCCAGCAACGTCTCTCTTCTCTCTCTTTCTCTCTCTCTCTGGGGGAAAAGAGCTGAGGCCAGAAGGGATAAAAGTCAGGCCAAGATGATGAAACCTTTGCAGGAAGCAAAGTCATTCACTCTGTTCGGATTAAACCTTGAAGCTCTTTGTTGACTTTGTACTTCAGTTGATTTTTTACAGTTAATTTGGCACTTCAGTTGTGGGCAGCAATTCAAAGGAGAGAAAGATGGGTGCTTATCTCGAGGGACTGTTTGGGACTCATTACAGGCTGGGAATGAATATAATTCCCAGCGCTGAAATAAAACAAGAGTTGTTCTAACTGAGCGTGTGCTTGTTATGGTCTCAGGAAGCCTTGGTCAGAACAGGAGCTATAAAAGCCAGAGAATGGTGGAGTAGTGTCAAAAAAGTCAAGATGGCAGCCAGGACGTACGATAACCGCTCTCTCTGTTTTGAAGGTACTGCACTGATGTGGTGACCCTGCCCTGCAGACTGCCCTGGACTGAAGAAGCCTCTGCTGCACCCCGACCAGGTGGGCATGCCACTCCTCTGCCCATCCCAGGGTCCCTTCTGGTAACCGGCCCCCTCACCTTGAGATACTGCCCCAGGCTGCCCCTCTCGTTCTCGGCCTGTTTCCGCTTCCGCACCACCCGCTCGCAGATGCTGGGCTTCCGCTCCATCTGGGTGAAGAGCTCCTGTAGGGACTTCTGGGTGTAGCTCAGGCCTTGGCCCTCGTAATCCTGGGGGGAGATCCGCTCACAGAAGGACAGGACGAGCGGGTACTCGCTGTCGAATTCTTCCAGGGTCTCCATCCTGCACACCCTCGGCCAGAAGGGAGGGGAAGAGTCAGGCACAGGGGAATTCAGCCCATCCACCCACAAACCCTTCCCCCATCCACTGGGGCATGGCAGGGAAGGTTACCTCTGAGCATGTTTAGAGAGCAGTGCTCTCAAAAGGCAAACAAATAGCGGGGGGGGGCAGAAGAACATGAGAAGATTGCCTTTGCTGGGGTTTTCAGACCCCAGAAGGGGCGCAAATCCTACAGCAGAGGCACAAGTTCTGCCTCTCCAGATAGGATAGAATAGTATAGAGCTGGAAGCGACCTTGCAGGTCTTCTAGTCCAGCCCCTTGCTCAAGCAGGAGAACCTATAGTACAATCTCAGACAAGTGACTCTTTACTCTTCTTTAAAAACCCCAGTGATGAAGCACCCACGATTTCTGGTGGCAAGTTGTTCCACTGGTTAATTGTCCTTATTGTAATGGGTGGAAGACCATTAGAGATCCAGCCTAGAACTAAGGAGAAATGTCCTGTTAATAAGAACAATTAATCAGTGGAAGGGCTTGCCTTCAAAAGTTGTGGCTGCTCCATCAGAATAGAATGGAGTAGACCTGGAAGGGACCTTGGGGGCCTTCTAGTCCAGCCCCGTGATCAAGCAGGAGAACCTATAGTACAATCCCAGACAAGTGACTCTTTACTCTTCTTAAAAAACCCCAGTGATGGAGCACCCACGATTTCTGGTGGCAAGTTGTTCCACTGGTTAATTGTCCTCGCTGTTAGGAAGTTTCTCCTTCATTCCACGTTGCTTCTCTCCTTGATTAGTTTCCATCCATTGTTTCTTGTCTGGCCCTCGGGAGAATAAATTGACCCCCTCTTTCTTTGTGGCAGCTACAGATGTGAGACTACAACTCCCAGCACCCTTTGCCATGACTCGTGCTCCCAAAGGGATGTTGGAAGTGATAGTTCAGCCCCCAACCCTTGGGGAGAAAGTTTTGCAGCCGGCTCCCGGGATGCCCAAGACCAAGGCTCTTCAACCTTGGCAAGTTTAAGACTTATGGACTTCCAACTCCCAGAATTCCTGAGCTAACATGACTGGAGGAGGAATTCTGGGAGTTGAAGTCCACAAGTCCTAAAGCTGTCAAGTTTGAAAACCCCTGGTGTAGGGTCTCCTGCCGGGGTGCGGGGTTGGACTAGATGACCTACAAGGTCCCTTCCAACCATTTATCTCAAGGGTCTTCAAACTTGGGAAGTTTAAGACTTGTGGACTTCAACTCCCAGAATTCCTGAGCTAACATGGCTGGAGGAGGGATTCTGGGAGTTGAAGCCCACAAGTCTTCAAGCTGTCAAGTTTGAAGACCCCCTGCCCTAGTAGACCAAGGGGTCTCCAACCATGGCAACTTTAAGCCTTGGCGGCCTTCAACTCCCAGAATTCCCTAGCCAGCAAAGCTCCGGCATTCCCCAGCAAAGCTGGCTGGGGAATTCTGGGAGTTGAAGTCCGCCAGGCTTAAAGTTGCCATGGTTGGAGACCCCTGCCCTAGACGGCTTCCTGCCCCCGGCTGCTGAGCCCCCCTCCTCCCCGGAGCCCCCCCACGCGCTCCAAGGACCCCTCCGCAGGTGCTCCAACTCGGCGCCCGCGGGGGGGGGAGAGGGGGCGGCTGGCCGGGAGGGGCGTTTCCGCGCCGAGGGGCGTGGCTTGCCTGTCCCCGAGAGCTGCTGGCACGGCTGGTCCCCGGCGGGTTCGCGGCGCTGCTGGGCTCCGGGTTGCGCTGCCGCCGCCTAGCCGTCCCGTCCCGTCCCGTCGGGGTGAGGCTACATTGTGACACGCCGCGGCGGGAGATGGGGGTGGGTGTTGCTCTGCTCTCCCCGCGGTCCTCATCCCCTCTCCCGGCGCAGGCTGGCAGCGGGCATCCCCCTCCGCACCGTTGGCAGCCCGGGCGGGAAGGCGCGCCAAGCCCCGTTTCCTTGCTTGAGGCGCGAGGCTCGCATCAGAAGACCGGCCAGCGTTTGGACAGTAAGTGAGTCAGTTGTTAAGCGAATCCGGCTTCCCCTGTTGACTGTCATATCAGCTTAAGAAGAGATTGGACAACCCCTCGTCTGAAATAGCATAGAGTTTCCTGCCTAAGCAAGAGGTTGGACTAGAAGACCTTTTAAGTTCCCTTCCAACTCTCCTATTCTATATTCTATTCTATATTCTATTCATCTATGCCAGCTCTAGTCCTTCTCTTGGTAAAGTACCCAGTTCCTGCAACTGTTCTTCATCTGTTTTAGTCCTATAGAGCAGGGGTCTCCAACCATGGGAACTTTAAGCAAAGCTGGCTGTGGTGGTCTTGCCCAGAGGCACGGAAATACTGGCTCAAAATTCAAAAATGGTTGCAAGAAATTACAAGTGAAAAATTAGATCTAGAACCAGAGCTCTTCCTGTTGGGAATCTTCAAACAAACATATGCAAAAAATATGAAATATTTACTAATTCATATATTAACTGCTGCCAGGATCGTATTTGCTCAAAGCTGGAAACAGCCTTATACTCCTATGGATGAAATGGTTATTCAAAAAATTATGAGCTGTGCCGAAATGGATAAGCTATCATTAAGCTTGAAAGATAAAGAAGATTCAATATTTTACACAATGTGGGAACAATGGTATAATTGGTTAGATAGGAGATAGAATAAAGATAGGCAACTATTAAATAGAGGTCATAGATAGAATAAAACATTCTTAGGCTTAGGTCACTATTTGTTAGAATGTATATAGGATTGCTATGTAAATATCACCACAAGTAGTCATCAATGAATATTATACTTTTAACATTTTAATGTTTTGTGTTTGTGTGTTTGATGTTTTGTTTTGTTTCTTTTAATGTAATAAAATTTAATAAAGTGTTTAAGCAGAGCTGGCTGAGGAATACTGGGAGTTGAAGTCCACAGGTATTAAAATCCCCAAAGTTGGATACCCTTGCTATAGAGAGTATTTTATTTTAATAAACTTTATTAGTCTTTTATCTCTTTAAAAACCGAACCAAAAATATACATATTATGACATTAACAGTGTGTGACATCTGTCTCATACACTTCTATTTTGTGCTTATTTACAAATATATACAATTTATGTGAATATAAACCTTTAATCTATAAATTGCTTATCATTAATTCTTTCATCATCCATCTGTCTTAATTTAATCCAATCATACCATTTCCCCCAAATTCTATAATATTCAGATTCCTCTTTCTCTCGTAACATCAGGGTTAATTTATCCATCTCAGCACACGCCATTATTTTTTGAATAATCAATTCATCTGATGGTTATAGAGAGTATTTTAACTTACTGCACATCTGTGTATGGTTTGCCAGTTGCACTGTGGCAGATAGGACAGCGCTCCAGAGAGTTAACGTCATTGCCCAGAGGATCCTGGGTTGCCTTCTCCCCTCTTGGGAAGAGCCTTATAGCTCCTGCTGCCTTAAGAAAGTTCAAAACATCTTTAAAGATCCATCTCATCCTGGGCACCCTTTTATTTGAACTATACCATCTGGCAGATGGTACAGGTTAATAATAAAAACAAGGAGAAACAGGCTGGAAAACAGCTTCTATCCCAGGGCAGTAACTCTATTGGATTCTACTGTAGAGTGCAATATTAATGCAGTATCAGGAGGTTTCCATTCAATTGTATAGAATATGAAGGAGGTGTGTTTGTGTTTTATTTTTATAGTTATAATGTACACTGAAGATGGCACTTAATTTCATTGTACGAGGTGCAATGGCAATAAAACTATACTAAACATCTTTGTTGCTCTTCTCTGCTCTCTTTCCAGAGTCTCAACATCTTTTTTATATTGTGGTGACCAACACTGGATGCTTTCAAATTGTGGGGGTTGCAGAAGACTCTGGACCAGCATCCCTTGGGCGGCAGTGAGATCCAATCAGGCTTTGAAAGGAAATCAACCCTGACTGTCCTTTGGATGGACAGATCCTGAAGATGAAGCTCAAACACTTTGGCCACCTAAAGACAAGAGAGGACTCCTTGGAGAAGATCCTGATTTGGGGAAAGATGGAAGGCCAAAGGACGGTGAGATGATTAGATAGTGTCATGGACACAATGGGGGTGTGAGTTTGAGCCATGGTGGCGCAGTGGTTAGAATGCAGAAGTGTAAGCTACTTCTGCTGACTGTAGTTTGGCAGTTCAAATCTCACCAGGCTCAAGGTTGACTCAGCCTTCCCTCCTTCCGAGGTGGGTAAAATGAGGACCCAGATTGTTGGGGGCAAGAGGCTGACTCTGTCAACCATTTAGAGTGGGCTGGAAAGCACTGTGAAGCGGTATATAAATCTAAGGGCTATTGCTATTGCCCTTCCTTCCTTCCTTCCTTCCTTCCTTCCTTCCTTCCTTCGTGCGCAGTGGTTAGAAGGCAGTATTGCAGACTAATTCTGCCCATTGCCAGGAGTTTGATTCTCACCAGCTCAAGGTTGACTCAGCCTTCCATCCTTCCAAGGTGGGTAAAATGAGGACCCAGATTGTTGGGTGCAAGAGGCTGACTCTGCAAACTGCTTAAGAGAGGGCTGGAAAGCACTGTGAAGCGACTGCTGTCTTTCCTTCCTTCCTTCCTCCCTCCCTCTCTCCCTCCCTCCATTCCTGTGGAGTGGTTAGAATGGGGTATTGCACGGTAACTCTGCTGACTGCCAGCAGTTTGATTCTCAAGGTTGACTCAGCCTTCTGTCCTTCCTTCCGAGGTTGGTGAAACAGGGACCCAAATTGTTGGAGGCAATATGCTGACTCTGTAAACTGCTTATAGCAGGGGTCGCCAAACTTTTGGACCTCAGGGACCACCAAACTCATTATTTTATTTTATTTTTATTCTAGAAAAAACCTTTATTTGACATACATTTAAAATAGACAAATCAACATATATATATATATATATACATATATACATTTTACAGCTTATATTGAACAATGGTTATTTTTTTTTCTTTATCTTTATCATTGACGTGATCTGCCTTGCTATAATAACTCCTTCGTTTTTTTAATGTTTTAATTTCTCTATATAGTTTGTAATTAAATGCATGTCTCCTGTCTTTTCCATAACTTATCCAAATATCAAATATTACCTTTTCTTTAACCACTCATACCAAATGTTCCATATTTCATAATGGTCACAATCTTGTTTATTTTTTAACAGTTTGGTTAGGCTATCCATCTCAGCGCATTCATGTATTTTTTTAATTACCATATCCTCTGAAGGAATGGTAGACAGTTTCCAATTTTGTGCGTAGGTTATTCTGGCCACAGTTATGATATGCAAAATTAAATATTGATATTTTTTCTCCATGTTTAGATCTATCATACGTAGCAGAAAGTTTTCGGGTTCAAGTTTTAAATTTTGTTTTGTTATATTTAAAATCCAATTTCTAATATTTCTCCAAAATTTCTGAGCACATGGGCAAGTCCACCATGTGGAAATATGTTCCTTGTGCGTAGTTACATTTCCAACAATTGGGTGGTAGGTTGGGGAACATCTTAGCCAGTCTCGCAGGGGGTGAGTGCCAATGATGAACCATTTTATATAAGTTTTCTTTATACGAGACTGACATGGTTAATTTATAATTTGTTTGCCAAATGTGTTCCCACTTACCTAATTCAATACTATGACCCACGTTTTTAGCCCAAATTATCATAGATTCTGTAACTGTTTCTTCTTTTAATTTATAGTCCAAAAGATATTTATATGTTTTACTAATAGTTTTCTTTTCCTCTCCTTGCCATATTTTATCTAATTCTTGTGGAGTCATGTTAAAGCCAAATTGTTCTCTATCTTTTTTGTAATGGGTTTGTATTTGTGCAAAGGGACACCATGATATCTCCTTTCCTTGAATTTGTATTTGGTTCCTATTTTTAAGCTCTCCAGTGTCATATAGTAAATCTTTATACCTAACAATATTTTCATAATCCAATACATTTGGATGTGTAACTGCTTCCAATGTAGATAGCCACAATGGAACCTTTCGATAGTGGGGTTTTTTTAAATCTTTCCCCAGATATTAAACAACACATTTCTGACATGGTGCCTTTGGAAATATGAATGTTGTTTAGATTTTCCATCCCACATGAAAGCGTGCCAGTCAAGTTGGAGATCAAAACCCTCTAATACTAATAGTTTTGAATTTTTTGTGGGTCTGATTGTTCTTTATAAATAAGGGTAATATTTGCTTCCATCCATGATTTAGGCACGTTAGCATTCTCCAAGGCTTCATTGTACAAGTCCTCTATTATCTCTTGGAATTCCTTATAGAATTCCGAAGGGATTCCATCTGGGCCAGGGGTCTTATTTGCTTTTTGTGCTCCGATTGCCTTCCTAATTTCTTCTATAGATATTTTTATTTTATTATTTATTTTATTAATTACATTTATATGCCGCCCTTCTCCGAAGACTCAGGGTGGCTTACAATTTTTGGGATACAACCCAATGTGCTCAGCAATAGCCTTCATTCCATTGTATATGCCTGCATATTACTAAGCGGCATTTTTACAAAGTCAGCTTATTGCCCCCAACAATCTTGGGTCCTCAATTTACCTACCCAGTAATTGTAGGCAGCTGGAACTTTAAATGCAGGCATTTGACAGCCTGAGCCACCAAGGCCCAAAATTGCCCAAGGCAATTTTGTTATGCAAATTTTGTTTCTCTTCATCAGTAATTTCGGACAAGTTCTTTTCATTCAAATATTGGTCAATAGATTTTTCTGGTATTTCTTCCTTTTTATACAATTTCATAAAAAAAACTCCTTAGCAATTTCTTCCTTTTCTTGGGTCTGCGTGCATAATTTCCCTTCCTGGTCTTGGAGAGCTACAATCATTCTCTTTTCTTGTTCTTTTTTAATTTTATGTGCTAACCACCTCCCCGGTTTATTTGCATTTTCAAAATAATTTTGTTTTGCTAATTTAATTTTTTGGGCCAGATCTTCCTGTACATTTAGTTTTATCTTATGCTTTACCAGATCTATTTCTTTCTTAATGTTTGGATTGTTC
Source organism: Naja naja (assembly GCA_009733165.1). Lineage (NCBI taxonomy): Eukaryota > Metazoa > Chordata > Lepidosauria > Squamata > Elapidae > Naja > Naja naja. The sequence goes on from CM019165.1 coordinate 14,112,894, forward strand.
GGGTCCTTTTGTCTACTTGCTTCCAAATATTTCAGTTTCTCCCTCCATACATTTTGTTGCTGTCTTTTTTCTTTATTCTTTTTAATATTGTAAGCAATAGTTAGACCTCTCACATAGGCTTTGGTCGTATCCCAAAGATTCTGTAGAGAGGTATGTTCTCTTTTATTTATTTCAAAAAATACTTTCAATTCTTTCTTTATCATTTCAATATGATCTTTATCTCTTAATATAAAACTTTTGGACCTCAGCGACCACCAAACTCATAATTTTAAATCCCGGGGACCACTAATATGAATTTTGACTGATGGTGGCTTGCTGACATTGGTGGGAGAGAGAGAGATATCTGATCTAACCTCTCTCCCTCCCTCCCTCCCTCCCTCCCTCTCTCTCTTTCTCTCTCTCTCTCTCTCTCATACACACACACACACACACAAACATACAAACACTCAGAGGCAGGGGTGGGATTCAAATTTCTTAACAACAGATTCTTGGCCATGGCCCAATTTGTGGGTGTGGCTTAGTGGTAATGGGCATGGCTTGTATGTAAATATTATATTTATGTAAATATTGAATTTTTTATAAAAAAGAGCAGCTTTTACCCAAAATCAGGCAAAGCAGGCAGGCAGATTGAGTTGATAACAGAATCACAGATTAACTTAGATATCTGTGATTCTGCAATTGGCTACCTGAGTCTGTCACATAAAATTTCCTCACAAGCAAACTCATAAAATTTGCTAGCAAGCAAACTGACAAAATTAACTCACAACACACCATGTATGTAAATATTGAATTTTTTTTATAAAAAAGAGCAACTTTTACCCAAAATCAGGCAAAGCAGGCAGGCAGATTGAGCTGCTCACAGAATCACAGATTCATTCAGAGATCTATCTTTCTGCCCACAGCTATAATAGAAGCTTCAGTCCTAAGGAAGATCTAAAGATTAGCTAGAAAGCAAGAAATCCAATGATTTCCTGCTTTCCAGCTAATCTAAATCTCCCAGCACAGCAGAACAGCTGATGGTCGGAAAAAGGAAAAACAGCAACTTAGCAGGCAAGTTTGCCAGGTAAGCAGTGAGTGGGGCGGGGGGGGTTCCTGCGGGCCATGTGGGTGGCACAGCCTTGTGTCCCGCACAGCCTGGATTAATTGCTTTGGGGGGTGCTCTGGGGGTGAGATTTCTCTGCGGCCCACCAACATTTTCTAGCAGAACACCAGTGGGCCAAGGCCCACCAGTTGGTGACCACTGGCTTAGAGAGGGCTATGATGCATCGTGAAGCAGTATATAAGTCTAAGGGCTATTGGACAGACTCCGGGAGACAGTGGACAGGGCAGGGGGCCTGACATGCTGCGATCTATTGGGTTACGACCACAGTTGAGCCCAAAATTTCCATTGTGAGACATTTGCTAAGCGAATTTTGCTCCATTTTACGATTTTTCTTGCCGTAGCCAAGTGAATCATTGCAGTTGTTAAGCTAGTAACACGGTTGTTAAGTCAATCTGGCTTCCCTGCTTGACTCTGCTTATCAGAAGTTCACAGTAGGTGATCACATGACCTCAGGACACTGTGATTGTCATAAATATGAGTCAGTTTCCAAGCATTTGCATTGTGACCATATGACCATGGCGGATGCTGCAGCCGTTTTTAAGTGTGAAAAAGGGTCATAACTCACTTTCCCCCCCACTTTGAACGGTCACTGAATGAACTGTTTTGAGGGCTACCTGTATTCCAAGTGTGTCTCACCAGGGCAGTATTGCTCCATCCAGAGGTGGGAGTCTGGAAGCATCTTTTCTAACGGATTTTATTAAAGGGCATTATGGGGTGTTTTTTTTGAACTGCAGCTCCCATAATCCAGCGTTAAGAGAGCATTTCTCAATCTTGGCCACTTTAAGATGGGTGGACTTCAACTCCCAGAGTTCTCCAGCCAGCACTTTTTGGGTTTTGATCAACTGCCTTCTGGAGGCTTCCCAGCTTTCCTCATCTGAAACCCGGAGATCTTTTTAGTAGAGTGAACTTTTTAAACCACCTGGAGGAAATATAACATTTCATGCTGCATCTGAAGGTTTGTGGTATAGAGACCAAGATTGTCAATGGGGGAGGGGGGAGGGGCAGAGGTGGGATTCAGCAGGTTCTGACCGGTTCTGGAGAACCGGTAGTGGAAATTTTGAGTAGTTTGGCGAACTGGCCAATCCCACCTCTAAGTGGCCCCGCCAACCCCACCTCTTCTCTGCCTCCCATTGAGTCCCAGCTGATCGGCTGGGTCTCCTTTGGTTGCCCTGCACAGGAGAACGGAGCTGAAAAGCAGGTCAGTGGGGTGGGAGGGAATGGGGATTTTGCAGTGTCCTTTCCCTGCCATGCCCAAGCCACGCCCACCAAGCCATGCCCACAGAACCAGTAGTAAAAAAATGTGAATCCCACCACTGGGACCGGGGCTTCTGAGATCTTTCAGCTGGCAAAGAAAAAGGATGGATTTTGCCAAATTTAGGGGAAAATTCATCCTAAATATGACCCTGGAAAGTATTGTAAACATCAATGCTTAATGAAAAAGGTTCCATTAAAAGGTAAAGATGAATACACTGCTTTGGTGCTTTTTTGCAAGATCTGGTTCACACGATATATACATTATATGTGCATCACCTGTCTATCATCTATCTCAACTCTTTTTCTATCATGTATGTAGGTATGTATCATCTATCTAGATATCTAATATATATCTAATAATATAGATAATAGATAATATGTGTGTGTGTGTGTGTGTGTGTGTATGTGTAGGTCTTGGTGTATTCGGGTCTTGTCCCGTGTAAGATTGAGAATACCTTGGCAGCGTTTCGACGAAATCTCATCCGTCATCCTCAGGCTGGTGTCTTCAGCTTCGTTCTCCCACTACCCTGGTAGCTAAAACACAAAAGGCTGAAGGACACACAGCCACTACCTCAGCCACACAGGCTCTTACGAAAAAGCCAACCAATCAGCAAACACCAATTCCATCAACCAATCAAGAAGCAACAACACAGCCAACAACACAGCCAACCAATCAGCAAACACCAATTCCATCAACCAATCAAGAAGCGACAACACAGCCAAAAACACAGCCAACCAACCCGCTTACAGCAGAGCCAGCACACCACACCTCCCCTCCAGTATAGAGAGAAGGCAGCTCAGATCACGCTTTGCTGGCACAAGCACAAAGCTGAAGACACCAGCCTGAAGATGGCGATTGGGATCTCGTCAAAATGTCGCCAAGGTATTCTCAATCTTACACGGGACAAGACCCAAATACACCAAGACCTACATACCTTTACCCGTGAAAATCTATGAAAACAAATACATATATATATGTAGGTCTTGGTGTATTCGGGTCTTGTCCCGTGTATGATTGAGAATACCTTGGCAACGTTTCAATGAAATCTCATCCGTCATCTTCAGGCTGGTGTCTTCAGCTTCGTTCTCCTGGGAGAACGAAGCTGAAGACACCAGCCTGAAGATGACGGATGAGATTTCGTTGAAACGTTGCCAAGGTATTCTCAATCATACACGGGACAAGACCCGAATACACCAAGACCTACATACCTTTACCCGTGAAAATCTACGAAAACATATATATATGTATATGTATATGTATGTATATATATATATATATATGTAAAATGTATCTTATCTACCTACCCCTTATCTACCTATCTTATCTACCTGCCTATCTATCATCTATATCATCTACCTACCTATTGTCTCAACATCCCTGTAAAACTTCATTTTCTTTTGACTCACTAACTTCTGCATCAATGCATGAAGACTTGAGCTTCATTCCCTTGGCTTCAATCATTCCTCATGCAGCATTCAAGGCACTGGGAGCTCTTGCTGGTGACGAGGGCCCTGGCCACTAATGCATGTGAGAATTAGCTTTACAGCAATACCCTCAGCCACCCCATATTTGGGTGAGCTACTTCATGGAAATGCTCATCCACCAGGGACTTAAAATCCAATGGCTTAGCATTTGAAGCATTTTGGAGTCTCCGCAGCATCACACAAAGCATAGTAACTTACGCCAAGGTGGAGAAGTCGGAGGAGAGCTCCCTATCCCATGTGGCTGTTCCTCCCCCAAGGAGACCTGGTTTGTTGGGTCTGCTCAGGAGCTTCTGCTCAGTACCGGCTGCACCCAACACTCGGCCATTACATGAAGCATCAGGGCTGGTGTGTCTTGAGCCCATCCCCATCTGGTGACCTTGCCCAGGGCTTTGGGCTCCGGGTCCTTGAAGGATGAACTTGTCAGGCTGCTGTTGGGGATCCATTAGCACCATTGGATCATGCCCCAGATATGCATTAAGATGTGAGGAAATGAAAGGCAGTTCACAAAATGGAACAAGGACTAAAGGAGTAGTAGGAAGGATATGAGACTATATGACTTACCTGAATGGAATTAAAATGTAGAAAGATTAAATGTACAAAATGTATATAAATGTACAAAAGTTTCTAGAGTACTTAACATAATATGTAATGACAAAAATATGCCAACTAGATAACAGATAATCAAGAGTTGGAAGGGACTCTATAGGTCATCTAGTCCAACCCCCCACCCAAGCGGGAGACCCTACACCATTTCTGACAGATGGCAGTCCAATCTCTTCTTGAAAGTCTCAAGTGATGACGCTCCCACCACTTCCGAGGGCAGGCTGTTCCATTGGTTGACTGTTCTGTCAGAAAGTTTCTCCTTATTTCCAGGTTGAACCTCTCCTTGTTCAGTTTCCAACCATTATTCCTTGTCTGGCCTTTAGGTGCCTTGGAGAATAGCTTGACCCCTTCCTCCTCTCTGGGGCAGCCCCTCAGATATTGGAAGACTGCTCTCCTGTCTCCCCTGGTCCTTCTCTTCCCTAGACTAGCCAGGCCCAGTTCCTGCAACCGTTCTTCATGTTTTTGTCTCCAGTTCCCCAATCTCCCTGGCTGCTCTTCTCTGCACTCTTTCTAGAGTCTCAACATCTTTTTTATAGTGGTGAGCAAAACTGGATGCAGTATTCTAGGACTTACTAAGGCTTTATAGAGTGGTATTAGTACCTCACTTGATCTTGATTGTATCCCTCTGTTAATGCAACTTGGGATTGCATTAGCTTTTTTGGTGGTGGCTGCACACGGCTGGCTCCTATTTAGCTGGTTGTCCACTAAGACTCCAAGATCCCTCTCACAGTTCCTGCTGTAAAGAAGTCCACCACGTTTTTAAAGATTATATCTAAAAAAATTTATTTTTTTTAAAGAAATGTGATTCCTCTTGCTTGCTTTTGCTTCTGAGATCCCATGTAGGGTATGCAGCCCTCTTCAGAGGTGCCCATATTTTGACTTTTAGCTCTCCTGCTGAACCTGCAGCGGATCGAACCTTTGCAATCAAAGCCACAGGCCTGCACACCCCCCTTGCCCCCCCTCAATCCTGGAACAGCCCCCACCCCCAACCATCTTGGAAATCCTCACCTTTCGCAGATCACAGAGCCAGAGCTGTTTTCAAATAATTTATTAGGAATTTAAAACAGAAAATCTGGAGGGGAAAAAAAGGGGTGGGTTTACAGGTATGGTGAGAACGAACATTGACATACAATAAAACCGGCTTAATAAAAAACACAGCTTTATTTTCGTTTAAAAAAGAAGGTTGGCATAGAAGTAGCCCAGCATGTGTGCCAAGGAGGAGGTACAAGAGTGCCGCTCGACAGCCACGTCCCCTGACACCCCCCCCCCGCCGAAGACTAGAATAAAAATAAACCCCTTCCAACAGACACCCCCCCAACCTGAGCCCCCCATCCCACCCTGCTGGCAGGGATGAGAGGCGCTGCACCTGTCCTCTCTCCAGGGACAGTTTTGGGAGGCTGTGATAGATTGTGGCTGCTTTTATTATTATTATTATTTCTCCTTTAGAAAAAAAAACCAGACAAACACACTCATCTGAGTAACAAAAATTATTGCTTTGTGTTTCCAGTATTAATTAGCTAAGTTTCCCTCTCTTCTTCTTCTTCTTCTGCCACCAAGGAAAACTCTCCCAATATTTTTCGTGTTGCTTAAGGGGGGGGGATTCTGCCAGTGAGGGTCAGGGGCCCACAGGAAAGGAGGAAGGTGAAGGATCTGCAGAGGAAAGCTAATCCCAAAAGCTTTTCCTAGGATTCAGGTCAGAGGCAAAACCCAACAGGCTAAAAACTTGAATGAAAACTAACTTCCAACTAGCTGGCAGACAGGAAACTCGCATGCCGGGAATAAGATTGGTAAAGGCCAATTTCCTGATGTCGTTTTCTCCATGCAGCGGCTTTCTCCTCCCCTGCTCCCTCAATCTGACACTGGGGAGACCCTCAAAAAGTTTGACCCCAAATCCCTCTTCCCAAGACCCCTCCATTCTGCCATTGGAAGCGATCCTCGGCTGTGGCCATGGCATCACCAGCAGCTGGCGAAGGAAAACCTTGTTCTGGACAAGTTTCACTGCCACTGTCAACTGAAAGCGAGGCAGGCGGGATGTTTGCTGCATCCACCTTTTGCCCTCCCCACCCTGGGTGAAAGCCATAACCCCAGCTGCCTTCCCCAGCCCAGTGGGGAATGACCTTGGCCAAAGAGAGACGCTACCTAAGAAGCAGGTGGAGAGGCTTAATGGTCAGAGGAAGACCCACCTAAATTGGTCAAGCGTTTAAACGTGGCGATAGGAAGTTTGTGCCTTCAGACGCGCACGATTTCTCTGAATCTTCAGCCTCGCAATGAAGTCAATTTCACCTGGTTGCGTTTCCTGTCTGGTTTACCCAGGCAGGGCTGTTTGGTTTGCCACGTGCCGAATTCCTCACTCGCATGACCATGGCACCTAGAAAGCCTCAGGAAGGAAGAAGCAGCCTCCCTAATGCAGTAACCAGAGCTGGCCACCACCTGGACAGACCCTGGGACAAAGCCAAGAGACAGGAGTGGGGTAGCTGAATCCTCTTGGGGCAAAATCTGTTTGTCCACTTAATTTTTGTATCCGCACAACTGTTGAGACTCTTGGCGAACACAAAACCGACTCCTTTGGGTTCTAAGTGGACTCTGAGGCTGTGTGGCAAAAGACCCTCCCCCCCCAAGACAGAGGACAGCCCACCCACCCACCCACTGGCAAAGGATGCAATGTGAATGCCATGCAAAGGAAGGGCAGGCCCCCTCCTCCCCCAGCTTCTCTGCCTCAAATGTCATGAGGGGAGGAAGCAGGACCTGGAGTGGGAAAGACAGAGGAGGGATTAGGGACAGTGGTGGTATCGGTAGCGCCAAATGAGCAGCGGAGACTGAACTGGTTCTCTCTGGCGCTCTGCTGTTGTGCCCACCCGCACTCCCGGGGCTCCCATACTCACCTTGATCCCCTGCTTTTGAAGCACAGCTGCCTTGCACGGCACAGCAGAGTCCCGCGTGGCAGCTGCGAAAAGCAACCGGGAGTGCAGACTTGCAGGAGGTGAGTCAGAAGGCTTCTGCACCTATGCAAAGTGCACATTTGGCACACGTGCACACACAAAGTGTGTGCACGCACGCAAAGCACGCCCACCAAACCGGTAAAACTTTGAATCCCACCACTGGTTAGGGACCCCTGCCCAGCCGCTGGAAACTCGGATCTTCTGAGGTACAGTCAAGCTCAAATAGGTACTGTTATTGCTGCTGCACCTCAGCTGCACATGGCTGCAAAAAAAGGGGGGGGATGCACCCAGAGGAAAAAAATGTGCCTTTGGGACAGGCGGGGCGATGGGTCTTGCCTCTCCTTCTGAGACCCCTTGGCTCCTCTGCCAGAGATGGACAGATGCCTGTCCCCAAAGACCCCCCCCAGACCTGCCTGGCAGCCCATGACCCCCCTTGGCAGAAAGTGGCAAATATTGAGAGAGTTGTCCCTGGTCCCAAGCATCAACAAAGGCCAGCCACCGGGCCAAAGTACCCTGTGGGCTCAGGCCACATGAGCGAGTGGCGACGTGGCCTGTTCCCCTTGCTCAGCCAAACAGGCCCTGCTGGTTACATGGCTCCCACCCAGCCCTCCCCACCCTGTCTCTCACCCACCTCGCCTTCCTCCCCGTCCCTCCCCCTGCCCGTCCCGTCCCGTCCCATCCCTGCCCATCCCACCCCCTCCCCTTCCATCTCATCAGAAGTCATAAAAGCTTACAGCAAAAGGTATAAAAAAGAAAGGAGGTTTGTCGTGGTCCAAACAGAGAATATTGCTCACATTGGTGGCTTCAAAGCCTGAAAGAGGAAAAAAGAAAGAAAGAAAGAAAGAAAGAAAGAAAGAAAGAAAGAAAGAAAGAAAGAAAGAAAGAAAGAAAGAAAGATCCAAGGTTCCTCTGTTGTGAAGACAAGGCCAAAGCGCCTTGCCACAATTTACATATGATACAGAAAGAGCAAGGGAAAAATACAAGAATAACAAACTCATAGTAGCCTAAACTCTAAAAACCAGGGAGAAAAAAAATCAGAAGTAAGGAATAGTGTTTTTTTCTCACTTAGCAAAATATACAGTTTGTATTTGTTCCACAGCAACGCCCCGAGTGTTCATATCCTGTTAATTCTGTATGTCTCAAAAGCCTCACGTTGATGGAAAAAAAACATTCCTTGTTTTTAAAAAGAGAGACAGATAAAAACTATTTAAATGCATCAGCCTCTCCGTTCTGTCTCTCTCTCTCTCTCTCTCTTTCCCCCCTTCGGAAATTGCTTTAGTTGTACATCAACCGGTCTTTTAAAAAGACTTTTGTTCTCTTGTGACCGAGTCCATACTTTTCCCCATCTCAAAATATATATATATATACATATATATTTATATATATATATCTAAAACAAACAAACAAACAAAAGATTTCAAAGCCAAAATAAAAATATTCCTGGATAAAAACTACCTACGCACAGTCACCAAAATAAAAATAGAAATAAAATAAAACGGCTCTTCAGCGGCTCCAAAAAAGAGCCACCGTGAAAATGAGAGTGCTGATCTCGGTCCCCCCCCCGACCCCTCCCCCCCAAAAAATAAAAAAAAACAACCAAGAACTAACAGGCTAAGAAAATAAATACAAGTCGAAGCAGTGGGTCAGAGGCTTGGGAGAAGTGTAAACGGTCTGTGGTTAGTAGCAAAGGAGGCGTTGAAGGAGTTTTCCTCCTGCCCTCCCAATCCAGTGCTTTCTGGCCAGCAGGAGGGGGGGCTGGCCGGAGCCCAGCTAACAGCCACAAGTGTGCAGTTTTTGAACGAAAATGAAATCTTGGCTCATCCCTCCGGGTCTGCGGAGTCCTCCAGCTCGCTCTCCTGGGGTTGCTCACTGGGGGATCTGCAGGGAAATCAGAGCAGCCAAGGTGAACCATCGTCCCAATTGCCATTCTCCCGGTCTGTAGCCCGAGGGGCGCATGACACACGCCTGTCATTTATATGCTGTCCATCCAAGGCAGGGGCCCCCAAACTTGGCAACTTTCAAGACTTGTGGACTTCAACTCCCAGAACTCCCACCCACCAGGGTTAATAATACACCAACTGGGATGGGCCAAATTCCCCATCAGATGTGCAAGGTGGACCAGTTAGGTCAGAGGTCTCCAAACTTGGCAACTTTAAGACTTGTGGACTTCAACTCCCAGAATTCTCCAGCCAGCATAAGTCCACAAGTCTTAGTTGTCAAATTTGGAAACTTCTGAATTAAGGCTTGGCACCCACTTGTAAGGACTTCTCCAGTCTGGTGGCCCTGGGGGAAGCAGGGGTTGGACTGACTATCCTAGAACCCCCTGCCAGCCCTGACTGGACAGGTTCGGAGGCCCCATCCAAACTACTGATGTGCTGTGCCCCTGAATGCCTTCCCCCAACAATAGCAATGGTACTTAGACTTATAAGCTGTTTCACAGTGCTAGACAGCCTTCTCTAAGCGGTGTACAGAGTCAGCCTACCATCTGGGTCCTCATTTTACCCACCTGGGAAGGAGGGAAGGTTGAGTCAACCTGGAGCCTGGTGAGATTCGAACTGCCAAACTGCAGGCAGCCAGCAATCAGCAGAAGTGCCCTGCAGTACTGCACTCTCACCACTGCGCCACTGTGGCTCAAGTACATGGGGTCTCTTTGCCAGCATGCAAAGAAGACCAGAGTTCCCCAAACTTTCTGGCTTTGCTGACTGGTGGGGAGGGGGAGAGGAGAAGGGATGGTTCCTGGTGGGCAAGCAACCACGCCCTGGCCCACCACTCCCACGGCCTGGTTCCGAATGGCTCAAAGGCTCGGTAGTTGGCCATGTCTCAGACCCCTGAATTAGACTACAGGAAGTCCTCACTTAATAGTGAGTGGTGTGGTGGCCTAGGAGGCTGTGAGTTTGATCCTAGGTAGAGGCAGGTCTCTCTCTCTCTCTGGGCACCCTGAGAACACACAGTATCTGCTGCAAACTCTGCGGAAGGACATCCAGACAGGAAACACTCGGCTCCAGAGTCCACCCCAAAGCATTGCAAGTAGACTCACTCAGCTCTGTTGCAAGGTTTTATAGTCACTGAGCAGTTAAAGAAGGCCTGCCGTGTAAATGGTCCAAGAGACGGTGCCCTGGACGGCTTCATTCTGTATGAGATGGCCACCCTCCCCACACCGCCCCGCAGGGGCAGCAGCAGATGAAACCACCCAATGGAGAGACAAGGTGTTCCAGGGCAGGCCCAGGAGGTTTTCCCCCGGCCGAAGTCAAGCTGAGGTTTTTCTCCTCCTCCTCCTGCCCTCGAGAGCCCACTTACCATCTGTTTTCTTGGTCCTCAGCTTCAATGATAACCGTTAGTAAATGCCGTTGCAATCAAAGGCCCCTGCAAAAAATGGCATGCTATTCAGCGGAACCCACAGTGATTCCCAAAGGACTTGCAGCATTGGGTAAAGTTAAGCTTCGGCCGCCAGAATTTTGTGAGGGGAGAAAAGATGCTCAGGTTAGCCCACCTGTTCTGACCCAGCTCGCCAAACACAACAAACCGTCCGAAGTTAACTCAAAGATTCTGGCAAAAAGTTTCTCTCTCACCACAGGCTAACGAGTCCGTTCGGCCAGAAGAGGAATAATTGTCTGCCACACCTAGTCATCTCCGCCCCCTGCCTTTTTCCCCAGAGCTAGCAGCAGTGGCTCTTCTGTCCCAAGAACCGGCCCATAGATTTCCCCTGCTCTCCTCTCCTCTGCCTTCTGTGCATCTGCATGTCAGGCACTAGACCCAGCTGTTCCTCCTCTTCCTCCTCAACCACCTCCAGACCTGGGGGCTGTTGTCTCTCTATCTGAGGGCTGATGGATGGCCCAGGCTCCGCTTCTGTCTCTCTCTCTCTTTGCCAGCTCCATTCCCTCCTCCCCCTCGGAGCTCTCAGGTTGCCTTGATGGTGACCCTGACTCCCATGCCTCTTCCTCCTCTGATTTGGCTGGTGGAGGGGCCAGCAGCTGACAGGCTACACCACCACTCTCTGGCTGCTTTGGCTTCCCCTCTGAGAGTCTCTCCTGTGGACACTTGGCTTGCGCCACGCAGGGATGGCCAGGTGAGGCTCAGCGGTATCTTACAACTGAAGACTCTCATACGAGAGGGACTCCTTGTGCACAGAAGAGCTGGAGTTGCGACTCAACCAACACAACTTTAATGGCTCAGAAGAAACCCGGCCTCCTTCGGCTCACGAGAATTAAGCGGGTCTCCATAAGCCCTCAGCACAAGAATCTTTGCTTGTCATCCACAGCACCTGCCCTGATCCAAGAAAACACCTCTCTCCCAAGACCAGGAGCTGCCCAGGATCCTCCTCCTCCTCCTCTCTGGCTCTTGTCCCTTTCCCTGTGCCCTGCCCATGGACACCCCCCCAGAGCACTCACCCCTAGGCTGTGGCCAAAGCCGGTGCTGGGGGCGGGACTCGCCGCACTGATGTAACTGCTGACTCCTGAATCCTGATTGGCTGCTCCATAAAGCTCGGCCATGGGCCCGGGGCTGGTGGTGCCCAGGAAGCCGCCGGTGCGGCTGGGGGTGGAACCTACCGGAGGAAGCAACACTAGCCAGTCGAGATGCTACAATGGCACCCTGGCCCCCCCACCCCCACCTCCCAGCCCTTCAGAAAAGGTCCCTGGAAACCTCTGGGAAGAGATGCGGCAGTTACCTGTCCCTCGCACCACGGCTGCTGCCGCCGCTGCTGCCGCCATTGGTCCATAAGCAGTAAGGGGTATGGCTGCGGGAGAAAGAGGCAGAGTCAGGGATTGGCTGGGCAGGGAATCCAGAAATGCCCAGCCAATGCCCACCACAGATAACACATCTGCATGGGGCAGTTATGCCATGCCATTGAGTTAGTGGGTGGCCACCAGGCCAAGGATGTCCTGCAAAACCAGCTGGCTAGCATGAGAAATAGCAATAGCCCTTAGACTTATATACCGCTTCACAATGTTTTTACCGCCCTCTCTAAGCGGTTTACAGAATCAGCCTCTTGCCCCCAACAATCTGGCTCCTCATTTTACCAACTTCGGAAGGATGGAAGGTCAACCTTGAGCCTGGTGAGATTCGAACTGCCAAATTGCAGGCAGCCAGCAGTCAGCAGAAGTAGTCCTGCAGTACTGCACCCCAACCACTGCGCTACCAAGGCTCATTCACTCAAACTACAATCCATCTAATTAATTAAGATTAGCCCCAATATAAAACCAGCCTAAAAATGACCACAATGCCCTGCGAGCTCAGCAGGACATCGTCTTGATTGCTTTCCAGAAACTAAACCATGGGACATACAGGCCATCTCAAGCTCTCTCTTTGGGAAGGGGCACTCTACTTGGCAGATGGTCCTGCATGATCCACAGGGCTCCCTCTCAAATGATACTTAGGTTACTGGAGAACAGGCTGCTCTCCCAGGCCTCAGGGTAGGGTGATAGCAATAGTGCTGAGACTTGTATACCGCTTCACAGTGCTTTCCAGCCCTCTCTAAGTGGTTTACAGAGTCAGCATATTGTCCCCCAACAATCTGGGTCCTCATTTTACCCACCATGGAAGGGATGGAAGGCTGAGTCAACCTTGAGTCTGGTGAGATTTGAACTGCCAAATTGCAGTCAGCCGGCAGGCAGCAGAAGGAGCCTGCAGTACTGCACTCTGACCACTGCGCCACCATGGCTCTTTGACCCCCAACCCCCACCTGTCCCCGTTTCCCAAGGGGCAATGCAGACCCCCCTCTTTGGTGTTCCATGAAGCCATTCGCTTGGAAGCGTGTGTGTAAGAGAGACAGAAGGAAGATCATGACATGACAAGAGGGAGGAGACATGCATGTCCCAGGGCCCAGCCAGCTGTTCTGGAGCCTTCTGGGTAAATCCTGCAGGTCTGCATTAATAGGATGCTCTGCTAATGGTGGCTAAGGAGTTACTTGCTGTTCTTGAACCTCCAGCACCGGCCATAAAATCAGCTCTAGCAGAACCTCAGGCCCAAAATAATCCGCGGAGTTCCTGCCCACTCCACACCCCTGTCTTAACTGGGCATGTTTTCCTTTTCTTTTCCCCTTTTTGCCTTTCCTTCTTGAAGTGGAAATCAAAGCAAGATGCGGTGTGTGTGTAGATGTTCATATTCCTCCTGTCAAGTTGGCACACACGTTGTGACTAAATCCTGGCTCACCTAAAGCACCCAAATCTCTTTGACAACAGAACATAAACCTATTACGCGTGCAAAGAACAGAAGGAGATCTTTGGCCACCTGAAACCGGGAGCGGCTCAGAGCTTTCGGCTTCAGGAGGGGTTGCAAAGTCTCAATGAATCTCTGAAACAAATGTTAGCCTTTTCCCAAAGGAACTCTCAACCAGCCAAGTGGCTCTGCTGAGCTTCTTCTGCCCAACCCCTTCTGCTTTGCAGCATTCACACGAACAGTCTGTTAAGCAAATGGAGAGGGGAGCCATGATCTGATACAGATTTTTGAGATGGGTGTCTGGAGGACCCATTCAGCCCCAACCAGGGGTGGGATTCACATTTTTAATAACTGGTTCTGTGGGCGTGGCTAGGTGGGCGTGGCCATGTGACTGGGTGGGCATGGCTTCTTCCTCTTTTTTGGGGGGGTAGCACCCCCCCGCGCCCCCCTTTTGGGCCTCCTGGGCCTTGGGGAAGCCTCCTGGGCGAAGCAGTAAGACAGGGAGGGGGATCCCGGCACAGCCGTCAGAACAGCTGATCATCAGGGGAAAAATACCTTAAGCAGTGACTGGATGGGGGAGAATGCAGTCAGTAATGTCAGGCATGCGTGCAATATTGTGCATGCGCGATAAGGACTGACAGGGAGGGGAGTGGAGGGTGGAGAGGGGCGGGGCCAGCCATGGGCATGATTTGCCGGTTCTCTGAACTGCACAGAATCGCAACAACCAGTTCTATAGAACCGGTTCGAACCAGTAGAATCTCACCCATCCCCATCCTGCTCTGAAGTATGCCACCATCTTCAGAGAAGATGGAGATGGGAGAGGAGCTGGGGAGCAAGGTTTTAACCCCCCTCTCTGGGAGAGCCACTAAAGGCACCCACAGACTTATACCAGACCATGAATTTAGGACAGTTGAAGAAAGGGGGTGCTCGTCCCCCACCCCACTTCCTTGCAGTCCAAAGCTCAGAGGAACGCAAAGGAGGCCTCAAGAGTGAGGAGAAGCTCAGCAGATGAGATGGAAGCAGTTGGGCTATCGGCTTAGAAGCAGAAGCACAGTGCAAAATCACCTTTATGAAGCCTTGAAGGGATGGCAGCAGCAAGAAGGAACTTCAAAAGGGGAAGGAAGGAAGGAGAGAGAGAGAGAGAAGAAAAGTGGAATGAAAGAAGGAAAGAAAAGGGAGAAGGAAGG
>CM019165.1:14128619-14447203 GCA_009733165.1 Naja naja
GAAGGAAGGAAGGAGAGACAGTAGAAAAATGGAATGGAAAAGACAGAGGAAAGGGAAGGAAGGAAGGAAGGAAGGAAGGAAGGAAGGAAGGAAAGGAAGGAAGGAAGGAAGGAAGGACAGTGGAAAAGTGGAATGAAAGAAGACAGAGGAAAGGGGGAAGGAAGGAAGGAATTTAAGCCCTAAGTGGTCCTGGATCTCAGTGACTGGGCTCAGCTCCTTGTTGGCCTATACTAGTTGTTCGCTGATTAGTCACGTGACCTTATCAAACAATGCTGGCTTCCGCAGGAAGCAGTAAAGTTCTTTCATGCTGACTTCAAGAAAACCGGAGAGCGCCATATTCCTCCCGCTCTCCTTTGATCCATTTTTTGCGGTTGCAGAGAAGACAAATCTACACAACAGCTGCACTCCATCAGTGGGAGGACGGCCTCACTTATGGACCAGGTGGCCCATCTTCCTGCCAATCTCCCAAAACGATTTTGATAACAATTCTCTTGCATAGCTTGAAGCAGTTGGTGACAGGCATCAAAGTTTCAGCCCAATCCATTTCACCTGTGGGTCCCAGTTGGCAAATCAGGTGGGAGAGGGATTGGTTTTTTTTTAAATCAGCATGGCGAAATGTGTTAGCAAGGACCTGATGTTGACCAGACAACTTTGAGGCTCAAAAAGGGGAAAGGATAGAATAGAACATAGACTATAGAATAACAGAGTTGGAAGGGACCCTGGAGGTCTTCTAGTCCAACCCCCGGCTTAGGCTGGACAAGTGGCATTTCAGACAAGGGGTTGTCCAATCTTTTCTTAAAAACTTCCAGGGTTGGAGCATTCACAATTCCTGGAGAAAAGTTATGAGAAGGGGTGGATCTGGAGCCTGGACTTCTGCTTCACTCAGAAACTGGTAGGCAGCCAGTTCTTGGTTCTTATTTAACAATAACAATACCTCCAGCCACCTGAGCATAGCCACTGATTCTGAAATCTGGCCTCTGAACAGTTTTCAAAGCCTCTGATTTTCCTCACAGAAGGTGTGTGCCTCATGTCCCTGTTCTAAACCCAGCGTGTCATGCCCCTGGTGGAGACTGACCCTGAGGAAGAGGAGGAACAGCCAACAGGGAGTGGGAGTGTGGCTCCAGAGGTGGTGGAGGAGGCTGGGGAAGGGCAGAGGCCAGCTGAGCAATCAGAGGAGGATCCAGGCCCATCCCCTATCCATCCCAGGGCACGCAGGGAGGAGAGGATCAGGGAAAAGTGTGGTTTACTCGGGAGGAGAGGGCCATGATCCTCCTCAGGGCTTACAGCTGGGAGCTATGTATATAAGTTTGTAACTGCATAGTCAGAATTGCTGGAGTCAAAGGTAGTGTTTCCTTTGAAGGAGGTTTATGTTTGTTGGCGTTTTTTCCAAGGACTTTCCCCAGTTATCTGCTTGGAACATATGATTACTTATCTTGGTTTGATTCGGAACTGTCGCCAATACGGGTTCTTGTTTTCCTTTTGCCTCACTATTTACTTTTGGGACTTTAAACTGTGACTAATAAAACAGTTAAGTTGAAGGTATTGCTGGACTTTAATTCATGTTTTGGGTTTTGGGTTATTTTGAGAGACTACGGGTCATCACATTGTGTGTATTTATGTTCTGTTCTAACGTGCGATGCTTCTTTTAAATCCTATGTTTGCCACCTCAGGGTGCAAGAGAGTCATAGAGTATTAGGGCTGGAAGGCACCGTGGAGGTCTTTTAGTACAACCTCCTGCCCATGGCAGGAGACCCTATACCAGGGGTCCCCAAACTTGGCAACTTTAAGACTTGTGGACTTCAACTCCCAGAATTCTCCAGCCAGCTATGTTGAAGTCCACAAGTCTTAAAGTTGCCAAGTTTGGAGACCTCTGCCCTATACCATTCCAGACAAATGGCTATCCAGTCTCTTCTTGAAAACCTCCAGTGATGAACCACCCATAACTTCTGAAGGCAAGCGGTTCCATTGATTAATTGTTCACACTGTCAGGTTGGTTCTCTCTTTAACAAGCTTTCACCCATTACTTGTTGCCTGGCCTTCGGGTGTTTTGCAAAATAGGCTGACCCCCTCTTCTCTGTGACAGCCTCTCAAGGACCAGAAGACAGTATCGTGTCACCCCTAATCTTTCCCTCCGTCAGTCATGAGCTTAGATGATTCAGAAAGGCAACGTTTTCCTTTTGAGTCCAGTTGCTAAGAAGCGGCAGAGAAAAGGTCAACACTGCATCTTGGCTTCTCCCTTCCAGATGTTTGGGGTGGATCTCACACAGGCAGTTTTGAAAATAACCAACTCCTCCAAAGGAGCATTTGAGAGGCAGCCTGTGAAATACATGCCTGTGCAACCATTGCAAGCGAAGAGCTTTGCATAACCTCCAAAATATTGTCTGAGTGCAAAAGGGAACATGAACATGCTGGAAAATGTTTGAGGTTCAGAATATGGGGGGGGTGCTATTCCAATATTCGAAGCAGACTGTTTTGCACCCAACTTTGGAAAGTTTCATATTCAGAATCATTTGGAAAAAAAATGTTTTGCACAATCCTCTGAAGGAGAAGTTGACCTTCCAGGTATTTTGAAGCTGCAATTCCCAGAATTGATAACAGTGGTGGGACTCATCTCGGGGGGATGAGTCTGCCTACCGAGATGAGGTGGACTGGTTGATTTCGTGGTGTGGAGACAATAACTTGGTCCTCAACACCAGTAAGACCAAGGAGCTTAAAGTGGACCATAGAAGAAACGGATCAGACATCTAGCCCTTGCTTATCAATGGAGACCGAGGGGAGCCAGTAGCCAGTTTTAAGTTTCTGGGTGTAACCATAGAAGAGGGCCTGACCTGGGGTGCTCACATTGCAGCACTGGTCAAAAGGGCCCAGCAGAGATTATACTACCTGAGGCTTCTCAGGAAACAACAACTGAATGAAAAACTGCTGGTGACCTTCTACTGCTGCACCAGAGAGAGTATCTTAACTTACTGCATCTCTGTATGGTTTGCCACTTGCACAGGGACAGATAGGACAGGGCTTCAGAGGGTTAACGTCATTGCCCAGAGGATCATGGGTTGCCCTCACCCCTCTTTGGAAGAGCTTTAAAGCTCCTGCTGCCTTAAGAAAGTTCAAAACATCCTTAAAGATCCATCTCATCCTGGGCACCCTTTTTTTGAACTATTACCATCTGGCAGACTGTACAGGATAATAAAAACAAGCACAAATAGGCTGAAAAACAGCTTCTGTCCCACGGCAGTAACCCTTTTGAATTCTATTGTATAGTGCAGTGTTGGTGCGGTGTTGCGGGTTTTCGGTTCAATGTGTGGAGTGTGAAGAATGTGTGTTTGTGTTTATTTTCATGGTCATGATGTGCACTGAAGGTGGTGTTTGATTTCACTGTACAAGGTGCAATGACAATCAAGTAAACTAAAAAAAACCTGAACTAAAATTCCTAATCACATCTGACTAACAAACTTTTAAGTTATGCCTTTTCATCAAAACATTGGAAAAGATGCTATCAGGTTTTTTTTGCCATCGAAGACTAATCCGGCTCTCGTCCTACCACAGCCACATCTGGAGAGCCAACATCCTTTCCTGATCCATTTGTCTGCCATGGCTTCCAGTATACGTCTCTCTTCAGTGGCTCTCACCTGCAGAACCAGGTGCTCTGCCATGGAAGGATGGCACAAAAGGCAACACAGCTACCCAATCGGTGGTTTCCACAGAAGGTAAAGAGCAGAAAACAGTGAATGATTTGGAGATGGAGAACGCGGGTTCCTCCTTTTATCTAAGGGTGTGAGAATGCTCCGACTCTCCTCGACAGGGAGCAGCTATGGAGTGGGGAACAAATGTCCCAGCATGCATCTGTTCCTCTCCATCAGCAGCTTCTTGGCTCCCCAGAACCCCATCCTGATGCTAAAGCTAGAGAACCTAAACCAGCCCAAGCCTGCCTACCAGCAACTCCCGGCCTCCAAAGCCACAAGGCAGGGAAAGCACCACCCACCCTCCTCTTCCAGCTGTTGCAAGGAGAAAACTGGTGGGACTGACCTGTGAGCTCGGGGAGGACAGGGGCACTCGGGAGGGGAGTCCGCTCTACCCGGAATTCTAAAAAGGAAAAGCAAGACAACTTAGGACGCTCCTTCAGGGCCTTCAGCTCTGGGACAGAAGAGCTAGCAGAGGCAAGGGTGGAGGAGGAAGAGGAAGGAGCGCAAAAGGCAAGCACAGGAAATGGAAGTCCTCAGAGAGACTGCCCGAAAGCAGCCAAAGGAGCAATGCCCACCAGCAGTTCCAAGGTGGCCTTGCTAAAAGTTATCAGGTGCAGCCAACAGCCTTTGGCCCACCTGTAGGAGAAGGAACCCAGAAGACACACCTCATGGCTCTTTCTGACGGTCTGTGCAAGTGAAAACTATTGGTCTGCTAGTGTTTTTTATCAGGGCAACCTGGTCTATTCAAATATGAGACGAAGCATTCTGCTTCTGCTTTCGCCTTTCAGCTCCCATGCAGGAGCCTGCGCAGCCATTATTTCTTTGCTGGCAAATATAAATTTAACACAAAAATATTGGTCTGCTAAGGTGCTCATGCATCAGACTGAATTTTAAGGCTGGAGAGGGCAGGGCATGGATGTCATTCAAAGAGAAAATAATGCACAAGTCAGAACATTGTTCCCCTGTGGCTTTCACACTTCTCTTTGTTCAGAAGTGCACCCCAAAATGCAGGCGTTTAGAGACACCGACCTTTAAAAGCATGAATGCCAAAATGCACATTTTATAGAAAATTCTGGGCAGAAGGATGTACAATCTGCAGTTTATACAGATGGTTTGGGTCCTACCGGACTTCGTCTCACACCTCTGGCACATTGAGCTTTGTAAAATGCTCCCATTTTTAAAAGGAAGTGACTCTGGGAAAAGACAGTTCTTGGCTTTTCTGTAAGCAGCTGTAGAAGGAGAAACTCCAAAAGTGGGGAGTCTTTTGAATGAGTCTGAAGGCATCAATTAAGTAAAGGAAGGCCACCATCCTATTGCTTTAGTAAATCTTGCAGCAAGGTTGACTTAGATCAGCATTCTCCATCTCAGCTACTGAACGACGGGTGGACTTCAACTCCTAGAATTCTGGGAATTGAAATCCACACACCTTAAAAATTTGTTAGCATGGCTGGCTGGGGAATTCTGGGAGTTGGAGGCTATGAGTCTTAAAAGTGGCTGAAGGTTGAGAAACCCTGAACTAGCGGGCCTCCGAGAGCCACTGTACCTCTAGGACTCTTGAGAATTCAACCAGCACCTGAGAAAAGAGAAATAGAATTCTTTTCCTATTTCACCTCGGCTTTGGGGGAGGCCTTTCATGTCTCCTTCCCCCCGAGGGAAGAAGGACAAGTTGCAAAGAACGTTTGCAAATGTGTTTGACCACGCAACCAAATTCCAAAACAAAGTTAGAGGAAGAAGGACCTACCGGGAAACTGGTAGGTATAGCCAGGTGCAATGCTGGTGTAGCTCCGGCTTGTGTAGGTGGCTGCCTGGAAACCTGGGTACCCTATTCTCAAAGAGAGAAGAAGATCAGAAGGCCCCATTAAAAAACAAACATCCCCCTTCCCCGCCTCTCCACCTACATCCAATGTTAACTCTGGGGGCACAGAGGATGGGGTGTGTGGTCCTTTCTCGGCGACACATCTGCCGTTCTCTGGTTCTTCCAGAAGAGGGCGCTGCTGCTTTCCCATCCTTACCTAACATGCCGATGCCCAACATGAAGGCGTCCATTCCGTAAGGCATCACTCGGGAGCGTCCCCTCGCGGAGCCAGTGGGCGACATCACTTCCTTGGGCTGAGCCTTTTTACATTCCACCTGGCACCAGACACAACATTAAGATAACCCTATAAAAAGGGGGTGCCACATTTCATGGCTACCGCAGGGCACTCGCCAGAACTTTGCTTCTGGACGACAGCTGTGGGCCCTTGCAATAAAACACACACAATTCTCCCCTAATTTCACTGTGTTCTTCTATTAATAGAAATAATTTATTAAATTTAAGTACCACCTCACTGTCAGGGACTGGGCAGCTTATGAGCGGTTAAGAATGCCTCTTTTCCTTTATGTACACTGAGAGCATTTGTGCCAAGACAAATTCCTTGTGTGTCCAATCACACTTGGCCAATAAAGAATTCTATTCTATTCTATTCTATTCTATTCTATTCTATTCTATTCCTCATTCTATTCTATTAAGAACACTTAAAATTAGGAACAATGCAAAACCACAAAAACAAGGCAGACTGAAAGGGCAGGTCATAAAAGAGGACCAGACCTGGGATGCTCACACTGCAGCCCTGGTCAAAAGGGCCCAGCAGAGATTATACTACCTGAGGCTTCTCAGGAAACAACAACTGAATGGAAAACTGCTGGTGACCTTCTACAGCTACACCATAGAGAGTAATTTAACTTACTGCACCTGTATATGGTTTGCCAATTGCACAGGGGCAGATAGGACAGCGCTCCAGAGGGTTAATCCCATTGGCCAGAGGATCATGGGTTGCCCTCTCCCCTCTTTGGAAGAACTTTATCACTCCCGCTGCCTTAAGAAAGTACAAAACATTCTCAAAGATCCATCTCATCCTGGGAACCCTTTTTTTGAAATGTTACCATCTGGCAGATAGTACAGGATAATAAAAACCAAGAACGAAGAGGCTGAAAAACAGCTTCTATCTCAGGGCAGTAACCATAGTGCAACATTAATGCAATATCAGGGGTTTTCAATCCAATTGTATAGAATGCGAAGGAGGTGTGTTTGGGTTTCATTTTTATAGTTATAATAATGTACACTGAAGGTGGCATTTAATTTTGTTGTGCCAGGTGCAATGACAATGAAGTAAACTAAAAAACTAAAAGAGCAGAAATGGGCAAACCCAGATGGGCACAAGGAAAGGGGCATCAATCATCTGGCTTGGGTGAAGAGCCACATCTTCAGGTCTTCGAAAAACCAGGGGAGTTAGGGCAATCTGATTCTCAAAGGAAACTCTACTCCAGAAGGCAGGATGCTACAGAGAAAATTCACTTTGAGGGTGTGATAGGTGGCATTGCTTAATCCAGGGGTCTTCAAACTTGACAGCTTTAAGACTTGTGGATTTCAACTCCCAGAATTCCTCCTCCAGTCATGTTAGCTCAGGAATTCTGGGAGTCCACAAGTCTTAACCTTGCCAAGCTTGAAGACCCTTGGCTTAATCGATGGAGCCCAGACCATGCCAACCCCAGCTGGGCAGATACTGTGGAGATAGATATTTAGGAAGAAAGCACCTGAGCCTCACCATCTCCCTCAACCCTTTGCCTCAGAAATGCTGCACAGGGTTGAAAAAAAATAACTCAGCTTTGCACCTCCAGCTGTATAGACCAATTCCCAGAATTCCCCTACTAGCTACAACTATTGCTAAGAACTCTGGATGTTGAATTCCACATGTTTGGAGAACACCTGACTGGACAAAGCTGATTTCAAGGAGGGCAGAAGAATCTCCTTGTAGGTGTGATCACTCCGTGTCCCCCCGAGTGGGACCCCATTCTGTGAGGCTAAACCTGGCCAAACTCGCCTGTAAGGTAGTAAAACCACCACGGAGGGTCATGGGTCAACTTGTGGAGGCCATAACAGCCTGACCCTCATGTCCAGTGGGAAGAAAGATGTAGCAGCAAGGGACACCATCCCATCAACTCAAACCCACTGACACCCATCCAACTTTCCTTGCGCTAACCATTTTGTTGTTGATCTCATGAAAGTGGATCTCGCAGACTTTCTCCACGATATCTTCGCTTTCAAAGGTGACAAACCCAAACCCTGGAAGAGAAACAAAAACAAACCCACCTCAGTCAAGTCAAGAAGCCCCCAGGAAGCTCTCCAGGGCTCCAGCTCAAGCCTTCGGTCCCTTTCGCAATCTATCATCTTCTTTTAACAAACCCATAATCCCTTGCGGGATGGAGTCTGGGCAACTGAATGGAGCTGAGTGTCTACTGGCCGGATGCCCTTCCTGTCACCACTGTGGAGCTTTGTTCAGCAGATATATTCTCACTGTGCCCAGAGAGAGAAATATCTACCTGTTGTGGTTCGCCAGCAGCCTGTGCAGATGGCAGTGGAATCGGACAGTGGGGAAGAACGGGGACCAGTCCGGGAGTCTGGAGAGGACTTGGACGAGGGTCCTGCATCCAATGCAGGGATGGGGCCAGGACCATCTGGGAGTGGGGTGCTGCCTTCGGAGCCTCCGGAGTCTGGCAGCAGTGAGGGTAGAGGAACAAGGGGAGCCTGTTCCCAGTGGGCGCGTGCACAGAGCTGCTAGAAGGCAAGAGCAACTAAGACAAAAGGGGCAACTCGGGAGTAAGGCTTGGAGGTGATTGCCCCCCCCTCCATAAGGTATAAAGGACAGGCAAAGGTGATGAAACCTTTGCAGGAAGCAAAGTCGTTCGTTCTGTTCAGATTAATCCTTGAAGCTCTGTGTGGACTTTGTCCTTTGGTTGGTTTTTTAATAATTCATTTGGCACTCCAGTTGTTGGCAGCAATTCAAAGGAAAGAAAGGTGGGTGCTTATCTCAAGGGACTGTTTGGGACTCATTACCAGCTGGGAATGAACTTAATTCCCAGCGTTGAAATAAAACAGGAATTGTTTTAACTGAGCCTGTGCTTAATTACGCTCGGGAAGCCTTGGTCAGAACACTACCTCTACCTGATAAGATTGTCCCTTTCACAATCTATCATGAGATTAAAACAGCCAACAGGCTGCTCCAAATCCAGAAGGACAAAAGGAACATTATCCTATTCAGTGAAGAATCTCCATGTTGTTGACCTGGAAGGGCAACCATCCTGAAGTAGGACTGGCCAGCAGAGGCGAATGCCATTTTCTACAAGATGTAAACAAGCTGTGACTGGAAAAGCGCTGAGGAACGTGGACATCAGCGGTCCATCTCTCTCTCCTGCCTACTCTTCCGAGCTCTTCCTACCCACCCCTATCATTTCAAAGGCTCCCCCCTGCAGAAGAGAGGCATCAGAGTTGGCAAGCGGGAGGCATCACCCACTCTCCGCCCTATTGGGGCACAGCCACCTCCCCCACCAGCCGAGGCTTCCTTTCTGCAGCCTCTCTCTGGGCAAGACAGAGCAGGCCCGGTCAGTGTTTCACAGCAGGCCTCAGCTGCCCCCACCCCAGTTACTATGGCAAAGTTAAGTTGCTTTTTAAAATCCTGGCTGCAAATACCGGCAGCGGCTCAGATTTCCTTAAGCCCTGGTGGATGGCAGCCAGGAAGCCAGGTACCAAAGAAAGGATGAGGGCCCAGGAAGGGAGAACAGATAGTGGAACAAGCCTGGAAAATGGCCCAAGGGGGAAAGCCAGAGCTGCATCTCTCTGGTTAAGACAGAACGTAAGGAGGGGGGACTGGGCAGTGGAAAGGGAGGCAGGGTAGCAGAATCCAGCCTGCAACTGCCCTGTTCCATTTACCTATTTATTGGTGTAATTTATACAATACACTACATTACGCAATATCTGTAATATCGATGAGCGAGCAAGGGACAGGCACAAAAGCTAAGAGAACATCTGCAGTCAGAAATGCTATAAAAAGAAAAAGCTGCATCTTTGCTTAGGGGCAACAAGATTTGGAAACATGGAGGACACGAGAGTGCGGAAAATTCAGTGGTGGCTTGGAGGAAGGCAGGTCTGCGGTATTTCAGACCTTCCAAGCGCCAGGAGGGCCCAGAGGTGTCGTACATCCCGCCCAAACAACTTAAAATTAGAGAAATGAGCAAGTGCCCAAGAGTTTAGCAGCCGAGTCCAACTGGGAAGAAGGAAGAGGCAGAAAGGGAAGGAGGGGAGCCAAGAAGGGAGGCTGATTGACAGCTGCTGTTGATTCTCCCCTAAGAGCTGCTGACTGGTTGGAGCATTGCTTGCTACTGACCTGGTTGGGGCAGCTTCAGTGGACATATAAGGAAGCAGCTGCCCAGAGCACCAGGTCACAGAGCAAATGAAAAAGGAGGGCCAGGAAAAATGCAGTGAGGGAAGTGTTGTTGCTGTTGCTTGCTGTTGAAAGATGATTGTGGACAGAGAGATCGGCTCCTGGGACCTGCAGGGCATGTGGTGGGTTTGTTTTCCTGTCCGAAGACTGTAAGAAGAATACATGCTGCAAAGTGCCCAGCTGGAAGAGAAGGGGAAGGGTAGAGGCAAATGTGGCATGAAGAATTCTTGGGCTGGACACAGGAAGCCCTTGTGGAGGCAAAATGGCACCGAGAAACAAGCCCATCGAAGAGAAGAATGCCTATTCTCTGGGGCTGCAGAAGATTCCAAGTCCTGTCAAAGAGGTTGTCTCTTGGACAAAGAACATTCCTTGGACAAAGAAGAGCTGACATAAGATTTTGGCCTGAGCAAGAGGCCTCCAGAAGTTGTAGAAAGTGCTAGAAAAAGTGCAGAGAAGAGCAACCAGGAGGATTAGGGGCTGGAGGCTAAAACATACAATGACAGTTGCAGGAACTGGGCCTGGCTAGTCTAGGGAAGAGAAGGACCAGGGGAGACAGGATAGCAGCCTTCCAGTATTTGAGGGGCTGCCACAGAGAGGAGGGGTCAGGCTGTTTTCCAAAGCACCTGAAGGCCAGATAAGGAATAATGGATGGAAACTGAACAAGGAGAGATTCAACTTATAAATAAGGAGAAATTTTTTGACCATCAGAACCATCAACCCATGGAACGGAAGTTGCCTTCAGAAGTTGTGGGAGCTTCAATCACTGGAAGCTTTTAAAAAGAGACTGGATGGCCATCTGTCAGAAATGGTGTAGGGTCTCCTGGTTGGGTGAGGTGGAGTGGATTGTACTAGAAGACCTCCAAGCTCTCTTCCAACTCTGTTAATCTGTAAATCTGTAAAGAGTTCCTGCTTCTGCCCTGAAGAGACGGAAGCAGGGCTGATGGCCATCAGTGGCTCTCTGGTGTGAGAGACTGAAGCTGCACTGTCAGTGTGTGTTGCCTTTTTAGATTACGCATTCAGGGTGGGTCAGACAGATTCACAAAATCTAAGCCCACCGACACAAATATCCTTTCCTTCCCATCACATGAGAACAGCGATCCAACCAGAGATAAGATGCTGCAAGGGACTACGAATTGCTGGGCAGAATGGTCCAGGAGGGAGTTGGGGGAGTGTTTTCTTTATTCTTTCTATCCAAGAATGTGGCCCAGGAAGAAGCAAGGAAACAAGAGATCAACTGGCTGTGCAGTTCATCTCAACTGTGAACAGTGTGGACTCTTCTTCCATAATAGCACTCTTTTCTGAGATCTGGGACTCCTAACGAGAGGTGGAAGAATATCCTGGAAAGTCACCTTGCAAATCTGAACCAGAGGCTGTAAACGGGAAACTGTACAAGTGGGGTGTTTAAAAAAAAAAAATTCCTACTGGTTCGGAGAGCTCACTTCGCGCGCACAGGGCTCAAACACCAGCCTCTGTATCAACGCTGGTGACTGTGCAGGCGCATCTAACGCATGCATGCGCCAAACGTGCACTGTGCACACGTACAGGGCTCAGAGAACACCCTCTATATCCGTGATGGTGAACCTATGGCATGCCATTTGTGCCGGCAAGCAAGCTGCAGGCAAACTTACCTCACTGGGCATGTGTGCACCTCACAACTGATTTTCGGCAGGTTTGAGGCCTTTTTCAGCCTCCCAAAGGCTTGAGGAAGGCTTCTGCAGGCTTTGCAGGCCAAAAACTAGTCCCGTTTCATCACTTCCTGTTTTTCCAAAAATATCGGAAGTGATGAAACAGGGCTAGTTTTCGGCCTGCAAAGCCTGCAGAAGCCTTCCTCAAGCCTTTGGGAGGCCGAAAAAGGCCTCAAACTGGTTGAAAATCAGCTGTGAGGCACAGTGCAGGTAAAGGGGCGGCAAGGGTAGGTGGGTATTGTGCGCTCATGCATAGGGGACATGAGGGGTGCACACATTGCCTTCTGGATGCTAGCACGTGAGTGCGAGCATGCAAGTGTGCAAGCGCACACACAATTTTTGGCATATGAGCCCAAAAAGGTTAGCCATCGCTGCTCTATATCAACGATGGTGAGCTGTGCTGATTTTTAGCTCAGCTGAGGCGCGGCAATCCATTCTGCCATGCAAATCAGCTGAGCTAATAAACAACAGAATGTAGGAGAGGTAAGAGCAGGGAGAGGTAAGAGCAGGGCCCAGCCAGAGGTGGTATTTGCCGGTTCTCCGAACCAGTCAAATTTTTTGCTACTGGTCCGCCAGAACCAATCTGAGCCAGCTGAACACAACCTCTGAAACCATGTCTAAGGCAGAAGAGAGTCCAGAAAATGAAGCATGCCAAGGACCGGGCCTAGGCATAGACATTTGGGATGTGAAGGCCCCAGTGAGCTTTAATGCAGGAAGCTGAATAAGACTTAGAGGAGTCTCAGATACCGGGCATGTATTTAACACATTTAAGTGGTACAAAAGCAAAAGAATTTTGGACAAAAATGCATATATGGTTAGAAAAAAATGTTAAAGGAGCATATAGATTATAAGCCAGAAATATTTCTGTTAGGTATAGTACCAGAGAAGTATGATAAAGGGAATATATACTTAATATTACATGTTTTGACAGCAGCAAGAATTATATTTGCATAGCACTGGGAGAATGAAGAAACACCTACAGAAGAAGAAGGAAATGGACAGATTGACATTAAAGGTAAAAGAAAAAGAAGATACAGAATATTTTCAAACATGGAACTTGTTTTATCAATAGTTGGACAATAGAGTAGAAATTAGGAGCTGGAAAAGTACTATTATGTAAGCAAATTGATCCAGATAATACGGTGTTCACAAAGCACTTGTGTACGTAAAGAGAAAATGTATAAATAAGCTGTTTTAAAAAAAGACTTTAGAGGAGGCCTCCCCCAAGCAACACTCAAGGGTGGAAGGCAAGGACCAAACAAGGGCCTTGGTGGTGCAGGCTGTTAATAGCCTAGCACTTAGCTCCAGCTGCCTGTAATTATTGCAGGCTCAAATCCCACCAGGCTCAAGGTTGACTCAGCCTTCTGTCCTCTCGGGGTAGGTAAATTGAGGACCCAAGATTGTTGGGGGCAATAAGCTGACTTTGTAAAAAAATGCCGCTTAAGTAATAAGCTGGCATATACAATGGAATGAAGGCTATTGCTGAGCACATTGGGTTGTGCTCCAAAAATTGTAAGCCGCCCTGAGTCTCCGGAGAAGGGCGGGATATAAATATGAATAATAAAAAAAAAAACAGAGAAACTTACTCAAAAGGAAAGGATCGCCTGAAAAAGAAGGAAGAGCATTATGAGTGAGGGAAGTCCATAGAGGTGCAAAGAACCAAAATGTCAGGATAGAACAGAGGTCTCCAAACTTGGCAACTTTAAGACTTACTCTATTCTACTCCACATTTCTTATCTTGGTAGATGCTAAACAGCCCCGAGAGCCTTGAACTGGTTCAACCAACGTGGTTGACACAGGTAAACCCAGCTGGAGGAATACTGAAGGAATCAGCAGAGGAGATCACAGGTCTACCCATTGCAATCTGCAAGACCTCCTGCAACCAGCAAAGTGCTGAAAGATGAAGAGAACATGGCTGACCCTCCCTTCCAACTGGGGGAGGAAGGAGGAGGACTCAGGCAATTATTAACCCGTCAGCTTGAGGTTTGTCCTGGACAAGGGCCTCAAATGTATCTGTGAGCTCCTGCACAGCATGCACCAGCGATCAAGAGCCGGCGTGGGCTTCCCCCAGACTGATCGTGCTGGACTAACAGCGTCTCTTTCTTGATAGGGTTACTAGCTTAATTGACTGCAGGGAACCCCATGGAAATAATGTACTTTGACCTCGGCAAATCATTCAACAAGCCCATGGTATCCTTGTGAGCGAAATGATAAAATATGGGCTAGGTGGTAGAGCTGCTAAAAGCACAGGTAGTCCTCAACTTACAACAGTTCATTTTGTGACTGTTCAAAGTTACAACGGCACTGAAAAAGGCGAACTATGGCCATTGTTCACACTTATGACCATTGCATCGTCATGTGATTTATATTCGGAGGCTTGGTAACTGGTTCACACTTATGACGGTTGCAGAGTCCCGGGGTCATGTGATCACTTTTTGCGACCTTCTGACCAGCACAGCCAATGGGGAAGGCAGATTCACTTAACGACTGGGCTATGTCTCACTTAACCACACAAATTTTGGGCTCAACTGTGGTCGTAAGTCGACTACCTGTATTCATAACTGGATGAACGACACTTAGAAATGTCTACCCATCATCCAGAAAAGAGCACCAGGTGGATGGCCACAGGGGAGATCTTGGCCCCTGTGCTCTTCGAAGTTTTTATTGCTGAGCTAGAAGGAGGCGTTGTGGGAAAGACCACAGCCGTTGCCGGTTACACAAGCTTTGTCTTAGAAGCAAAAGAGAAGATCCAAAAGAGCTTAAAGGCTTGAAAGGTGGGTCAGAACTAAAAGAACGACATTCATCAGGGAGAAATGCACACCTGGGTAGCTAAAATGTAAGCCACAAGGACAGGATGGAGAGCATTTGGCTTGGCAGTCATGCCTGGGTCAAAGGATCTGGGCATTCTCCTAATCCCAGGTTGACCATGACTCAGCAGTCTGATGCGGCTGCTGAAAGGGCAAATATGCTCTCTGGAGCTGCACTGACCAAAGTAGAGAACCCAGATCTAGGGAAATAATGGCTCCCTCCATTCTGCCTTGATCAGACCAGTGTCTTGATGTGGTTCTGGGACCGAATAGGACTGTGACAAATTGGAGCAAAGAAGGAGGCCTGCCCAAGATGGCGGACGAAACCAAGTCCCCTGAGGAACCGTTAAAAGCATCTGGATATGAATAGTCTGCAAAAAAAGGCATCACAATTTTAACTATCTGAAAGACTGTCCGCCTTCACTAACTTTTGAGTTCTTCTCTGCTGCCGCTGAGGGCAGGACCGGAGGCAATAGGTTGAAGCTATTGGGAAGTAGATGTAAGGATTTCAAGGGTTTTCCAAAGCTGGCAACGGTAGAATAGATTGCAGGGTCCCTCTTCCCTGGAGGTCTTCAAAAGGGCTGGAGACCCACCTGTCCAAAACCACTTCAACAGATCCTGCAGGTGGTCAGACTAGAGCAGGAGTCTCCAACCTTGGCAACTTTAAGCCTGGCAGACTTCAACTCCCAGAATTCCCTAGCCAGTAAAGTCCTCCAGGCTTATAGTTGCCAAGGTTGGAGACCCCTGGACTAGAGGACCCCTGAGAGGCCCCCTCTTTGTAACCAAAGGGAAATCGGGGAAAAGAAAGCAGGTGAAGGCAGCTTTCTACCCTTTCCCATTGGTCTTCTTCGGCTCGGTTTCCTGAGGGTTAACGGGGAACGTGGGAGCCCTGCTGATCTCAGGCAGCTGGACAAGAAAAGAAGGGGGCCCTCTTTGCTTGCTTGCATCACCTGAGGGCCCCCACAGTGGGTGAAAGCCCTCGATTGGGGGTGGGAGGTGCTGGAAGGGGCCGCACAGCCGGGCAGCCCCCTAGATCCAAACTCTTCAGTCTCTCTCACCTCGGTGCCGATTAGTTGTCTTGTCAAACATCAGCATGGCATCGTCCACCTGCAAGGAACAAAATGATCTGGGTGGGTGAAATGAGTGGCTGTTGGGTGAATAAAAACAAAATAATTGCCAGGTATAACTTCAATGTTAGGCTACAATCCATCTATTAGGTAACGTATTTAGGGCATTAGTAGAAAGTAGACAGCGATAAGCTATTAATTACCTATTATAGTTTTAAGCACCAGGGGAGGAAGAGGAGATAGGAAGAGATTTCCCTGCAATGCCAACAGGTTGTCAACTTGTAAAACATTCCTATGCTGGTTTCCAAGTTGTCATAGGAAAGTGGGGGGGGGACCCCTTAAGGAGCATACAGCCAATGAACCAAACTTATCTCACAGAGATTGTAACTGAGGCAACCGGGTATTCTGGGTGTGAAAATCCCCTACTGGAGAGCGTGATTGATGACTCCTAGCCCATGAAAGTGTTCCCTTGAACAATCCGAATTATGATACACCCAGAGGGGTGGGGGTGGGGGTGGGAAAACGTCATAGGTGCCTGTCAATTACGTATCTCAGAGTTCGGCTTCATACAGGTCATGCCAGCGCGTCGCTCCTAATAAAATCTTTGCAGTTTTTTGAAGTTTGGCTTGAGGCTCATGATTTAATTAGGGTGATCGCTGGAATTCGGACACAGGTCTTGCTTGAACATCTGGAGATGTTCCTAGAAAGCCAAGAGTAGCGAGCTCCTCACACACACCCCCGCCCCGTCTGCACAGATCGAGGAACCTCACCGGTCATCCGTATGGCCTAAATCCAGAGCTGGTAGGAAGCCCTGGGTTTCAGCCCACCCCTTGACAAGGAACGCATCAGAGCTACCAACCATTTCATCTTCCAAGCCTAAGATGGTGTGTGCGTGTGCAGTCAATCGCAAATGCAAACTTTCCCCTTGGTAACTTATTCGTCTCTAAACCTTTTGAGGAAAGGAGATTTCACTCGCTGTTCTGAGCATGTGTGAGAAATCCAGCCACAGCAGGAAAGGTGAGAAAAAGATGGACTGCCTTTGTCAGGCAGGAAGCAGCCTAGGGGTAAATTATACCCAATGATTGCAAGATTGCTGGCAGGTTGAAGACAGAACAAATTCTCTGGTGTGAGATCACACAGCCTTGGGAATTGGGATTCCAAATGTGGTAAAATGCCAGCTAGGTGCAGCACTGACTTCTTGGAAATTTCACCCTCCTTGGTTCAAAGGGACCTAAAGCCATGGAATTTTGGCTATTGGCTGGGCAAGTGGCAGGAGACGCCCCAAAATACAAGTGTTTATTGATTCAGCCTTCACTCACTGAAGCCCATCCCGGTGTTTGGGACTGCAACTCCCATCATGCTCATCCAACAAGGCTGTGGGAGGTTGCAAGAGAGAGACACTGGCTGAGAGGGGGCTGCTCCTATTCCCAAGACAGATGAACTGGGATAACCTGACAAGGGGCTGCCAGTCAGAAGCTAAAAAAACCTCAGGCAAGCTGTACCGATGTGTTCATACTTTACACAGCCCAACTCAGATGTTCTTCATGCCAAATTTAATTTACCTTCAATTGCATAAAACAGTTAATACTCATAACTGAGCCATAATTTACTCAGCCTGATTTTCTGAATTTGCACAATACACTGACCCATCACTTATATCTTTTATGTACACTGAGAGCTTATGCACCGAAGACAAATTCCTTCTGTGTCCAATCACACTTGGCCAATAAAAATTCTGTTCTGTTCTATTCTACTCTACTCTATTCTCATTCTATTCTATTCTCATTTTCATTCTCTTCTCTTTTCTCATTCTCTTCTTATTTCTATTCTATTCCATTCCATTCTTCCTCATTCTATTCTATTCTATTCTATTCTATTCTATTCTATTCTATTCCATTCCATTCCATTCCATTCCATTCCATTCCATTCCATTCCATTCTTTCTCATTCTATTCTATTCTCATTCTATTCTATTCTCATTTTCATTCTCTTCTCTTTTCTCATTCCATTCCATTCCTGTTCTATAAATTAACTGTGGACTACCAAAGGTGCAAAATGGCTGTCCAGCTGACTGGGAGCCGTCTGGAGATGACCATGGTGGCTTCCTTCCAGGACAGGGGACTCCCAGCTGTCCTCAGGTGGCCACCCAGCTACAGCCAGAGGGGCAGCTCCTCAAGTCCTAGCCCAGGCTGGTACCCACCCATGTCAGAACCTGCAACTGGAAGAAAGACTTTCCTGGTGGTGGAAGTGCCTTCCCAGAGCCCTGAATCTGAGCTGCTGATCTTATTTCAAAATGATGCAGCGCCATTGAGCCTTTGAACTCAATTCCACCATTAGTCACAAAGCTCATGACTTAGGGCTTAGCTCAACCACCTCGCAGGGCTGCTGAGAGACCATCAATCTTGAGGAGACCCCAAAGGTAAGAGACGTCAAGCTGGATTCTGGCTTATCTGCATAGTTTTCTTGGCAACAAGGTGAATTGGCTACTGTTTTCCTTCCAGGACACTTTTTTCACTTGATGCTACAGCCCTGGGATTTCCTGGTGGTCTCCCATCCAAACATTAACCAGGTCTATTTCTCCTTAGCTCTTTGGAAACCAGCCAAGCTGAGAAAGGTGCAGCCATGGAGGATGCAACTGCAACAAACCAACGAAATATTTGGGAATAATTTCAGAATTCCCAACTACTACGGTTAATGCAACTTGGGGTACCAGTTGGGGAGCAAGAGACAAAGTAGGTACTGTAGCAAGTGAGGAAACTCCTCTTTTTTGGTCCCCCCAACCCACCCCTTAATCTTGGACTTAAGGAGGTCATATTCCTATTTCTGTAAATACACAATCCACTTAACATGGCTAGCGAATTAACCCAGTTTTAGCTTGGCGCAATATACTGAATCACAACCTAACTAAATGGGTTGAGTTTGCATTAACAGAGGGATACAATCAAGATTAAGGGAGGTACTAAGACCACTCTATAAGGCCTTAGTAGGACCACACTTAGAGTATTGCATCCAGTTTTGGTTACCACATTATAAAAAAGATGC
Organism: Naja naja; assembly: GCA_009733165.1. Classification (NCBI taxonomy): domain Eukaryota; kingdom Metazoa; phylum Chordata; class Lepidosauria; order Squamata; family Elapidae; genus Naja; species Naja naja. The sequence continues at coordinate 14,147,160 of CM019165.1, forward strand.
TGAGATTCTAGAAAAGTGCAGAGAAGAGCAACCAGGATGATTAGGGGACTGAAGGCTAAAACATACGATGAACGGTTGCAGGAACTGGGCCTGGCTAGTCTAGGGAAGAGAAGGATCAGGGGATACAGGAGAGCAAACTTCCAACATTTGAGGGGCTGCCACAGAGAGGAAGAGGGGGTCAAGCTATTTTGTAAAGTACCCAAAGGCCAGACAAGGAATAATGGATGGAAAGTGACCAAGGAGAGATTCAGCCTGGAAATAAGGAGAAACTTTCTGACAGTGAGAACAATCAACCCATGGAAGTTGCCTTCAGAAGTTGTGGGAGTGCCATCACTTGAGGCTTTCAAGAAGAGATTTGACTGCCATCTGTCAGAAATGGTGTAGGGTCTCCTGCTTGGGCAAAGGGTTGGACTAGATGACCTACAAGGTCCCTTCCAACTCTGATTATCTGTTATTTGAAATATGCTGGGGGGGGGGGAGAGAACAAACAAGAGTCAACAGTTACCAAACTGACCACATTGTATAAATGAGCCGCTAGATTTTCAATCGACTGAGATAAGCAGGATATGAGTGGGAGAGAGAATTTAAAGTCTGGAGCCAGGGAGCTACAGTGACCATGAAAAGGCTGGCAATCCTGGCCAGGGTCCTGCAAGGGTCCCCTGTGGCAACCCCTTGGCCGCTTGGCCAGCCAGCCTTCCACGAAAGGCGTCTCAGGGAGTCCAAAACCCGGCTCTTGTGTGGCAGGCAGTCAAGTCAGGAGTGCAGATTCTTTAATCTGACTCTCACACAGAACATCCGAACGGCTCTCCTGAATGACGCAGGCCGGCCGGCTGGGGTGAGGGGAGGTGGAAGGCAGACAATGGGCCTTCTGTTCGGATCAGCAAAACCAGGCTTGGAAGCTTCTGAGGCTCTTGTGCGCTGGGCACCGAACGGCGGGCAAGCAGCAAAGAAGATTATCCCGTTTGCCAGCAGGCACCTCGGGGCAAAAAAAAATCTCTGCTCGCAGGAGGGGAAATTTTAATAGCTCAGGGCATCTAATGCCAGGCCTTGTGTGTGGCAGGGACTGGCGCTCCTCGGGCATTCAAACTACTTCGTTGCAGAGCCAGGAATGCCAGATTGGCATCCTTTCTTTCATTTCAGCTTCAGCTTTCCCACAAGCAAATCCAAGTCTCTGGTCTCAGGAGGCTGCCAGGGTCCAGATTTTGGAAATCAGGCCCACAACCAACCCTCTGAGCACTTTAATTTGGGTGCCTTCGAGTCGGCGCCTGGTAACATTAATGAGGGTTTTTGTACAGCGTTTTTGGAAACTGTTTGCCATTTCCTGGTGAAACTAGAACTTAAGGTTTCCCATTTTCTAGCTTTAACCCGTACCCCACAGCTGGCTGTCCCCTCTGAGCTGTATTGCCTCCTGAAACACGTTGCAGCCCAAGAGCCAAAGGCGATCCCCAAAGGCCTTGAAGAAAAAAAATGGGGTGAAATGAATGCAACAGCTCCAAAATTTGAGACTCCCACAAAATTCTGGCCGGTGTGGGGTGACAGAGGAAAGAGGGCCCACACACCAGCCACAAGGACGGGCCCTGCACCGCTGAGACCAGGCAAAGGGCATTTCGCGAAGAGGCGAGGACCGGGATGTGGCAGCCAACCGAGTCCCCAGGTCAGCCCTGAGGACAGCCGAGGCCTTTTCCTCTTCCAGCGAGCCTGCCTGTCCTAGCCGGCTCCCGTGTCCATGGAAACTCAGGGATTAGCCTCCCTGCATCCAAGCTCAGGCATCCGAGCACTAAGCATGAGTGGCAGGCCCTGGTGGGGGCTATTGTGGCAGCTGCCGCTCGCCGGGCGCCCTGCTGGCCCGGCCCCTCTTGGCGCCCTGCAGCTCCCAGCTCATCGTCCTCTGGAGCCTTTCTTCCTCCAAGGGCGGCGCTCCCCGAGAGAGGCCTAGACAAAAGAGTCTGTCGGGGATGGCTTCTCCCAGGGCCAGTTGCTGTGGCAACCCTGCCCTCCAATCCCAGCTGCTGGATCCGATTAGCGCCAGCTTGGATGCCCTCTTCGCAAAGCGGTGCTGACGGGGGCACAAAGGCAGCTTGCTGGGGGGAGCCCTGGCCTTTCCCCTCACCAGAGGGCCCAGGGGGAAGACCACCGTGTCCCCACGACCTGGGTCACCTTCCCCGATGCAGCCTGGGCCTTTGTACCTCCCCTCCCCAAGTACCCTGCACCACTCTTCTTCGAGAAGGCCCAACTCGGAGGACCCAACCTGGCCCTGAAGGGCCAGTGGTCTTCAAAGGGGGTGGGCATTTAGTGGCCCCTTCAGAACCAGCCAGAGGCCAGGGGGCAGTGGTCCAGTGGACCAGTAAGGCTGGCTCTACTGCTCCAGGCCGGCTCAGCTCTTTCCCAATTTTGAAATGGGGATCAGTGTCTAAGGAGAGAGGCCATGCAACCAGTCTAGCAGCCTCCGTTTATGCTACAGCAGGAAGGATAAATCGAAGAAAAACACCAGTCAGGTCTTACAGACTTATTGTTAGATGTTACTCATAAATGGAGATAACATCCTTACATTTATAAGATCCCGAGATGTCTGCAGAGTGTGGTCCAAAATATTAAGACAGCTTTGGAGAGTGCAATTGAATCTCTGCCCCTTTTTATAACGATTGGACTCTCCTGGATATATCTTGACTTTTTTGATCTATGAGGTAGACCCCCTGACCCAGGGGTCTCCAATGTTGGCAACTTTAAGCCTGGAGGGCTTCAACTCCCAGAATTCCCCAGGCAACCTTGGCAACTTTAAAGGTGCAGGCAGGGTAATTCTGGGAGTTGAAGCCCTCCAGGCTTAAAGTTGCTGGCTGGGGAATTCTGGGAGTTGAAACCTCCAGGCTTAAAGTTGCTGGCTGGGGAATTCTGGGAGTTGTAGTCCTCCAAATTTAACGTTACCAACATTGCAGACCCCTGCCCTACCCTGACCCTATATATTCCTATAATACTTAATCCTGGCTTACAAAAGTCATACCACGGATACAAATGTTACATTCCTGTTATTTAATCTTAATCTTAAACTATAAGGCTACCGATTATTTAGCAGCGTTAAGCCCCATTCCATATAGAGGGGCTTCCACGCAAATGCTCCCCAGCTCCAAAAAAGAACCTTTGCAGGAATAGAAGCCTCACCTAGATACACAACCCAAAGAGGGATCAATCTGGATGCAACAGTAATCTCTTGGAATTAAAAAACCGACTATCACTTTCGGGCCACCAGCCAGCCCCCGGGCGACCACAGCCTGGTTGGTCCACTTCACTGATTGTAGTAAAGCTAAGAGGGGCTGCCTGTTTCACCAAAGGGAAATTTAGAGACCTATGGGCATCAAACTGCCATACAGCAATGAAGCAGCTCTGCAAGAACCTGAAGGCAGGACACGCAGCAATGGATGGAAACTGATCAAGGGGAAAACCAACCTGAGAAACTTCCTGACAGTGAGAACAATTAATCAGTGGTGAACAGCTTGCCTCCGGAAGTTGTCTCCAACACTGGACGTTTTCAAGAGGATGAAAACCACTTGTCTGAAATGGCATAAGGGTCTCGTGCCTGAGCAGAAGGTCACTGGAAGACCTTCCAACTCTGTTACTCTGCAATTCTGTAAGAAGAACCATTTTTCCCCTGAAAGGAATCCACTTGTTTTCTGCTCTCCTCTCCAATGGTTCTCCTAGAAATCCAGAGAGCAGCCTGCGTTTCTGCTGTTTTTTATTTCCCCTCTGCCTTATAAGGAGAGAATGAGAACCAAGAAACCCTCCATCTTCTACCTGGCTGAGCTCGCCTCATCTCTTAACCATGCTGGGGAGCCCAGATGGGTCTCAGTTGGCTTCCTCCCCTCAAAGTGCCACCTGGAGCACACTCAGGGCATGAGTCATGATGCTCAGCCGGGAAGGAGCTGATCTCCTCAGATAGCAGCCGGCCTGTCCAGGGAAGGCTTGGTTATCAGATGACGTAACCGTCCCAGGGAGGAGAGGGAGAGGGAGGGGCCCCTCCAGCATCTCCTCTTTCCCAAATAATCCATCTCTTGGCGTCCTGCTGAGCTGGAGATGCCCTTGAGCAGTGTGGGGGCACAGGCCCAGAGTTTACAGGCAGGAGGTATAAATAGCAGCTCCCCTTGGCGCATTTCCGTTCTGCCTTCAGACATCCTCTCTGGAGGTAGACGCAGAAAGAAGCATCAGATGGGACTTTATTTTTAAAAACGCACCAAGGGAACGAGGCTGCCTCCCTGCCCGTGCCTGGGTTGGGAGCCACAAGATCTGGGGGTTTCAGGGCTGCAAAGATACACAAGAAGACGCCTTCTAGTGGCCATCTGTTGTTTTGCAGGTGTCAGATCCGTGTATCTGCCATTCTTCAATGGAAGAAGAAGGGGGAGGGGGTTTGATGTAAGTAATCCTTTTTGATGTAACCTGAATATCTTAAGTCTTGTATTGAATCTGTATAACTTGCACATGATATACAACTGGGGACTGGAGCCCAGAGGCCTGGAAACTTGTCACCTCTTGGAGAGATAGCAAGAGGAGAAGGGGCCATAAACATTCCAGCTCTGAAAGAAACTTCTTGGGAATCTCATCTCAACTACGTTCCCAGGAAAAACAGGGGGGGGATTAACATGTTGCTTCTTTGTATTGACAAAATCCACAGCGGACTAAGGGGAGGGGTTCTATCTCCCTTTATCTAAGCTGCATGCCTGGAAGGATATCAGATCCTGCTTTGAATGTGGACTTGCTGTCTTCCTTTTCAATAAATTTGAAATACCCAGTTTTCAAAAGTTCATTCTTATCGTCTGAAGGGAAGAGAGTCTGGGCCTTACAGCAGGTCAGGTCTGCTGGCTGTGCCCCAGAGGGGTTTCTAGGAGCTGCCCCTCCTCTCCGCACAGATCAGCCATTCAAGGGATATGCACCATCATCCCAAAAGAGTTATCTCCACACCTTCATAGTTCACTGCAGATTGACTTCCATCAGTCTTGACTTCACCTGATGCCCCAAGCTTGGAAGGAGCCCTAAGGCCACTCCCAGGACAGGAAGCCAGGTTGGGGTGACCAATGGACATCTTCAAGGCGTGAGCCAACCAGAAGCCCCGGAGTAGGCCTGGACATCTCACTTGGGAACGAGAAGACTTAGCCAAGGAAGCAAGCAACTGCTTGTAAGAAAAGGGGAAATGGTCAAGAAGGATCTTAATAATAGCAATAGCACTTAGACTTATATACCGCTTTACAATGCTTTACAGCAGGGGTCTCCAACCTTGGCAACTTTAAGCCTGGCGGACTTCAACTCCCAGAATTCCCCAGCCAGTTGAAGTCTGCCAGGCTTAAAGTTGCCAAGGTTGGGGACCCCTGGTTTACAGCCCTCTCTAAGCAGTCTACAGAGTCAGCATCTTCTTCTGAGTGACAGAGTGACCCTGTGACCCTGAGGACAGCCACTTCAGTTTGAAAGGAGGGGCATTTCCTGATGGGAAGAGTGGTCAGCCCAGTGGGGCCCACTGGGCTGTCTTTGCTGGAGGCTTTCAGACGGGTGGAAAGCCACCTGGGTTCTTGAACTGAACTAGATCAGTGATGGTGAACCTTTTTGGCACCGAGTGCCCAAATCGGAACACATGTGCATGCCCATGTGCCGGAGTACCAGAAAACCAAAGACCAGCTGGCCGGTGCATGCATGCCTGTTTTTGGCCATTTTTGCGACCATTTTAGGCCATTTTGGGGCTGAAAATGGCCCAAAAAATGGCCTGGGTTTTGGGGGCCGTTTTTGGCCATTTTCAAAAATGGTCCAGAAAACAACTGGAAAACGGCCTGTTTTTTTGGGAGACCAGCTGGCCAGCATGCATGTGCAAGCCAGAAACCAAAAGAGCAGCTGGTGATGGTGCGCGCCCACTGAGAGGGCTCTGTGTGCCACCTCTGGCATGCATGCCATAGGTTCCCCATCGGGACTAGATGATCTCATTTCCAGCCCTTCTGAACTGTACTCCCATCAGCCATGGACAAATTCAAAACTCCACCTCCTATCACCCAAGACTCAGGGCAGCCCTCACTAACAGCAGGTGAAGCAAAAGTTTCTGTGGTCGCACGACTGCGGACTGGGTTGCACATAATATCTGTGCCAAAAAATAGGTCCCTGTATACAGAACACCAGCAGCCAGCCAAGAGCTCCAGCCCAGCCTTCTCTCTCTCTCCCTCCCTCCCTCCCTCCCTCCCTCCTCCCTCTCTCTCTCTCTCTCACTTTTTGGGTTTTTTTTTTTTTTTTTTCCTTTTTTTTTTAGATGGCAGACCTTGGCTGATCTCGAGAGGCTGGATGTAGCTGGCTTTGAAAGGAGACCACCAGGAAATTTGAGATCCAAAGTTACATGGCAAAGTTTTTTTTTAAGGGGAAAGAGAATCGCAGAAGAACTGGCAATTGAAAGTGCTTTGTCACGGTTGCCAAGAAAACTCCCTGGATATGTTTCACGCTGTCGCTCAGAGTCGAGTTCGCCTCAAAGGACATTTTACAATTGCAGCTTTTTCCCAAAGATCCCCCAAAGCGGAAGGTACGGGAGGAGATGTCCTGCTGCCAGCAGCAAGGAACACAAAGTCCACATCGGCCAGAGTCCCTCTCCGTGCTTAATGAGCCCTTTTGGGGGGAGACCCGAGGGACCCTTCTTCCAGGAGGAGGGAGGCCAGCAAAACAAAGGCCCTTTATAGGTCTGACCTTCAGCACAGACCAAGCTCTCCTTGCTGGGCCAGCTGCCGAAGCACGGCTCAAGAGGCCACCTGCTCGTGGGCCATCCTGCACCCAGCCGGCTCCAGGACGCACTCTGGGGCGTGAGTTGGGCAAGCAACAGCGGGACCCCCTCCTCAGCTGACCAAGCAGCGCACAGGGGGTGGGAGGCACCTACCACTGAATGCCTGGCTGGACTCGCCAGCCGGCCCCAGTGCTGCCAGCCAGGAGGGGGCACGTTCAGAGCGCCCCGAGCACGGGAGATGGGAAGTACCTGCTCCCAGGCGCAGGTCCGTTGTGCTACAGATAGACCTCACCTGACAACCACAACTGGGGTCAGAACAATGTGCAACCATTAAGTGAATCATGTGGTCGTTAAGCAAATCCAGCTCCCCCCACTGACTGCTTGTTGGAAGCCAGCTGGGAAAGCCACGTGATCCTGGGCTGCTGCAGCCATTGTAAATGCAGACCGGTTGCTGAGTGCCTGTCAGTCTTCCAGAACCCTTCTCCTGCTTCCATAGAAATGGGGGGGGGAGGGAAGATTAATTGGGCTATGTGTGTGGGGGGAAGAGTGCTGGAGGCTCGAGAGAGTGAACTGTAAAACTTGGGATGTTTTCTTGACTATGCTTACTTGCTTACTGCGCAGATGTAGCCTCTTATCTCTCTAGGCCAAGGTCAACCGTCTTGGCATACCAGATGTGTGAAACGCCACCTGAAGATGCTCCACATGACATTATGCACATCTCAGATTGGATGGCCAGTTTGAACTATTGGGGGTGGGAACATGGGATAACTTTCTATATGCGATTTTCATGCCTAATGCCTCAGATCTTGTATTTCTTCTGATGCTACCGTATCATTTTCCAGTAAAAGTCCTTTTCTCCAAAACAATGGAGTCTAAGGTTTTCTTTCTTAGATTTTGAATGGAGCCTCACCTGACAGTGTCTGAATTCTGATCGCATGGCATACAGATACTGCGAGGGTTTTGTAAGTGCAAGGATTCGTCATAAGTCACTTTTTTACAGTACACTTTTTGAAGTGCCACTAAACAAATGGTTGTAAGCTGAGAGCTCTCTGTACTTGTGTTAAAAAGATGGCAGCTGCACACCTTTTCAGCTTCACTCCTTAAGGACGTCTGTGGATGTTTTAGCGTCTCCCGCCCCCCCCAGGGTCAGCCCCACCCACCTCAATGGAGCTCTTCCTGAAACATGTCTTCCCTGTGTTATATTAAGGGGGCTCAGACTCAGGATAACTGCAGGGCCCGTGGTTGTCACAACCAAAGGAAAGAACTCCTAGGTACTCAACCTCCCAGAGAAAGGGTGGGAGGTAAATCCAACAAATAGCAATAGCAATAGCCCTTAGACTTATATACCACTTCACAGTGCTTTTCAGCCCTCTCTAAGCGGTTTACAGAGTCAGTCTGTTGCCCCCAACAATCTGGGTCCTCACTTTACCCACCTTGGAAGGATGGGAGAATAGTCAACCTTGAGTGTCATGCCCCTGTTGGAATCTGATTCCAAGGGGGAGGGGGAGCAGCTGACAGGGAGTGGGAGTGGGGCTCCGGTGGCTGTGGAAGAAACAGGGGAAGGACACAGTCCTCCTGGGCATTCAGAGGAAGACCCAGGGCCATCCCCTCTTCATCCTAGGGCACGCAGGGAGGAACGGAGAAGGGAGCAATGTGGCTTACGGGAGAGAAAAGGGCCCTGATCCCTTTCATTAGTTGCAGCTGGGAGAACAGGATATAAGAAGGGTGTTTGCACACAGCAGCTTGCTGGAAGCAAAGCATGCATGATCTTTGTCAGGGTTTATCTGGGTTTTGGCATCCTCCCAACTATGTGTGCTTCGTTCTCTTTTGGAAGTCTGCAATTTATTACCCTGGCCTGTCGTGTTAATTTACTTCAGTGTGGTTTGTGCTGGTTTTGTTATATCTACTTTATCTGTATTTTGGGTTCGGACTGCATTTCTTCCCTTTGCAGACTGTTTTTGGAAGAGTTTGATCTCCCGCCGAGGATAACTGGACATTGTGGGCCAAGCTGGAGGCATTAAAGGGAATTTATTTACTTTTGTGACTTGGTTATTTTTGTGCCACGCCCCTTTGGGTCATCACATTGAGCCTGGTGATATTCGAACTGCCAAACTGCAGGCAGCAGAAGTAGCCTGCAGTACTGCCCTTAATCACTGCGCCACAGCAGCTCATAAATAAATAAAGCATCATTTAATCTAATATCTAAAATGGCTGAAACTTCAGCTTATTCCATCTATGGAGATTCTCAATCATCCAGGTCATGGTTGTCCCAAAGGGCACTTTTTCCAAAAGGCAGATGGACTCTTTTGTTCTTTGTTTTGAAAATGTTTTGCTTCTCATTCAAGAAGCTTCTTCGGTTCAACTTGATACAAAACAACAAATGATAAATTAACAACGGAAATTAAATTTTAAAGAGGGATGATTAAAGCAAACAATTTTAATGAAATGGGGGGTGGATTTTAGAAAATCAGTGTTGGTGGAAGGCAAAGGGAACAAACCTACTCAAGAATAGATGTCGTTTTGAAAGGGATAAGGGCACAATTGGAATATATAGTAAATCTTTTAATTGTTATAGAATTATAAGAAAAAAATGGTCTCCAGGGGTGGAGTGTACTGTAATGTTTGTGTTTTTTCTTTTTTCTTTTTGTATTTAGATGTATATGTATTATGTTTGTATTATTTGTATTTAAAATAAAAATATTAATTAAAAGAAAGAAAGAAGCGAACCGTTTTCAAAGGAAAAAGCCAAGAAAGGCCAGTTGCCTTTTGGAAAAAACACCCTTTGGGTTGTGCTTATTTCGAATGATTTGGTTTTGCAGAAGCAGCCCAAGCAGTGATTTCTAGATGCTGGTTTCTGAGATCCGTTGCTCCGATCGAGAGCGTGTGTGCAACGTTTCTCAACTCTTGGCAGCTTGAAGATATGTGGGACCAACTCCCAGAATTCCCCAGTCAGTCACAAATTCTGGGAGCTGAAATCCACACAACTTTAAGCTGCCAAAGTTGAAGACTGCTACTCTGAGGAAATTAAATCAAAATGTTCCAACAGCATACAGAGAGGCTCCCCGCGAGGCAATGCAAGATCAGCTTTGTTGGTACATCCTTTAAGAGGAAGAAACGACTGAAGATTGAAAAAGATCCAGGTGGCAGCAAAGAGACCTTTTACCTCTGATGCTCTGCAGCATTAGCCAGCTCCTAAATCTGCAGGTCAACCACCAATCAGGATTCACTGAGTCCCAGTTTCTCATCTCCAACTCTTATGAGAAGAGGAAGAGTAGCTGAATTCGCCTTTAGGAAGGAGGTTTTGGACCAGGCTGGTAAGAGTAGCTGGAATGCTAGAGCAAGGGGCACAAGCCTCAAGGCTGGAGGAGCAGATATCTAAAGATGGTCTGAAGAATCATCTTGAGATTGGATTTGTGATTTCCTAGCACCCTGTGCATCACTCAGGACTAGAAACAATTGGTGGGAAAAGGCTGAACAGGTTTTTAAGATTCCTGAACTTTCTGGCAGCAACAAACCTGGAATCTTCTGGTGGGGGGGAGGAAAAAATATATGCAAACTGCCTCCCCCTCCCCACACTCAATGTAATTTATACATTAATTCAACAGGACCGTTATAATTTGGAAGTATGCAGATAGACAGCTGCTAAATATGGGTACTGCAATCTACGTTGTGATTTTTCAAAGCTACAAACAAAAAATTAGCACAACAGTGGAGGGGAAGGATGAAAAAAGAAAAATAAAAAACAACTGAGATGTATTTTTTTTTCCTAAATCTAAGTCTAACTATACACAGAATGAGAATTGATCTACAAAAGTATTTGGGCGCGCTACGTGAAGAGAGTAGAGAGGGGATGAGGCTGGTTTTGTGATTCCTGAGTTGGAAGACAGAAGGGGGGAAGGGGAGCTACACACTGTATTTGTACCTTTGATCTATGGGGTGCTGGGACACGAAAGTGCCCCTTCAGTGCCAACTACTGACCATAGGGCATCCACGGCCACAGAAGGAGGAGCTCTGTGGAAGCAATGTCACAGAAGAGAATTTAGCCCTGGAATCCTTGGTGTCCTGCACTGCAAGGGAGCGACTGCTTTGGCCGGAGAAGCAGGAGTCAGCCAGTGGTCAAGAGAACTTCATTCCAGGAAGGCTTTTCAGGGGAACAGGAGAGAAACTGAAGGTGCCAGGCACCATGTAGGCAAGATCATCTCCATCAGCAATTGGCCAGGGCAAACTTTCTGCACAACAAATTTTCCCAGCGAGGTGCTTGAATGACCTAGGCCAGGGGTCCCCAAACTTGGCCACTTGAAGACTTGTGGACTTCAACTCCCAGAATTCAGCTGGAAAATTCTGGGAGTTGAAGTCCACAAGTCTTCAAGTGGCCAAGTTTGGGGACCCCTGGCCTAGGCCCACAATGGAGAAGAAGACCTCCACTCCTGGTCACTAACTGGCCCTTCTCACCTTTCAAAATGCAGCTCTTGACCTGTGTCCTCGGTCTATTGAGCATCTACAGACCAACCCACAATGGTCCTCATATCACACTAAGCTAGAAACCTTGATTTATTTAGCATAGTGGCTGTGGAAAACCCATCCTGCCAAAGCGGAACCAAATGCACCAGGCCAGGGCTCCGTGCAATACCTGAATGCAGACAAAATTTCATTTGCCCTCATATTTTTTTTGGCCATTTTTAGCGTTCCTCCTTTGGCAGGAGGAGGCCCCAAAATAACCCAGTCTTCATTCACACCCACAGATGTATAAAATGCAGTGGGGGGGAGAAGGGGAGGGGGGGCAAGGGAGGAAAGAGAAATACTCTGAAAGGGCAGCTCTTAAGAACTTTTTCTGTCTTTCACATATGGCCCAAAGATCTTTACAACGCGTACTTGAAAGTCATGTTATTTCCAAACAGGTATATTGAAGATTATAAGCTGGATGGGGGGAACCATTTGGGGGTGGGGGGAGGAAGGGATCTACCATCCTGATTCTTCCTTGCCCTCACTCCTCTCTCACAAAATAAAAACCCCATTAGACAATTCCAGCCAAGCACTTTCCCTATTCTATTGAGTCGAGATCTTATCTTCCAGCAGCATCCAGCTCAAGCCTCACTCTTTAACCCAGCAAGGGGGCTCACACTGACCCAGCTTAAAGCCCATTAAGACCTGTCTCCCCTCTCAGAAAGAGAGAAAATGGCTACTAAGACATCTTGTCAAGAAAACAGCTCGCCAATTCCCTAGATTGGCATTGCGAGTAGGTGGCCCACTACCTCGTCTGAAAATGTTTAATATTAAGACATGTAAAAAGAAAAATTCAATAAAAATTAATTAAAAAGAAAATGCAGCTTACCAGGCTGTTAACTGGTGCTGCTCAGTGGATCTCTAAACCTGGTCCCAAGCATGATGCAAAGAATAAGGGCCCAACTTCAAAGCAGGACTCCAGGTAGAATTTTTTGGAGATGCTCCTTTAAAAACCTCAAATGTTTGAACGGAGGCAGGCCGTCACTAGGGAAGTAGTCCCCCCCCATCCTTCAAAAAATAATTTTGGCTCCAAAACACCTTGATGGACTCAAGTTTCTAAAATTTTAAAATGGCTTTAATGCTACCATTTTAATCTGTAGCTTGCAAACAGTTCCTTTTTTTATTATTGCTTGGCTTTTTATAGTACATTGTTGCAAATATCCATATAATGAAGGGTGGTGCTTTTATTTTATCCATCCTTTTAAAAATCAAAGTAATGGATGAAATAAAATGCCAGGAACAAAAATGTTCAAAGCCTCCAGCCATGCATGGACTCAGAGAATGGTTGTGGAACAACAAAAACTCAAAATGAAACCCTTGAAACTCCCTGGAGTCACCAGGTGATCTTGCAGGATTCAGAAAGAAAGGGGAGCAGAAGATTCCCCCCCCAAAAAAAACCAGGCAGAAAATTATAGGCATCATGAAAGGGGAGAGGCATGACAGGGGGGGTGGAGGGAACAAACCCATGATAGAATTCGGTTCTCCAGGAAATCATCTTGCATAGACCAAGAACCTCTTAAGGTGGACAACCTTTGGTTGTGGGGCACAAACACAATCCCCAGAACCCCTTTTGAGGGCCTTGAGCAACCTGGGGCTGGCAGGCCTTTTTGAACTTTTAGGCATAACCCTTACAACTACCCAAGAAAATCAAGGAATCCCCAGATTGTTGGCTCTGGCCTCCCAGCAACACCATGGCATTGCTGGCAGAAGTATTGACCTTTGCAAAAATGCTGACTGCCAGCAATGTGCCATTTGGTCTTTCAGCCAGGATCCCTAAAATTTTGTGCCAGGCTGCAGAGTTTGGAATGAGCAGAGGAAGGAAAAAATGGGAAGGGGGAATTGTGGTAGCTGAATGTCTACGGAGATTGTCTACGGAGAGTCTGAGTTGTCCAGGACCTGATTGTCCCGAAGGTGCTTTCTGGTTTTCATTTGAAGATGTTTCGCTTTTCATCCAGAAGCTTCTTCAGCTCTGACTGGAGAATGGTGCGGAATGGAAGGATTTATATTCTGTTCCCCACCATCCAGTCAGAGCTGAAGAAACTCCTCAGATGAGAAGTGAAACATCTTCAAAGAAAAACCAGAAAGTACAGTTGCCTCTTGAAAAAGCATCTTGGGACAACCTGGATAGAAAGGTGACTATATTAGCTTCTGCAAGTATATTGAAATAGCTCAATTTCTAACAGATGACGTTTTAGGATTTAGGACTTTTAGGATTTGTGCTCTTCCTTCCTCAACACAGAAACCCGAGAACTGTATTTTGACAGGATGCTGAGCCTTTGCAGGCGCTCCCAATCTCTGACTAACACCTGGAGGGAAACGAGGCGAGTCTCAAAACACTGAAGGATTGGAGAGTTCATTCCCAGCTCTGACCCAAAGCACTTACCTTCCCAAACTGCTCGAAGTATTGTTTGACATCCTCCACAGTGGTGTTCACAGACAGGCCGCCTACAAATATTTTCTTAGTCCGTGTTACCATCTAGAAAACAGAAGAAGAAAGAGGCTGCAATGCAAGATTCAGATAATAATAATAATAATAATAATAATAATAATAATAATAATAATAATAATCGTGTTATCCCAATTGTAATTGGAGCCCTTGGAGCAATACCTAAAGGGCTACCTCGCTATTTGGAAATTCTGAATTTATCAGACTTGAATACCCTGATTCTACAAAAAACCACCCTACTTGGAACAGGTTATATCCTCTGATGCTACCTGAACAGTTCCTAGGTCCTTGGTTAGGACTCGAGCTGTTGAGCTACCAACCAGCCCCAAAGGCTGTGAATCTCATTAAAGATTAATCAACAACAACAACACTAACAATAATAATAAATAAAAAGCTTTTGCAAGAGAAGGTCCCATGGCAGGCTGAGCTGGGAACAGATTTAACAGATTAACAGAGCTGGAAGGGCCATTGTAGGTCATCTAGTCCAACCCCCTGCCCAAGCAGGAGACCATGGCAGTCCAATCTCTTATTGAAAGCCTCCAGTGATGAAGCTACCACAACTTCCGAAGGCAACTTGTGTTCCCCTGGTTGATTGTTCTCACTGTCAGGAAATTCCTAATTATTTCTAGCTTGAAACTTTCCTTCATTAATTTCCATCCATCATTCCTTGTCTGGCCTTCGGCTGCTTTGGAAAATAGTGTGACCCACTCCTCTCTGTGGTAGCCCTCAAGTATTGGAAGACTGCTATCACGTCTCCCCTGGTCCTTCTCTTCCCTAGACTAGCCATGCCCAGTTCCTGCATCCGTTCATTGTATGTTTTAGCCTCCAGTCCCCTAATCATCTATGGTTGCTCTTCTCTGCACTCTCAACAATTTTTTTTAGTGATGACCAAAACTGGGTGCAGTCCTCTAGGTGTGGTCTTACTAAGGCTTTATAGAGTGGTATTAGTACCTCCCTTGATCTTGATTGTATCCATCTGTTAATGCAATTTAGGATTGTGTTGGCTTTTTTGGCTACTGCTGCACACTGCTGGCTCATATTTAGCTGGTTGTCCACTAAGACTCCAAGATTCTTCTCAGAGTTACTGCTATTGAGCCTGGTTTCACCCAGTCCCTATGGGTACTTTTCTTGCCTAAGTGTAAGACTTTACTTTTCTCTACACTGAATTTCATTTTGTTAGATCAGGCCCAGGGTTCCAAGTCTGTCCGGATGGCCAGTGCAGGCAGCTGTTCTGCAGAGGTCCCAAGCAGAAGGCGTTCCCTGCTCTGCCGAAAGATGTCCAGGTCTGCAGTGGAGAACTTGTGCTGCAACCTAAGTGCTTCTGGGCAGCTTGCCTTCAAACAGCCTGGATTGCAATCACAAAGCAAAAGAACCAACTAGCCAACAGCTTCTTCTGCCCCAAGGAGATCGGCAACATTTTGTGAACTTCTCAAAGTGGCACTATCTCAGATGCTCGGATCTCCTGCCAGCAAGGTCATTTCTGACGTTGGGTTTTTGAGGGACTCCCTCCCTCCTGCCCTCCTTCCACCTGGTGCTTCTCTTCACGTGCCAGAAGGCTTCTTAGGAAGAGCCCAACAGGGGGCAAGCCGTGGCCTATGAGGACTATTATGAGCCACACTGGCGCAGTGGTTAGAGTAGAGTACTGCAGGCTACTTCTGCTGACTGCCTACAATTTGGCAGATCGAATCTCACCAGGCTCACGGTGGACTCAGCCTTCCGTCCTTCTGAGGTGGGTAAAATGAGGACCCAGATTGTTGGGAGCAATATGGTGACCCTGTAAACTGCTTAGAGAGGGCTGTAAATGTCTAAGGGCTATTACTAATGTTATTGCCTGCCTTCCTTCCTTCCTTCCTTCCTTCCTTCCTTCCTTCCTTCCTTCCTTCCTTCCTAACTCTGCCCACTGCCAGCAGTTTCCTTCTGGCTGGCTCAAGGTTGACTCAGCCTTCCATCCTTCTGAGGTGAGTAAAATGAGTGCCCAGATTGTTGAGGCCAGAGGCTGACTCTATAAATCACTTGGAGAGGGCTGTAAAGCACTGTGAAGCGGTATGTAAGTCCAAGTGCTATTGCTATTGTCCTTCCTTCCTTCCTTCCTTCCTTCCTTCCTTCCTTCCTTCCTTCCTTCCTTCCTTCCTTCCTTCCTTCCTTCTCTCCTTCTTTCCTTCCATAACTCTGCCCACTGCCAGCAGTTTGATCCTGACTGGCTCAATGTTTACTCAGCCTTCCATCCTTCCGAGGTTGGTAAAATGAGGACCCAGATTGTTGGGGGCCAGAGGCTGACTCTGTAAAACCACTCAGAGAGGGCTGTAAAGCACTGTAAAGCAGTATGTAAGTCTAAGTGCTATTGCTATTATGGGCATGTTATGCGAGGATAGATGAGGTCTTCCCATCTAATACACGGTGCAAAGTTGTGGGATTTGTGTGCTTTTCAGCATCGCCAGCAAACAGAAAGTTTGGGGCCAAGCTCCCCTGCCAAGTCATTTTGCCAATTTCTGTTTTCATGGCTGTGGCTCTCTCTCTTTACGCTTTTGCTGCTTGTAATGTGGCATGGAATAATTTGGCACCGTATTACAGTCTGTATTGCTCTAACTTTGGGATTGTGTATACTTTCACAGCCCTGGATTTATGATTGAATACTTGGCTTCCACTTCAGTGGAAAGCAAACTAAACATGGAAAGAGATGGGAGGGAGAGAGAGAGAACGAGGGAGATGACACAACGCGCCAAAGTGCATCTCAGAAGAGGCCATGGGAGGACTCCCAATTTCCAGCTCCAGAGCACCTTAATTTTGAAGGATCTTGGAACCACCTCATCCTGACGCTTTGCAAGAGAATCTGCTTCTAATGACTCAAGGGAGGGCAGAGTTGATCCACTGCAATTCTCAGCCTTGAAAGCCCTCCGTTCCCTGCACCCCATGCAACACACCTTCTGTCACCAAACTGCTTAATGGAATTAACCCAGTTCCAGCCCTGAGCCGCAGAGCTCTTCCTTGGGCTACCTGATCCGCTCAGCCACCTGCCCACAGCACCCTTGGCACAAGGAGCCCAGCAGCCTCTCGGGGAATATCTGGTGTGGGGGGAGGGTATCAGAAGAGCTGAGCAGAGAATCCTTCGTGGGAAAGGAGAGCATCCAAACTCAATGCTTCCCAGGTGAACCTCTGCAGTTTTTCTGTCTCAATGTTAGATGGTGAATGTTCCGGACGTGGGCTCCATCTGACAGAGGAATTTTGGTCTCTGTGGGCATCTTTTTGGTACCACCAGATCTCATCCAGCTTTTTTTGCCATTAATTATTCTTAATGGCCCACCTTGGGAAGCCACAAGCGTGTTTCTAACAGAGCCAGCAGTCAAATTACAGGCAATCCTCAACTTACGACCATGATTGAGCCCAAAATGCTAAGTGAGAAACATTTTAAGTGAGTTTTGCCCCGTTTTATGGACTTTTCCCACCACGTTTGTTAAGTGAATCACCTGCAGTTGTTAAGCTAGTAACACGGTTGTTAAGTGGACCTGGCTTTCCCATCTGGCTTTGCTTCTTGGACGGTTGTAAAAGGGGATCAGGTGACCCCAGGACACTGCAACCATCATAAATGAGCCAGTTGTAAATCACACAACCGTGGGGGAGGTTGCAATAGTCACAAGTGTGAAAAATGGTCATAAGCAGGGGTGGGATTCTACCTGGTTGGACCGGTTCTATAGAACTGGTTGTTACGATTCTGCACAGTCTGGAGAACTGGCAAATTGAGCCACTGGCTGGCCCTGTCCCTCCCCTTCCCACTCACTCCCTCCTTCCCTGGCATGTGAGCCATCAAACTTGCCTGCATAAGTTGCTATTTTTCCTTTTTTCCACCCCTGACCATCAGTGGTTCTGCTGTACTGGGAGATTTAGATTAACTAGAAAGCAGGAAATCGTTGGATTACTTACTTTATAGCTAATCTAAAAGCAGAGCTGAACCTTCCTTAGGACTGAAGCTTCTATTTTTCAGTGCAGACTCAGGCAGCAGATTGCAGAAAGGTAGATCTCTGAGTGAATCTGTGATTCTGTGAGCAACTCAATCTGCCTGCCTGCTTTGCCTGATTTTGGGTAAAAGTTGCTCTTTTTTAATAAAAAATTCAATATTTACATAAATATTTACAATATTTACATACAAGCCATGCCCACCCAGTCACATGACCAAGCCACACCCAGTCAGCAAGCCATGACCACCCAGTCACATGACCACCAAGCCACACTCACAAATTAGGCCATGCCCATAGAACCAGTTGTTAAGAAATTTGAATCCCACCCCTGATCATAAGTCACTTTTTTCAGTGCTGTTGTAACTTTGAACAGTCATTAAAGAAGTCAAGGAGTACCTGTACTACTCTGCAACAGCATTGTGGTCTCCTGGCTAATGTAACAATGCCATACGCTAATAATAATAATAACAAACTAACAATTGTTTTAATTTGAAACAAGAGAAAGCTGGCAGGTTGTACACAAGGCAAATCTTATGGCTGGCACACCTTGAAGGTGTTAAGGATTTTGAGGACTATGGCAGGAAGGGTTGGTTTCCCAGAAGCAAAGTTGCTCCCTTTTGTGAAAGGCAATTTGGTGTAGTGGTTATGGTGCTGGACAAGCATCGAAGACAGCTGGGCTTTCTCTCTCTCTCACTCCAACCCACTGATAGTTTGGTTGTTAGGGTGGGGGGAAACGGGGCGGAAGCATTATTTATATAGCACCTTAAGTCATATAAAATAAAAGCAGGATATAAATCTAGTAAGGAAGAAATAAAACCATACACTCATATGTGGGAATGACCTTGAGAGACACAGGAAGTGCCGCAGACTAAACAATCGTGCAAACGTTCGCTCGTTTCACGGAAGGAAAAGGGGTGTGGGAAGCGTTTCAGAAAAGACCCTCCCTATCTTCCTAGGGAGTAAAAGGAAAAGAGAGAGGGGACTTTCAGACTTGTGAGATTCTGTTCATTTAACCTTACAACAGAGAGAGAGCTGGGATTTCTTGTGCTTCACTCTCCAACCCAAAAAGGAGCAGGAAAAAATTGGCCCTGCCCCTTTTGTGATGGCCCAACATCCCTAGGTGAGACCCCCCCAAATGCCGGAATGATGAGAGCTGGAAGGGCAGCCTCTGTGCCCAAAATGTGCTGGTCCCAAATGTGGTAGTGGGGGACTAACCTATATAAGAACACCATTTCATGAGCTGTGGTGGCGCAGTAGTTAGAATGCAGCATCACAGGCTAATTCTGCCCACTGCCAGTAGTTCAATCCTGACTGGCTCAAGGTCGACTCAGCCTTCTATCCTTCCAAGGTGGGTAAAATGAGGACCCAGACTGTTGGGGGCAAGAGGCTGACTCTGTAAACTGCTTAGAGAGGGTTGTGAAGCACTATGAAGCGGTATATAAGTCCGAGTGCTATTGCTCTTCCTTCCTTCCTTCCTTCCTTTCCTTCCATCCATCCATCCATCCATCCATCCATCCATCCATGATGCACAATGGTTAGAATGCAATACTGCAGGCTAATTCTGCTGACTGCCAGCAGTTCGATCCTCCTTCCATCCTTCTGAGGTGGGTAAAATGAGGACCCAGACTGTTGGGGGCAAGAGGCTGACTCTGGAAACCACTTAGAGAGGGCTGGAAAGCACTATGAAGCAGTATATAAGTCTAAGTTTAAGTGCTATTGCTATTTCCTTTCCTTTCCTTTCCCTTCCTTCCTTGTTATTAGAATGCAGTACTGCAGGCTAACTCTGCACACTGCCAACAGTTTAATCCTGACCAGCTCAAGGTAGACTCAGCCTTCCATCCTTCTGAGGTCACTAAAATGAGGATCCAGATTGTTGAGGGCAAGAGGCTGACTCTGTAAACCGCTTAGAGAGGACTCTGAAGCACTGTGAAGATGTATATAAGTCTAAGTGCTAGTGCTATTTCTATAATTGTCAGGCAGTATCGCCACAGCTTAGAATAGGCTGGTGTAGCTCCTTGACATTCCTGTGGTTCAAACCCAATCAGATTTACACTATTGAAGTTTCCTCACCATCTCTGTCCCGAGAGAGCTGGTGATCTAGTAGCTCAGCTTTTAACTCTGTTGGTCCTTAAAGCACCCCATATTAACAGGATGGCTTTCCATGGAACACAAAGAGTCCATGCTTAATAAACAAGGTTTATTAAGTTGTGGTTTCATTTATTAGAGTTTATTAGATCCCTCCTTTATTACTCTGTAAGTAACTCAAGGTGGCGTTTTACACTAAATGCACAAACCCAGTAACTGTGGCTTGCAAAGCTTTCTGAGTTGTAACCATCCATTGGGGACTCAAAAATCGATGGAGGAACAAAGATCAAAACAAAGTTTACTAGACCACGATTGAGCATGATGGCCAAATGTTTCAGTTCGTGGGGAGGGCTGCAACGGTCTATGGATTCTCTGTAATGCAGCCACCCACTTGAAAATTTTGTCATTTTAATTTCTGCTACCTAGAAACTCTTGTGGCTTACCTTTTACATTTTGGTGCTGTTCTACATTTTCTGTTTAGCTTGCTTTTTGCCACTGTTTTGTTTTACTTTTGTTCTGAAGACCAACATGCTAGTTTTTCTTTAAAATAAAAATACCTATAACAATTACATAAATAAAGTGTACCTACCTTAGGCTGTGCTCTGCGAGGGAAGGCGACCTTCGGGTCAATCTGAAACAGAAAAATGCATTTTTTTCCCAATCAGGTTGATGTATCTATAGTTTCTACCGGGGACCAAATATTCTCCAGCATCGTATACAGAAAAATAACACGGCAGCATAAAAGAACATGCATAACAAAGAATATGACAACTTGCTCAGTGTAACTATTAAAAACTGGGGTGCAATCCAGAGTTTCCCTTAGATCCCCTTCACGAAAGTAGAACTTGGCAGGATTTCCAACTATTTAACTATCCCAAAGAACCTTGGAAATTACAGAGGGGGGCAAAAAACAGAAGATTGAATGAAATTTAAATAGAAACCAATGAAGACATCTTCGTTTAGGAGTGAAAAAAAAATCAGATACACAGGTGAGGCAAGGATCTTGATCCCTAATTGAGCAGAGCAGCATGGCAGCAAAAAAAGACAAGGAATTTCAAATCATGGAAACTACCGGTAATAGTTCCATTACAACCAAAAATCCGGTCGTAAGTCGAAGCACCTACATGACTAGAAGTAATCTTATGACCTTGTTTGCAGCAGTCGTTACATGAACCATCCATTTGAATGCCAGAAATCAGAAGAAGAAAAAAACCTAACGGCAAGAAGTGACCACAGATTGCCCACGAAATGCTGCAAGGCTCACCTGAATGACATGCAATCACATGACTGCAGGGGGCTTCGAGGCACAATCATTTACATTGGCTGGGGGGGTTATAAGCACCTGCTCTGTGGCCCTCATAACTTTGAATGGTTGTTAAGCAACCAGCTGTAAGTCAGGGATTACTTGCATTGATCAGACATCACTCAAGTAGGGTAGGGTAGGGTAGAATAGAAGAATGGAATGGAGTGGAGTGGAAAATATGGAATGGAATGGGATGGAATAATGAATAGAATAGCTGGAAGAGACCGTGGAGGTCTTCTAGTCCAGCCCTTTGCTCAAGCATCTTAGACAAGTGACTGTCCACTCTCTTCTTAAAAACCTCCAATGATGGAGCACCCATGATTTCTGAAGGCAACTTCTGTTCCACTGGTTAATTGTTCTTAATGTTAGGAAGTTTCTCCTTAATTCTAGGTTGCTTCTCTCTTGGATTAGTTCCCATCCCTTGTTTCTTGTCCTGCCCTCTGATGCTTTGGAGAATAATAGGACCCCTTCCTCTTTGTGGCAGCCCTTCAAATACTGGAATACTGCTATCATGTCATCCCAATTCTTTTTCTCTAAACTAGCCATGCCCAAATCCTGCAGCCCTTCTTCATACGTTTTAATCACTTTTTCCAAAGTCTCAACATCTTTGTTGTAGTATGGTGACCAAAAGGTACCGGAAGGGCACCCTTCCAAAACGTGAAAAAGCTTCACAAAGATAATTTTGTGGAGCACAAGTTACGGAATAAGGGGTTTAAGTTAGCAAGTGGCAGGTTGCAGCAGGGTGGGGAGGTGGCAGGAAAGCTTTCTCCTTCCAGAAAAAGCCATTTGACAGAGAATTCAGGCTCAGAGGGGAATCTCAACATCTGGATGTGAACAGCTGTTTGTCCTGGATGTCTCCAATTGCATTCCTGATCTGGGAGGCCTGGAGCAATTAAAATCCCCCCCCTCAATTGAGGCCGTGTTGCCTTACGAACAGCTCACCTGAGAAGGGAACCTGGGTGACTCTACTGCTGCTTTATTGAGGAGAGGAGTCCTTTCAGCCAGAGAGAAGGGGGGTCTTTGCTGTGGCTGATGTAAGAGCTGGGTCATTACAGCCATTACAGGCTTGTGGGGGTTACGGGGAGCCACACCCCCCCAGCATAAAGAGGAAGAGCATTTGGCACAGAGAGAGGAGCCCTCCTGGGCATGCAGGGAAAGTCAAGGCCTGGAAGCATCTGCCCACAGGTGTGCCAGCTTGGGGTGGTCCATGCATTCATGCCATACAAGCCCTGGTGAAGAAATTCCTTCTGGTGTCCTCAGTTTGCTGAGCGGGCAATCACATCAGCAACTCCCTCACTTCATCGACTTTCCATCCCAGGAAAGCAGAGGCTGTCCTCTCCAGGGCAGAGAGCCAGCTAAGACTGGGCTTTTGAAGGACTTTCCAGCTGCATGCAACACAGCCAGGTTTCCCTGCTTTCTGAGTTGGCCAGAAGGACACACTCTTGTTCCTTTTCACTGATGGGTTGGCCCCCTCCTTTCTTTTCATTTATTGTGAATAAATCTGTTCCAGCCATCCCAAAGCTGGACTGTGCCTTCTTCTCAAATCCCACCCACCCCCGAAAGGCCCGTGGAGAAAAGTTTGTCTATTGCCTTCGCTCATCCTGACAATCTATCTAGATATCTGGCATTTTGCACTACCGTGAGTAGCTTTATTGTATTTCATTCAAAATGTACTTTATACATCAGTTTCCATCCTATCAGATTTCAAGGCAGGGCACTGCATGAAATGGAATACGGTTGATAAAACAACCAGAACCATCACAGGAGATGCAAAGGAAGGCAGAGACTTCAATCATGAGCAAATTTCAACTGAATGCAACCAGGATTTTTAATTCCAGGTAGGCTTCCACATTGTTACATGCAGTTAAATCGGACATCTCCAATGTGGGATTCTCTGGACCACAATTGCTATGGCCCATGGGATTCTCCATGTTCACGGATGGGAACTGTTGTCTTAGACTGGATAGGCCACAGTCCTGGTGCCATTTTGTTCATTTTTTTTTTGCCAGCTGAATGCAAAAGACACTGCCTTCCCTCACAATATAGTTTTTTTTTAGAAAATTTGAAACCAACAGAATTTCCTAAACCAAAAGTGTTTCTATTCTAGCATATTTATTCAATTTATGATCCAGGGAGCATGGACCCGAGGAAGAATGATTTTATATGCTGGATAAGTACCACCCAGAGCACCAAAAACATTTGAAATGATTTAGGGGAAAACACAAAAAGTACATTTAAGCAGACCAATCTTGCTCCAGGTTCCCTAGCCACTGGCCAAGAGGTTTTGGGAATGCTGCATATGGGCAGAAGGGCTAAAATCATGCAAAATCATAATAATATCCTTGAAATTAAAAGGCAGTAGAGAAGACCCCTTACAGATCCATTGACCCTATACAAGTGGTATGAATGCATCAAACACTGTGGGTGATTAAGCTCAGGTGAGCCTGTTTATGCCCCCCCTCCCCGAAAGATCTCAAGAACATGCCACCAAAATTCAGCAGCAAACTGACAAAAGTCACAATGGGAATAGTCAGTGCTATTAAATGAAGCAGGTCTATTTCATCCTTAACCCCCAGAAAATTTGTAATATGGCCCTAAACTTGGTGCACTTCCTTCCTGGGGGACCTGAATTACTGTTGCAGGATATCACTTGAGTGCTGTCTTCCTGGTTCAACCCCAACCAAGCCATCATGCTACCATAATGGTGTAGCAGCAAATAGCCAGTTTTCCATTCTGGCTTTGTAAACCAGAAGTGGCAGCTTCAATTTGCACATCACACTTAATCAAGGATTTCCCATTAAACAGGTTGGCATGCCTGGCACAAAACTCCTTCTGGGAAAGAGCTCTCTGGGTGGAGTGGTTGCCCAGGTCGGTCTGCTAAGCCTTGATGCCTGAGCCCATGTCCTTAAATCTTTAGTGAACTTTCTTCTAAAAATTATTTCCCAAATGCAGAAGACCAGAAAATCATTCCAGAAGCAAATGGGATCTCCCTAAAGTTGGAAAATGGGACTTCAGCAGACCCAAAAGGGGTTACTAAATTTTTATTTGTAATGTGACAGGAAAGGAAATGGTGAAATACAAGTAATTGTCACATTTATATTGTGTCCATTTACATTTTAGTTCATGGGAATGAAATGAAAAGAACCTTCTCACTGTTTTCTGGCACCCTGGGCCAACAAGAGGTACATTTCTTTGCCTCTTGTTAACAAGAACAATTTATCCTATGGCCCCACTTATTTTTCATAATTTCCCTGACAGCAATAAATCTATTGTTTTTACCCAAAAACTCCCTCTAATGCATGCACTCTTAATCTTACCACAAACATTGCAAGGACTTTGTCCAAGCAGTTGTCCGGAGTTAAAACACACACACACTTTGTCCAAAAAAAATTCCTGACAGCCATTGTGGGGGGGTTTCCATGGAGGAAATGCTGCTAGTGCCCCATTATTCTTATCAGGAGAGCAAGCATCTGGTGACCTTCCTCCTACATGGCATCCAGCTTCCTTTCCTTGCAATGTAGCGCCCCAAATTTCCCACAACGCTCCTAAGAAGCCCAAGATTGGCTCTTTGCAACAAGCAATCTCCCCCACCCACACCCACCCCGGCTACTTCTGGGATGCTGGCTGACCAGGGCATCTCCACTCCCAAGCTTTCAGGGCTCAGATGAGGCCAGCCAGGCCCTGCTCCTGGGCCAGGTGATAAGAAGCAAAAGAGAAAGAAATTCTGGGCATGTCATCTTTCTTTCCAGCAGACCTTCGTGCAAGTGTGCAAGGTGTGCCGTGTTGCAATTGTGTGCAAAGTGCCACCCTCAACCACCATCTAGTTTATTGGCTGACCCTACATGGAGGGAGCCGAGAAAGCCTGATCAGACCATCAGAGTGAATCCTGGGGGCAGGTGGGGGCTTCTCTCCCATGTGTGGATTCTCTTGCTCTGCAACTTCCATTCGCTCTCACAACTGGCATGGCCCTGTTCCAGCGGCCTGAAGGCAAGATTCAAAGTATCTTTTATTGGAATGTGTGGGGGTTCCCCCCCCCAATTCCAAGCTTTCCTGGAACGCCTTTTGAGATCAACATACCTGCAAATATAACCCCTCCATAAGCAATGCCAGACATCTGCTGGTCCTGTTTACATTTTAAGGGGAATATAATGAGAGGATAAAATTATTCGTGTCCCCTTTTTAGCATGCCCCAATGAGCTCTATTATATATGCATGTTGCTTCCTACAGATAATCACCTTTCTCTTAAAAAAAAGCTAATTATAACTTCAGTGCTATCCAATTTGAGCAGTCTTTGTATCTACTCATTATGCCGCTAATTAATTTTCTGGGAGAAAAATGATATATTTTTTAATGGCAATTTTTTTCCTGTGGAAAAATACAAGAATGAAGGATTTTCTGCCCCACTTCATGGGGATTCCCTCAGGCTCCCACTGAGTTTCTGTCCAAGAAATTCTGAATTTCTGAATTTTAGCTTTTGAATTCAGGACTCCCTAAACCTCACACGTATTTTTTTAATATTTTGCTCTCTCCCTTGGGGCCTGTGTGGCCTCAGGGGACAAAAGAGGGCCCGGGCTGACAGCCTTACAACCTTGGGCAGAGGATAGGAAGAGTAAAAAGCATATTTGGGCATTGATGCGTTTCAGGGATAGGCACATCCTGGGACACTTCTGATTGTGACTGCTGTGCAGGGTTTCTCAATCGTGGCAACTTGAAGACATGTGGGCTTCAACTCCCAGAATTCCCCAGCCACCAAAGAATTCTGGGGACTGAAGTCTACACATATCCCAGTTGCCAAGGTTGACAAACACTGGTCTAAAGGCAGGTACCTTCTTTCATTCTTGGTGGCATGTCCCGAAGCGAAAAAATATTGGAAAATAATACAAATGTGGTTAGAGGAGTTAATTGGTTAATTGGTTAGAGGAGTTAATTGGAAGCAAAACTGATTTTGTCCCGGACTTATTTCTTCTAGGAATAATGAAAAGAAATTACAATAAAAAGATAAAGTATCTTATGTTACATGTATTAACAGCAGCAAGAATTTCCTATGTGCAGTATTGGAAGAAACACTCCACACCACCTGAAGGTTTAATAATTTAAAAAGTCTTCGAGTGCGCGGAAATGGATAAATTAACCATGGAATTAAAAAGGAAAGTAGATACAGAATACTATGCAACATGGGAAACATGGTATATCTGGATTGACAATAGAAATAAGAAAATGTAAATAATGTAAATAATAGATATAGATGGTATGGAAATAGTTATGTATAGAATGTATCAGATAGGATACATAAATGTATACAAAATGTCGCAGTACTGTTTATTAAGTAATGGTAATATGTATAAAGAAAAAAACCAATAAAGCATTGGAAAAATAATAATAATAATAAAGACAGGATTTCAGGATGGTGTGCTCCTTTGCCCAATGAACCTGAGCACAGGGGGAAATCAGAGGCTGGGAATCTAGCCTGCTGTTTTCCTGACATCCCAGCTTTCCAAAGGCAGAGTTTGTATTTGAATAGGTAGGAGCACCCAAATTTCTGCAAATTCTCACCTGCAATCTGACAAAGCCCCCTCCTCCCATTTCATAAATAATCCCCATTTATGGAAACCCTCCAAAGGTGACCCTGTTGATTTGCATTCTCTTTTACCTGATTTTTGGATAAGCCTCCCATCCCCAGTGCCATCCTATAGTTCTTTCTGTCCAGTTAACGGAGAAACATATACGTTTTTTTTAATTTATCTTTTTTTCTAACCACAACCCTGTGAGGCAGGTGGGTCTGAGAGACAGTCACTTGACCATAGCCAGTGGGTGAAGGGAGACTTGAACCCGGATCTCCTCAATCACAAATGTGAAGTAGGGAACAGAGGATAAGAAGCTGGATTGGCATCAGAATACAGAATAGCAGAGATGGAAGGGACCTCGAGAAGTCTTGTAGTCCAACCCTCCCACCCTCAGGCAGGAGACTGTACCTCTTCAGATTTCTTAAAGACCTCCACTGATGGAGCACCCAAAACTTCTGGAGGCAAGTTGTTCCACTGATTGTTTTCACTGTTAGGAAATCCCTCCTTAATTGCAGGTTGCTCCTCTTCTTGATTAGTTTCCATCCATTGCTTCTTGTCTGCCTTCTGGTGCTTTGGAAAATAGTTTTGACTCCCTCTTTTTTGTAGGAGCCACTGAAATATTGCAAGATTGCTATTATGTCTTCTTTTCATTAAACTAGAAATACCCAATTCCTGCAACCGTTCTTCATATGTTTTAGCCTACAGCCCACTAATCATCTTCCTCATTCTTCTCTGTACTCTTTCCAGAGTCTCAACCATTTTTTTTAATATTCTGGTGACCAAAACTGGATGCAATATTCTAAGTGTGGTCTTACCAAGGCATTACAAAGAAGTACTAATACTTTGCGTGATGTTAATACTATCCTTCTGTTGACGCAACCTAGGACTGCATCAAGAAATGCAGATTCTGGTTTCCACTCATCCCCAGCACAGAAGCTCCTTAGGGCTTTGGGCCAGTTGCTCTCTTGCAGCCTAGCCTACCTCGCAGGGCCGTTGTGATGAGAGCAAATAGGAGAAGGGAACAATAGAGATATGGTGCCTTTGAGCTTCCATGCAAAAGGCAGGACCGAGATCCAACAAACCAGCCCCATAATGTCTCTCTTGCTATTTTTATTAAGGAACCAACCCAGCCAACTCATGGCCTGGAGTCTGCATAACCAAATTTAAAAGGAACTGTCCAGATTCCCAGGCTGGGGAAGGCTGGGAGCCTCTGCAAAGAGACCCTCCCGACTGGGCTCACCTGCCATGCTGGGCTGAAGGGCAGAACTCAGCCAATACCTTCTGTGTTCGGTGAACCAGGCCATCACATTGGCCCATTAGAGGCTTTATTCAGGGGTGGGATTCTACTTGGTCGGACCAGTTCTATAGAACCAGTTGTTACGATTCTGTGCAGTCTGGAGAACTGGCAAATTGAGCCACTGGCTGGCCCTGCCCCTCCCCTTCCCACTCACTCACTCCTTCCCTGGCATGTGAGCCATCAAACTTGCCTGCATAAGTTGCTATTTTTCCTTTTTTCCACCCCTGACCATCAGCGGTTCTGCTGTACTGGGAGATTTAGATTAACTAGAAAGCAGGAAATCGTTGGATTTCTTACTTTGTAGCTAATCTAAAAGCAGAGCTGAACCTTCCTTAGGACTGAAGCTTCTATTTTTCAATGCAGACTCAGGCAGCAGATTGCAGAAAGGTAGATCTCTGAGTGAATCTGTGATTCTGTGAGCAACTCAATCTGCCTGCCTGCTTTGCCTGATTTTGGGTAAAAGTTGCTCTTTTTTTAAATAAAAAAGTCAATATTTACATAAATCTTTATAATATTTACATACAATCCACACCCAGCCAGTCATATGACCACCAAGCCATGACCAGTCAGCAAGCCACACTCACCCAGTCACATGACCACCAAGCCACACCCACAGAACCGGTTGTTAAGAAATTTGAATCCCACCCCTGGCTTTATTGATTTGACTGCAACATCTTGTAGGAACACAGACGGTCTCTTTGGTTAACCCAAGTAAAGAGTTCGGTGTGTTGTGGGAACTCAGTCAATAAAGGCATTGTTTTCCAAAGGAACTGACAGGGATTCAGAGTCAGTGCCTGCCTCGATGGCCCGTCTGCCGGCATCCTTCTGACAACCACATTTCCCTTCCAGTCCTGCAGATGGAAGTCCAGCTGCTTTACCAGAAGAGATGGGGGGGGGGAAGAGAAGAATCCTTTGGCATATAGAGGAATTATTGAGTCTGTCATCTGCACCTCTATAACTGTCTGGTTTGGCTCTGCAACCCAACAGGACAAACAGACTCCAGAGAGTAATTAGGACTGCAGAAAAAACAATGACTACCAACCTGCCTTCCATGGAGGACCTATATGCTGCACGAGTCAAAAAGAGGGCTGTGAAAATATCTACAGACCCCTCACATCCCAGACACGAACTGTTTCAACTCCTTCCCTCAAAATGACGCTATAGAGCACTGCACACCAGAAGAACTAGACACAAGGAGAGTTTTTTCCCCAATGCCATCACTCCGCTAAACAAATAATTCCCTCAACACTGTCCAACTATTTACAAAGTCTGCACTACTATTACTATTAATCTTCTCATCATTCCTTATCACCCATCCCCTCCCACTTGTGACTGTATGACTGTAACCTTGTTGCTTGTATCCTTACGATTTATATTGACTGTTTCCTAGTATGATTTGATTGCTAATTGTACCCGATGACTATTATTAAGTGTTGTACCTGATGATTCTTGACTTTTGATGAATGTCTCTTTTCCTTTATGTACACTGAGAGTATTTACACCAAGACAAATTCCTTGTGTGTCCAATCACACTTGGCCAATAAAGAATTCTATTCTATTCTATTCTATTCTATTCTATTCTATTCCATTCCATTCCATTCCATTCCATTCTCTTCCTGTTCTATTCTATTCTATTCTATTCTATTCTATTCTATTCTATTCCATTCACAACAAAACATTCAGAAAAACATGTCCAAGCCTCCCCCCACTTTCTTTCTTTGCAAAACAGATACGGGCACCGTCCACAATCTGGTGCCCTTCAGGAGCATGGCAAAGGGGGGGGGGATTTTGCAATGTGTCCACCCCAAACATCTGGAGGCCACCTGCTTGGAGAGAGTGGGCTTGTACCCCAAAAGTGGCAGGGCAAGGAAAAGTTAGGGGTAGCAGGATGCAGAAGGGGCACGTGATGCCGCTTGGTTACTGCCAGGTACCAAATAAATGGAAAAGAAAATGAAATGAAGCCCATACAGGTAGCCCTCAACTTACAACCCTAATAGAGCTCAGAGTTACAGCCATAAGTCATTGCAGTCGTTAAGTGACCACACCTGATTTTTATGGTCTTTCTTGCAGCAGTCATTAAGGGGGCCTGTTTTATCCAGTGGGTGTGTTTTGCTGCAAACCAAAAGAAAATATGGAAAATCACACTCACCTGACCACAGGTTGCAAAAACACCTGTAAAGGTGAGCCAGTTACCAAGCACCCACGAGAGTTGGTTCCGAATCAGAAATTCTGAATCGGGTTGTTAAGTCCCCTTTTCGGGAGGACCAACATAACTTCAAAAGGTTGTTAAGTGACCAATTGTTAAGTCAAGGACTACTTGTATCAAAACACATGCAAGGCAGCCTCGCAATGGAATGAGCTTTTTTTTCAATGCAATTTATAAATGCCACTCCCGCTCCCAGAAGATTCTTAAGTCCTAAGGGCACCCCCCAAGCTCCCCTCCACAAAGCAGAGGGAGAGTGACTAAAGTCAACTGTAAAACTGGGAGGGAACCTTGAGGTCATCCAGACCAACCCCATGCTCACTGCAAGAATCCAAATTCAAACATTCCCTTGGAGTAGAGGGTCTCCAACCGTGGCAACTTTAAGCCTGGAGGGCTTCAACTCCCAGAAATCCCCAGCCACGGTTGGAGACCCCTGCCATAGATGGCTGCTAGTAAAGAAGGATAGTAAAGAAGTGTGGAGCTGACTTTGTTTTTTATTATTCATATTTATATGCCACCCTTCTCCGAAGACTCAGAGCGACTTACAATTTTTGGAGCGCAACCCAATGCGCTCAGCATTAGCCTTCCTTCCATTTTATATGCCTGCTTATTACCAAGCGGCATTTTACAAAGTCAGCTTATTGCTCCCAACAATCTTGGGTCCTCAATTTACCTACCCCGAGAGGATGGAAGGCTGAATCAACCTTGAGCCTGGTGGGATTCGAGCCTGGAATAATTACAAGCAGCTGGAACTAAGTGCTAGGCTATTAACAGCCTGCACCACCAAGGACTTTGGGGAAGGCAGGGAAAAAGGAACCCCAAATAACCTCACCCTGAATTTCTGTTTGGCACAAGAGCCTGTAGGGAGAAATGTTAACAGGTTTCAAGATCCCATCATCGTGTCGGGATCTATAACTATAAAATGGTGTTGCTGGCCCACCTTGAGGGGCTGACAGGAACCACTGCTCCCCAGGCCCTTTGGCTTTGAAACCAACTGTACAGTTGAAAGCAGTGGGGTTTTTTTTACCAACATTCAGTTGAAATCTGCCTCCCTGTTGATTGGCAGCCATTATTCTGCCTCCTGCACTCTGGAATGATAGAGGAGAAGCCACATCACGCTTCAGACCAAACCGGCATTTATCACATACACTTTTAGTCCAGCCTTCCTTGACTCATCGACAGCAGGGCTCCCCAACCCCCGGGCTGCGTTCCACTACCGGGCCTTGGGTTGTTCGGAACCGAGCTGCCGAAGTGGCCTAGAACACAACAGAGCTGGAAGGGACCTTGGAGGTCTTCTAGTCCAGCCCCCTGCTCAAGCAGGAGATCCTATACCATTTCAGACAACTGACTGTCCAGCCTCTTCTTAAAAACCTCCAGGAATGGAGCACCCACGAACCCTGGAGGCCAGCTTTTCCACTGCTTCATTGTACTCATCGTTAGGAAATTTCTCCTTAGTTCTAGGTGGATCTCTCCTTGGTAAGTAGCCAATTATCAAGTAACTGTCCAGTCTTTTCTTAAAATTCCCGAGTAATTTTCAGAAGGGCCTACAACTTCTATCATGATACAAAGCTATCATGTCTCCCCCTAATTCTCCTTTTCTCTAGACTAGCCAAACCCAAATCCTGCAGCCGTTCTTCGTATGTTTTGGTCTCCAGGCCTTTGATCACCTTCGTTGCTCTTCTCTGAACTTTTTCCAAAGCCTCAACATCTTTTTTTGTACTAGGGTGGTAGAGCACGTGCACATATATCCCCAGTTGTGTCAGCAGCGTGCGAACACACTCCACTTGCCCACTACCCAGACAGAACCATTCCCTCTCCACCCACCCCCTTTCCCCGCCCCACAGCCGGTCTGCAAAACCGGGGAACTCCAGAGTGACGGACAATTGAAGCAGGCTGTAAATTGGAGAACAAAACGGAATGGCCTAATCCCTCATTTCCCCAGACAGCATGGCCATCAGGCTCCTTTCTAGATTTTGAACTACTGTGCACAGGGAGTCTCCTCAATATATGGCCACAACTGGCACCATGACTTCTGTTGCTAAGCAATGTGGTTGTTAAGTGAGCAGCACACAATTCTAGAACCTTTTTGCTGCAGTCGTCAATCATGCAGTTGTTAAGCAAATATCCAGTGTCGTTGTCGTCCCATCCCTCCTCCCGCCCCATTGACTTTGTCAGACGCCACCTGGGAAGGTGTCTATGGAGATTCTCCGTCCTCCAGGCCATGATTGTCCCAAAGGTGCTTTTTTCAAGAGGCCACTGGACTTCCTGGTTTTTCTTTGAAGGCGTTTTGCTTCTCACCCAAGAAACTTCTTTAGAGCCGAAGAAGCTTCTTGCATGAGAAGTGAAATGTCTTCAGAGAAAAAAAAAACAGGAAATTTCAGTTATGCCTCTTGAAAAAAAAGCATTTCTGGGACCTGGGAAGGTGATCAATTACAATCCTCTGACTCCAGAATTCTGCCATCTTCAAAAAGACATACCAGTTAACCAAGCACTGGTGTTTTGATCACATGACTGCAGGAAAGCTGCAACAGTTGTAAATACGAGGCCCAGGCATAAATTACTAAATTACTTTCTTCAGCACCATCGTAACTTAGAATGCTTGCAAGTCGAAGACTATCTGCATCGTCTGTGGATGTGGAGGTCACACAACGCTTCCTCCCCAGGATTTTGCTCCGACCCGTCGCCACGATGCTAAAGCCCACTACTGGCATCGCACTGAAGGGGCTGGTGTCACATTGAACCAGACCCAAAGTTCGCCATCCCTGCACCCACAATTCACAGCAGCTGCTTGCGAACTCTTGGATTGTGCAGCACTACATACAACAGGCTTTGGAATAGAGAATGTAGGGCCCCTCCCCAGAGCAACACTGTATAAGAGGATATGCTGGCAGATTCCTGGTAAAGCTGGGATCCAAACTGCTCCATCCTGAACCTGAAGGGGCCACTCTGCCCCCGCACCGTCCCCCATTCCCCAGCCTGGGAAGAAAAACAAACACCTCCAACTACTCCAGTCTCCCCAGCCTTTGAAATGTTACAGTGCAGCCAAGGTATCTATTAAAACTTACGTTTCCATAAACAAAGTGCAGCCTGCAGTTATCTCCTTTACAAATGAAGAGTGTTCTCAAAAAAGCCCGTTCTTGGGTGGAGGAAGAAAATCTTTTGCTCTCTCCAGGGGAGGGAATCAGAGCCAGCCCTCCAGCCCCTGCAGACTTTCACCCCACTGCCGAAGCCAGCAGATGGAGACATGTCTGAATGCAACATAACAAGTGGAACAGGGATGCAACATGTCCGTTCCTGCTCTCGATACATCAATTCCCTACAGGTTCAGTTCCTCCATTCAGCTCAGGGTTCCAGCTGGAGAAAACTGCACATGTGAATGAACCAACGGTGGCTAATAAGGACATTTCAGTTGGCCCAGTCAAAGGTCAAACACTGAAGTGATAAAGTAGAAATGTTTCTTGCCTAAAACTTTACAAGGCCAGTACAGTACAGTGTGGCACTGTGCGGTCTTTCCAATCCCGGGGAGACCCAAACAGGCCACAGTCCCCCGCCCCCAGGCACTCTGCCAGCAAAGCAGTACTTTTTGCAAGTTTAGCAACAGTGTTAATAACCTGTGAAAGGAATGGAGCTCTGTGCAATAGAAAGCCAAGAAAAATCGCTTCATTTTACGAGAGAAAAGCCCTGGAAAGTCCAAGTGGAAGGCAGAAGGTCCAAGTGTTCTTTGGAGGCTTCAATCCAGGAGACCTGTCTAAGTCCTCCCTGGCTAAATGGCACCAACATCTCCAGTTGAGCAAGCCCTTCTTTGGGATCGTCTGCAAAGTTGGACCTTGCCTAGACGATGGTAGGCAGACTCCTGCTGCCCCAGCTGCACCTCACAAACTGTGTCACCAGGCTGTGCAGAGGGGTTTCTTGTAACACAGCCGGACCACTTATCAGGCAGGCCTCGAAATGGTGCTTCTCCTGGCGCTACATAATGGGCATTTTGTGTTCCTGGCTTTCCTGGGCCTTGAAGGGGTCAGCAAAGCAGCCCTCAGATGCCCACCTTCCTCTTCCGATTGGCAGGTAAATAAACAAACCAGGAAGGATCCCAAAAGGCTTCCTTGGTGAGGGGAAGGTCTGAGGTGCCATTAAAAGTGGCGAAGGACACACACAGACAGCTTCTCCCAACACTCGAGCCAAAGAGGGTGCTTTTTCCTGATACTCCCAGCAGATTCTGCCCCATAAGAAATAAGCCTTGCTACAGCAGGTAGTGGAGAAATGCCCTATAGTCCTTCTGCATCACCCCCAAAGTCCAGAGGGGACAGAGTGAGGAGGGAGGAGGAGAAGGAGGGAAATGGTTTAAGCACCAAACAAAGAGAAAGAAGCTCTTCTGGGCCCAGGTTTTGCCTTGGCCACCACTTGCTTCCTCCCTCCACCCAGCCCGCGCCAGCCAGACGCATTGGGGACTGCCATGGCAGCCCACTCCCCTCGCCTTCTGTCTCGCCCGAGACCCCTTCTGTTCTGCTTGGGTCCGCTCAGCCCCTCCCCCCACCTGCTCCGCCTTGCAAGGAGGCCCCCAGCCCTCTTTTCAAAGGCTGGGAGGAGAGAGCAGCCAAGAAGAATAGGGAGCAGCGACTTTCATCGGAGGGTCCCTGAGATTAGGCCAGTGGCAGAGGCCCCCATCCACACCACCAAAACCCCTTCGCTAACAGCCACGATAAGACTTTCCTTTGCCCCATAGCGAAGTCCAGAGGAGGGAAATGCCCCCCGCTTTGCTGGAAAACCCAGGGGCATCGCAAGGACAATCTAGAGGTTGCTTGCTGATGCCAACCGCACTGGGCACAGCTTGAGAAGTTGTAAATAAACCAAACCGAGAAGCTGAATTCAAAGAAAAGGCCTAACTTTTAGGATAATGTTTTTGTTGCGCTCAGGTTTATTCAACACCAGAATCACAAGGTCCTGGATTCATACAGATCAGGCAGTGGAGAGAATGATCTACTTTTCTACCACCCGCTCGAGGAAACATTATTTGCTTTTGTTGTTTCTCTACTTTAGACAAGGAATTGGATTTGAGCAGAAACGGACGGGGGAGGGAACTGTAACCGGGCATCGGCCCCACCAAAAGAGGGGGAGCTGCTCGGCTCTCCTTTTTATGAGAATCGTGCAAGATAATTTTTAGGAGCATTGTTCCTTAATAGCCATTCGCTGCAGAGAAAACATGTCAAAAACAAACATTGTTCCCTTTTCTAACCCAAGCCTTGAACCTAAAGATTTCAACCAGAGCAAAGTGTCTAAAAGTATTCACAAGAAATGGCTACTCACTCCGTGCAGAGGAAGGCAACGCACCTACACAATATTACACCGAGGATGAGTACACACATCATGCCACTAAGCCACTGAGATTTGCAAACCATACTTAATGTTGGATTAATTTGTGCTTGCTCAACAATTGTCATTCAAACCAATCTGGTTTCATGGAATCATGATCCCAGTTATACACACATATTCACACAACTGAGTTACCCAGAAGAACACCAAACATATTAGTCCACAAATTAATCAAGGAAGGAATACACCTACAGCCTCTTTGGAGAGGTGGGCTGAAATCCCTACTCAGCCACCTTAGTACTAGTAGTATTTTTATTTACCATGGGCTTATTACTAAGCATAAGTACCAGGAATAAAACAACAGAGGATGCAATAAAATATTGAAACCATTTATAACCTCATAATCTCACACCAAAAAGCCTCCAAAATAAAGGTCCATGAGATGTAACCACTAAACTTCCAGGTCTCCTTAGACATGGGTTAAGATTGAGATGTTTTAGGGTTCAGAGGTGGCAAATTACAAGTTGTGACTCCAAATAAAATTTGGCATGAGTGGAGTTGGACTTGATTTTTCAGGCACCTTGAATCTTAAAACCATCAGAAGGGCTGAATTGGGCCCTGTTATTAATACCCAGGATATGCATCCTGCTCCTTGCCCCCCCCCCCCCCACTGCTGCTTGGGCAGATTAAGCTTAGCTGCCTTTCTCACCTCCTGAGAATAAGGATTCTGTTTGCTAAATCTGCAAATAGGCTTGAGGGGAGAATGGAGAGACGGAGGACATAAAAAAAAACCTTTTTTAAGGGGACAGTTTGTTACCTTCCGAGGGATGGAAAGCTGGCAGATTTTCACGTTCCTCCCTGTCACTTTCCTCTCTCCTGACCCAAAGAGGTGCAAAAGAATGCCAACAGGCAGCCCAGGTACCCCATGGCCAATCTGGAGAGGATGATGGGTGGGATATCCCCATATTGCTGGCATGGGGTGTCTGGGGAAGGCTGGAACAGGTAGGCTGCACCTTTGCAGGTGGGAGTAAAATGGGGATACGAAATGCTGAATAAGAAGCTTTACTGGGATGGTGAGAGGCGGTCTAACCAGTCAGCCAAGCCCCCAGAACATCTGGTGGCCCCCCCAACATTGGAAACGGATTCTGAGAAGTCCATTGGCACAACAGCCACCCCTGGATCTGAGCCCAGGATGCACTGGACAAGACCACTTTCTGTGGAGCAGATAAAGATGCACCTCAGCACGATCGACTCCTCTCTGGGGAAAAGCCCCTTTCCCTCCCTTTGGGGTTACATGGGGGGAAAGGAGGCATTGGAAGTACCTCAGCTTGGGTGCCCAAGGGGAAGGCCCACAGGTCACTCTTGGTGGCTGCAAAGAGACAGTATCCCCAAAACAGAGCCCAGACTGCATCTCACCCGTGTCCCGAGGCATTTCTACCCCTCCTCAAATGGAAGGCCTCACACTGGTCCCAGAGCCTCTCAGCCTCCTTCTAGGGAGCCTGGCCCCATAACCACGCACATCCCCATCCTTTGACATCAGTCCAGTCACCTGTGGGGCGCCCATTGTGATTGCAGCCATCCCTTGAGTGAGCATCCTGAAAGCAGGGGAGACTACAACTCCCAGGATTCCTAGTTAGGAGGGGAACGGAAAGGTGCCAAATCTTCTGCAAACCAGCCACTTGGCCCAAACAGACACTCCCTTGCAACTTCGCTCTGTCAAACAAGAGAAAGTTTTTGCCTCTGGCTGTGGCAGCAGGTCCAACCAACCAATGCCGGTACCTTCCTCATGGATTGCTGAGCCCAGCTGTAGATTAAAGGCCACCACGGGGGATGCTTCCCGCACACAAAGCGCCCGACCAGAGAGAATCCACTCACCGTTTTGGAGTCCAGCTCGTGCCTGGATTGGGCCAGCACCTTGTCCACCCCGGCCTGGTCCATGAACGTGACGAACCCGAAGCCCCTGCGCGGGATGGAGGGCCGGAAGGGAGGCAGCCGAGAAAGGGAGAAACTCGGTTAGGAGGAGGGGGGCAGCAGCAGGCGCCTCCCGCCCACCCGCCCGC
Source organism: Naja naja (assembly GCA_009733165.1). Taxonomy (NCBI): domain Eukaryota; kingdom Metazoa; phylum Chordata; class Lepidosauria; order Squamata; family Elapidae; genus Naja; species Naja naja. Next base: position 14,184,612 of record CM019165.1, read on the forward strand.
CATCGGGAGTGCCGGAGGCGGCACAAGGCACACCGGGGAGCCTCACCTGGATCGCTTGGTCAGCGGGTCCCTCATGACCAGGCACTCCTTCACCTCGCCGAACTGGCTGAAGTACTCCCGCAAGCCTTCTGCAAGCACAACACAAGGCCACCCGTGGGGCTCCGAGGCGGGAAACGGTCGGCCGGCTGTTCGAGGCAATGCCGCTGCGCACCCTCCGGCCCGCCGACCCGGGGCAGCGGCGGGGGGGGGCTCCCGGCCCGCGGGAGCCTTTCCGGAGCAGCGCTTCCCCGCCCCGGCTCGGCCCCGCGATCTCCGCCTTCCCGAGACCGGGCCAGTAGCCGGCGTGGGGGCGGGCGGGCCGGCTTCCCCCGCAGCCGCCCACAAAGCCGGCGAACCCCCCGGGCCGGTCCGCAGCCCCCTTCCCGTGCGGGCGGCGGCGGGAGGGAGGGAGGGTTCGGGGGAGGAGCTGCGAAGTTTGGGGCGGCAGGTGCCGCCGGGCGACACCCGCACGCAGGACCCCCTCCCGGCCCGCCCGCCCGCGCCGCTCACCTTGCGTCGTTTGCCAGCTCAGTCCCCCGATGAACATTTTGCTAGCGAGGGAAGAAAGAGAGCCGAGTGAGGCGGGCGCCGGGCGAGGGCAGCACCGGGGAGCCGCGAGTCGTGGCCTGGGGACGCCCCGCTCCGGGACCGGGCAGGGCCGGGGGCGCCGCGCACGGAGCCTCGGGAAGCCGCCGCCGAAGCCGAGCCCCGGAACTCCGCCGAGGGGGGGCGCGGCTCCGGGGCGCCGGGCGGGGAGTGCGGGAGGCGGCCGGGGCGCCCCGAGATGCGGCGGGGGCGGGCTGCCAGCCTAGCCTGCCGGCCAAGAAGGAGGCGCTGCCGGCGGCGTCGCGCGGGCGAGCGGAGCGGCTAGGAGCGCCGGGCGGGTATCGGCCATGTTGGCGGCTCCCCACGGCCGGCCGGGCGCTTCCCCAGCCACGAGCTCCGGGCATCGCGGGAGGCGGGGACGCCGGCGGCTCCCCGAGCGGCGGGCGGGCGGGCGGGCGAGGGAGCGCGCGGCGGAGGCCGGCCGGGCCGAGTACCAGGGATCGTGAGGAGAGTCCGGAGAGGCGAGGCCGGGCTGGCTGGCTTCGGTCTCCATTCGGGCTACTTCTCCCGGCGAGGACCAGCGCCACACTCCCGGGGCAGCTGAGCGCTGGAAAAGGGGCCGGACGGCCAGGCCATGCTGCCCCCTCCCCCGACCCCTCTCAGCCGGGCGGGGAGGGGAAGGGAGGGACGGGCCCGGCGGGGACAACCTGCCCGGCTCCTCCCACCCCCGGCAGGCGGGTGGCCGGCGTGAGCATAAAAGCCGGCCCGCCGGCGAGCGCGCAGAAGGTGGCTGCACCCGGGCGAGGCGGGTGGTGTGGCGCTTGAGGCGGCCATGCGCGCGGGGGTCGCGGCCAGCCGGCTCCTTTTCTGCCCGCCGCCTGCTCGCTCGCCACGCCGGGTTCCCTCCCCCCCGCTCCTTCCCAGTCACCCACGCGGGAGAAGCTCCGGTTCTCGGGTGCGCCGGGAGACAAAGGCTCCCGCCGAGGGATTCGCCTCGCCGCCGGCTCCTGCTTCCCACCGCCGCCTCTCTGGAAGCGGCGCCGGCCGGAGCGCGCCGGGCCGAACTGGGCCGGGCCTGGCGCCAATTCGGGCTGTGCCAGCTGCGATGCCGGGCGAAGCGTGGCCAGCAGGCCGCCGCCTCCCCGCTTTGTTCTCTACCTGCGGGACGAGGCCTCCATGGTCAAGGGCGCCGGGAGGGGGGGCTCCCTGCTCTTCCCGGGCCTACCCGGCACTTCATTACTGTTGCTCGCTAGAACTGGGGGGGGGGGGAGGAGCCCGGGCCGCGAAGAGTTAAAGCCCATCCAGCCGGCAACAAGGACCAGCATGTGACTCGGCGAGCGCGGCCTGGAGGGCTCCGGCGGGAAGGAGGACAGCAGCCAGGCCCGGCCACCTCCCCGCTGCTGCCCACCGAAGGCGCCCCCTCCCCTCTTCAGCCTGGCCCCATCCCGAGGCTTTGCTCAGAGAGGCCTGCGCCGCGCGATCCATGCCCTGCATCTGGCTCGAAGCCAGGCGTCGCACCGGCCGGCGGAGCCCGCCTGCAAGGATGCCCGGGGTGAAGCACTGGCTGGGCGAGCCGCTGCGAATGGCGCATGTGGGAGTCGGCCAGAGACCTCCGATGTGGGCCAGTCCCCCTTGAGACCAAGAAGCCGGGAGATCCAGAGTGGGTGCTTCTGTGCATGAGGTGCAGACGCCTCCAGGGACTGAGGTCAGAGGTGCTCCGCTGGCCATGTCCTTGTGAGGCCAGAGGCCCAAAGCCTGACCTAGTTACCGTCTAGAGCTTTCCCTGGGCCCCAAGGTAGAGAACGAGGCCGGTTTTTTCTTTCTTTCCCTTTTCCCACATGGGCCAGAGGAGGAAGAGGGAGGCTGCTGGGGCCTTTGCCTTCTGGCCTCTGATTTTGAACATGGCCCCAGGGCACAAGAGCAGCGGCATGGGAGGGTGGCCTATTTAACAGCCCTCTCTTCCTACAAATCCCTCTCCCCATGCCAGAATTAGTCCCTGAGCCCCTAACCCTTGGATTGTCCCCCTCCAGTGCCTCAGTAGCAAGCTTGAGTTGGTTCCAGGCCAGTCTGAGGGCATCAAGTGACTGATGCTACCATTGCTGGATTCACACATCGCTCTAAGCCCGAGTCACAGTGGCCGACTTAACAGGCTGCCCTCAGCTGAAGCAAGCAAACCACGTGTTGCCTGCTGTGTGAACCCGCCAAAGGGTTGCCCAAAGGATGCCCCTCCTGGCCTTTCATCACTGGTCCGACCCCGTAAAGGCAGCACTGAGCCTGTATCCAAGGGGCATCACTTCCACCCAGGCCCAGATCCTGGCAGAGGTGGCATCTTGTCTTTGCGGCACCTTCAGAGGGCCAGTAGCCTTAGTCAGACAGGTGGGAGTGCTCCTTTTTCTATTCAGATAGGCAGAATTCTTCAACTGAGCCAGGACTTCACAGCACTTCCACCTGCCATCCCTCAAAGTGTTAATTTCCAAGCCTCAGAAAAACATATTGGAATTGCAAGCTACAAATTGTCCACAAGCACAACACACACACACACACATGTTTCTTAGCCTTGATCCACCTGCCTTGGCCAATACCGGGAAGTTCACCTGATGGATTGTACGTTATAAGCTAGGAATGGTAACATTTCCATCTCTGGGAACTGCAGCCTGAGTCCAGGGGGTCCTGGGGTGTGTGTGCTTTGCATCACTTCCCACACACTTCAACGTGCTGGGGAGTCCCCACTTTTTGAGGGAAAGGGCCTTCTTGACACCCAAGTTCAAGGACACGCCTTCTTGACACACCTGGTTCAAACTTGGGCCACCCTGTTCTACAATATGGTGTTCTCAATACCAGTCTGGATTATGCAGAAAAAATTGCTAAAGAGCCTTTGCTGCCAGGAGTGACCTACTTAGTAATAACATAAAAACATTTTCCAGAAAGTTGTGCAAAGAAGGATTAGAATAGCTGGGTAAGATTTCAAAATACTTCCTAGATTGGAATAAGGTTCCTTCTTGATGGCAGAGCTATTTCTGGGCACCAACAGGCCTTAGCATCACCAGGCAGAACGGAGAGAGTCTTGCTGCCCAAAAACTTTGGAGACCTGCCAACAGCACAGCAAGTAGACCTGAGGAATAAAAATCTGATTTGAAGGTGTAACATACGAGAAAATTGGTATCACAAAACATTTCAAGTGGCAAAGAAGAAAGGATCTGAGTCTCCCATCTATAGAGCCATCCCTGCGTTTTGCCTAAAATCTTGAGGTTCTTCGTTCAAACATTCTGAGGAATGTTGAGAGACGTTTTGGTAAGGCTAGGAGACTTTCTCTGGACGTTCAGACATTCCTCATTGGGATGAGAACTTTCAAGGAGCCATTCTTTCCAACTTCTGAAATACAGAAAAGGTCCTGTGTGCAAAGGATTCTTCGGCCAGTCTCAAAAGACATTCCTCTGCTCACCTCAACCTTCCAGAAGGGTTTCACAATCCAGAGATTGTTGCTTGCCAGAGCAGGGCAACCCTGAGCAAGGGGGCCTCCCTGCGGGTCTGCCTTCAGCTTCTAAACTCCCCAGTTGGAGGGCTAGATGTTGAAGCCCAAGATGGAGAAGATTACCCCCCAAAGCAATAAACTCTCAATACTTAGCAGGTATGATAGCACCAACTTCAAAACAGACGTGAGCAGAGAAGATTTCACACATATCCAGGTCGAACAAAGCAGTTGGCTAGGTAGATTGTGAATTGGAGCTAAAAGGATTCTTCTACCCTCCAGCATATGCTAGCCCTAGCCCGCCCTTTTCTTGGTATGGATTGGCAGGGGTGACAGACTAAGCACCCACTGCTCTCCCAGAGTCAACATTGATTGACACCTCACCCCAAAGTAGTTACTCTAACTCTTATCAAGGAGAGAAGCAACCTGGAATTAAGGAGAAACTTCCTAACCAGAGGAACAGTTTGCCTTCAGAAGTTGTGGGTGCTTCATCACTGGAGGCTTTTAAGAAGAGACTGGACAGTCATCTCAAATGGTATGGGGTCTGCTTGAGCAGGAGGCTGGACTAGAAGAGCTTCCCTTCCAGCTCTATTCTGATTCAAGTTAAGAGCTGTGGTGGCACAGTGGTTAGAAGGCTAACTCTGCTGACTTCCAGAAGTTTGATTCTGACTGGCTGAAGGTTGACTCAGCCTTCCATCCCTCCGAGGTGGGTAAAATGGGGGCCCAGATGGTTGAGGGCAATATGCAGACTCTGTAAACTGCTTAGAGAGGGCTGTCAAGCACTGTGAAGCAGTATATAAGTGCAAGTGCTATTCCTCTTGATCTCTGGCCCATCAAACCCTGCTAGTGGCAGCAGATGTCTTGACCAAAACCGGGCAACATGCAGGCACCCTTTAGTTGCCCCTCTCCTTTGCTGTCGGCCATGGACTGGGCTTGGGAGTGATGATGGGAAAGCCACCAAGTTGTGTCCTGCTGTCTGGGCCACACAATGTCCTGAGTGGGTGCAGGAAGAGCTACTCTTCCAGAGTGAAGGACAACCACAAGTCTGCTCCCAATCACTTCAGGCCTTCTGCTCCATTCTGAGCTCAGCATGGGGAGGGGTGATTTCTCAGAGCAAGATCTTGTGAACCTTCCTAAGGCTTTTTCAGGCTTGGGGAGGGCATTCTGCAATGCAAGACTCAATAGCCCTGTTCACAATATAGGTAGTCCTCATTTAACAACCACAATTGGCATTGGTGGCTCAGTTGTTAAGCAAAGCAGTCACTAAGTGAAACTGACCAGCTTTTTGACTTTACTTCGGCTTCCCTTTGCTTTACAGGCTTGTGAAGGTCATAAATGAGAGGATTAGTCCCAAAGTTACTTTTTCATCACCATCGTAACTGCAAATTTATTTATTTATTTATTAATGGGACTTATATGCCGCCCCATCTCCGAAGACTCGGGGCGGCTTACAATAAAAACAAACACAATAAATATTTAAAAAAGAATTAAACTAATGGTTGCTAAATGAGCTATTTGTTAAATGTGGACTACCTGCATGCTAAACAAACCAAATTTAGCAAAAAGCCAATGTGTTTTGCCTCACACACATGTGAATTGTCTTATGACAGCTCAGTTCACACAATGTACTAACATAAAGGCAGTGACAGGATTCACAAACATAAGTTCCATTTTAGCTTAAAAACTACTGTGATGACCCGGGGCGTGGCACAAAAGCAACAAAGTCACAAAAATAGGTAAATTCCCTTTATTACCTTCAACTTGGCCCCCAATGTCCAGTTATCATCGGCTGGAGAAAAAACTCTCCCAAAAACAGTTTACAAAGGAAAGAAATGCAGTCCAAAAACCCAAAGTAAAATTAGAAATAAAAAAAACCAACACAAACCACGCTGAAGTAATTAACATGGCAGGCCAGGATGATAAATTGCAGACTTTCGAAGGATAACGCAGGGAGGATGCCAAAACCCAGATAAACCCCAACAAAGATAATGCATGCTTTGCTTCCAGTAAGGTGCTGTGTGCAAACACCCTTCTTATATCCTGTTCCCTCAGCTACAACTAATGAAAGAGGTCAGGGCCCTTTCCTCTCCTGTAAGCCACGTTGCTCCCTTCTCCATTCCTCCCTGCATGCCCTAGGATGAAGACGGGGTGGCCCTGGGTCTTCCTCTGAATGCCCAGCCAGACTGTGCCCTTCCCCTGTCTCTTCCATAGCCACCGAAGCCTCACTCCCACTCCCTGTCAGCTGCTCAATCTCACCCTCAGAATCAGACTCCAACAAGGGCATGACAACTACTGTGCTGCAGAGCACAACCTGTAACAGGCTGGAGCTGTGATGTCCTCAGCTGATAGAGGTTTCCATTTTATTCCTGCTAGGTGGCTCAGGAATGACTTCTCAGAACCACTTGCCAACATGCTGGGACTTGTATTCCCAATACCTGAGGGTGGTAGCAAGTAGAGAAGATTGTGCTTGAGATGACTCTTGTTGTTATGGTCCATCAAGTCAACTTTGACTCCTGGGTACCTCTCCCAGCTTCTAACCCAGGACTTTTGTTGCTTTATGAATATTCATTATTCTCTGGAGAACACTAGAGTTTCTTGAGGGTTCACAATGTGTAGAACACATGAACGCTCATTTTGTGGTTCTTGGATAAGCAGAGCACCCATGGAGTGTATGGTTCAACCTTTTCAACCCCTTGGGGGTTGGTTTCCAAGGCATCAACCAATATTCAACAATAACCAACAGTTATCAAATTGCAAATGTCCCAAAACTACAAGAAAACAACCACTCAGAAAGATCTAGATCTAGGTTTGAGCAAATGTGGGGAGAAATGTGAAGTCCTGCATTCGGGAGGAAGACACGTAAGGGTAGGATGGGGAAGACCTGGCTTAGTAGTAGGACCTGTTTTGTTTTTGTTGATCACAAATTAAACATGAGCCAGGCAGTCCTACAAAGGCAAATGCTTTTCAGGTATCTATTAGCAAGAGTGTACAGTCTAGATCACAAAAATTAATTTTCTGTTTTACTATGGAGGAGGTGAAGACAGCTATTCATTCAATTAAGACTCCAAGAAACCACAATATAGCAAAAGACTGAAGGAAGTGGGTATCTTCAGCTTGCAGAAGAGAAGGCTGGCAGAGGTATGATAGCAAGTCTTCAGATCTCCACAGGGTTGCCATGAGAGGAATAGAGTGGGCTACTGCTTTACACCCAAGAGGGCAGGGTCAGAATGAAGAGATTAAAACTACAGGGAAGCAGATTCAGGTTGGATACAAGGAGGAAATTCCTACATGGAGGAGCTGTCAACCAGTCGGTTGGGCTGCCTCTTAGGGTCCCTTCAAAGATCTTCAAAGGCAACCTTCTCTTTGAGCTGTTTTAGCAGATCCTGCCCAAGTTCATGGTGGGACTTCACCTGGTGGGTGAAATAATAGTCGGTCAGTTGCCAGAAATTCAGTGTAGGGGCCGTTTTTTTCAAAGATGAAAGCAGCTGTGGGAAAAGGCTCTATTACTTTTTAAAACTACATTTTAAAATTATTATTATTATACACAAAAAACAGCAGTGTACACAGCAAACGAGATGACTATGCTGAGTTTCGTATCACAAATCACTAGTCAAACAGTTCCCAAGCATTTAGGACTGCGTGATGTATCGGTGGATTATGTGAGCAGATCCCAGGAAGGTGGCCTGCAGCTGACCAATGGTTCTTGTTGTTATTATTATTATTTTTAAAAAAGAATTGGATTCCAAAGAGCTCATAGGGATTAGTGTATATTGATCACATCCAATTTCACAATCAACTTTTCTGTTTACCGGAATTTTTTCTATAAGCCGCATGTTAATTTTAATGAACACAAAAAAATGGGTTGCTACTTGATTCCATATTAATTAGTCCTAAGTATTCAGTAAACATTACTCACTGGAAGATTTCACAGGTTGCCAAAGACAGGATTTTTTGGGGGGGTATGGGGAAAACAAAGGTTTACTGTATGAACTAAATCAGTGTTTCAAAATTGGCAACTTAAAGATGCATAAACTTCAACTCCCACAATTCCCCAGCCAGTGGGAAAGTCCACGTCTTAAAGCTGCCAAGTTTGAAAGCACTGACAAGTTGCCCCAAGTTCTGTGCTGCCATTTGTGCAATACACTGTATCATTACTTAGGATTGGAGCTTCTTGCAATTGTGTTTTATTTGAATTTGTTTTAGTAACTATGTTAATTATCTTTAGATTCCCTTACACTTGTTGTTTTTCTAGAAGGATGTGATACTTCTTTTGTTCAATATTTGTTTGTTTGTATCTGGTCTTAGGGCTGTAATATATTAGATTTGATTTGGGGGGAAAACACAAATTGATGAGTCAGTGTTTTACACTAGACCAGGGGTCTCCAACCTTACCAACTTTAAGACTTGCGGACCAACTCCCACAGTTCCTCAACCAGCAAAGCTGGCTGAGGAATTCTGGGAGTTGAAGTCCACAAGTCTTAAAGTTGCTAAGGTTGGGGACCCCTGCACTGAACCATAAACCATGGTTTACAATTCACAGGAATTGGGTTCACTCCAAACTCCCCTACAGACTACCTTTACGTGGTCCAGATATATTTAAAAATCTTGTCTATGTTCCTTTTGGGAACTTTTGAGGCTGTTTGTCGGAACACAAACTGGGAAATAAATCATTTCATGCACATTCAGAAGGGGAGGCATGTCAAAAATTCAAGAGGATGATTGGGACTGTGCAAAGGCCATCACCTTTTTACCTGTGTTGCACACAGGTAGAAGGGGGGTTGTATTTACTGTGCAACTGCCATCTTGACTTTTTGCCCATCCCTGAACATACACCCTTGCCCATTCAGTCCCCTTTTCTCTTGAGCAATGCTTCTCAGTCTTGACAGCTTTAAGCTGGGTGGACTTCAATTCCCAGAATTCCCCAACCAGCAGCCATACAGCTTAAAGATGCCACTGAGAAATGCTGCGTTAAGATTTTGCCAAATTTTCCCAAGGTTGAGAAAGGCCGCTTTTGAGGGGAGGGGCAGAGGGAATTGGGGATGGGGGAGTCTCTGAAAACCCCTGGTCTGCTTGCCATCATTTGGGGTGGGTGGGAGGAAAACCCCTTTTATCCCCTGATGGTCATCACAAACCACAAGACGCCCTTGGAGTCCAAATCTCCCAATTCTCAGGCATTTCTGGGGCCTGCACCTGGGGGTGGCTTGTTGTTGGTATCTTGAGTCCCCAGATGTGGGGCCATGATCCTGCTGCATTCAGAGGCTGCTCTGGATGGAGTTGGCTTGGCCAACCTCCTCAACTGTCTCGGCCAAGGTGCAGCCTCAGTGTGGCTACTGGCCAGCCGTGACGGTGGCCCTGGATCACAGGAGCCCCAGATGCTCTGCAGGTTTGATATTGGAGCCGAGAGCAGAACGTTCCTCTCCCGGGCAGGATGGAGGCCACACAAGGAAAAGATTGGCGGCATCCGATTCTCTTCCTGATGAGAAACAGCCGGCCTGGGAGGAGGACAGCCGGAGCCAAAGGTCAACATGTTCCACCAGGCCGAGGGGAAGAGCAGGAGGAGGAGGCACAAAGGCCACCGTGTTTCCTTCAAGAGGGGCCCTGGACGACCCAAGGCCTGGCGGCTGAGCACAGCTGAAATAGTCGGAGCACTCCTCAGCCTTGGTCTGAACTCCCATGCTTGCTGGGAAAGATGGGAGCCACAGTCCAATGCTACAGGAGACACCAGACCAAGAAAGCCAAAATGAGCTCTGTGGGTATCACCTCCCTGGGAGCCAATGTTTTGCATGCCGGTCTCACCTTCAATCTGAAATATCCCCGGAGTAAAACGAAACCTCTGCCTGCAGTGATGGGGTTCAAAACTTTTTACCACCAGTTCTGTAGGCGTGGTGTGGTGGGCGTGGCAGGGGAAGGATACTGCAAAATCCCCATTCCCTCCCACCAGTGAAGGTACTCGAGTGGTTCTGCCCAGTTCTGGAGAGCCGTTAGGAGCGATGAGCAGTGGAGACTGAACCGGTTCTCTCCACTGCTCTGCTGGCTCTGCTGTTGGGCCCACCTGCCGGCCCGGGCTCCCATACTCACCTTTATCCGCTGAATTTGAAGCGCAGCTGCTTTGCGCGGCACAGAATAGCACTGCGTGGCAGCTGCTGAAGCGACTGGGATCGTGCAAGCTTGCAGGAGTCAAGTTAGAATGCCTCCGCCTGCGCAAACACCTCTGCGCCTGTGCAAAGTGCGTGTTTGGTGCACGCGTGCACACAAAGCATGTGCACGTGTGCAAAGCACACCCACCAAGCCACGCCAAACGAACCAGTGGCAACAATATTTGAATCCCACCACTGCCTCCCACCCCACTAGCCTTCATTCCAGCTCCGTTCTCCTGTGCAGGGCAACAAAAGAAGACCCAGCCAATCAGCTGGGACTCAATGGGAGGCAGAGATGGAGGCGGGGCCAGTCAAAAGTAGGACTGGCCGGTTCTCTGAACTACTCAAAATTTCCGCTACTGGTTCTCCAGAACCGGTCAGAACCAGCTGAATCCCACCTCTGCCCTGCAGTGAAAAAGGGGAAGGGAGTCACTGAAGTTAGTCCAGTAGTGAACTCTTCCTGTTAAGCAAAAAAGGAGAAGAATTATCATTAAAAGTAGGAGAGAAGCAACTGAAAAGGACTTTCAGAGATGCTAGAAGGCATCTCAAAGGCAATGAACATGAATTTGAGCAGACTCCAGGAGACAGTAGAGGATGGGAGGGGGAGGCCTGGTGTGCTATGATCCGTGGGATTGCAAAGAGCTGGACATGACTTCTTGTTCAGCCACAAACAATCTCAAGTGTACCCAAAGGTGCTTTTTCAAAAGGCAACTGGACTTTCCTGGGGGGGGGGTTCCCCTTGAAAACATTTGGCTTCTCCCCCAAGAAACTTCTTCTGTTCTTCAGCTTCTTGGATGAGAAGCCAAACGTTTTCAAGGAAAAACGAACAAGGAAGTCCAGTTTCGCCTTTTGGAAAAGCAACCATGATTTGGATGATGGGAGAAGCTCTGTGGACATCCCAGGAGGATACACAACTGAGGCTCCCAGCACACAATTGGCTGGAAAGTTTGCTCCTGGGACCATCCTAGTAGATGGTTCTCCTGCCCCTGCTTGGCTCCTCCATGCCAGACCTTTGACCCTGGGGGGCTGGCTGGGGCCTTCGGGGAGCTTCTGAAAGGCTTGCACAGCCTCCCACCCCCCTGAGAATCAGGACTGCCAGGCTTGGTCAAGATGGTTCACCCACCCTCAGCCGCTGGAGGGACTCAATTCACTCCCTTCGGTTGAGAGGATTTAATTCCAGGATGGCACATGAGATGAGGTGGGGATGGGCACCAGTGGGTAGCTCCCCTCAACTCAGAAACTGCCTCCGAGTTTAGAAGTTACTTTTATTTTTCAGAGTATCATAAAAGATTATCCTCAGATAGGCACTGTCATGCCTCTGTTGGAATCTGATTCCAAGGGGGAGGTGGAGCAGCTGACAGGGAGTGGGAGTGTGGCTCTGGTGGCTGTGGAGGAAACTGGGGAAGGGCACAGTCCAGCTGGGCATTCAGAGGAAGACCCAAGCCCATCCCCTTTCATCCTAGGGCATGCAGGGAGGAACGGAGAAGGGAGCAACATGGGTTACGGGGGAGAAAAGGGTCCTGATTCCCTTCATTAGCTGCAGCAAGGATTTAAAAAGGGTGTTTGCACACAGCACCTTCCTGGAAGCAAAGCGTGAATTATCTTTGTTTGTCATATCTTATCTGGGTTCCAGTGTCCTCCTAAATGTGTGTGTTTCGTTATCTTTAAAGTCTGCAATTCCTTATCCTGCCCTGTCTCATTAATTGCTGCAGTGTGGTTTGAGTTGGTTTTTATTTATAATCTAGATGTACTTTGGGTTCGGATGGAATTTCTTCCCTTTAAAAACTGTTTTTGGGAGAGTTTTTTCTCCAGCCGATGATAACTGGATATTGAGGCCAAGTTGGAGGTATTAAAGGGAATTTACCTATTTTTGTGACTTTGTTGCTTTTGTGCCACGCCCTTTGGGTCATCACAGGCACTCCCCAATTAACCAGCATGGAAAAGAAGTAAAAAATGTATTGGGGGGGGAGGCAAAATGGCCACCAAAATGAATGGTCGCACCATCGAGACCAGCTTGACAATTTGAAGATGTGTGGACTTCAACTCCCAGAATTCCCCCAGCTACCTTTGCTTGTGGCTGGGGCTGATGGGAATTGGAGTCAAACAATGCCTTATGTACCCCATGCCCCATCTTACACCATGTTCTTTTTGCCACCTTACAGGTAATCCTCAACTTGCAACAGTTCATTTAGTGGCCGTTCAAAATTACAAAGGCATTGAAAAAAGTGACTTATGGTCACACTTATGACCATTGCAGCATCCCCAGGTCACGTGATTTATATTCGGATGCTTGACAACTGGTTCATATTTATGACGATCGCAGAATCTTGGAGGTCACATAATCCCCCTTTGCGATCTTCTGACAAGCAAATTCAATGGGGAATCCAACTGCACTTAACAAATGTGGAAAGAAAAGTTTGTAAAATGAGGCAAAGCTTACTTAACAACTGTTTCACTTAGCAGCATAAATTCTGGGCTCAATTGGGGTCATAAGTCAAGGACTAACTGTATTATTTTCAGGGAAGTTGTGGCCTTTTTCTTCCTCTGGGTGAGACTGAAAATGAGTGCACATTTTGCCTTCTTCTTTTATTATTTTCACTGACAGTTGGAGAAACTTCACGATTGTTTTAAAATGTTTCCACAAACATATTGAGTCCGTTTGCACCATATTTCTCCCCTTCTGTTGGAGGTTCTGCCTAATACAATTTTGGGCAAACCATTTTCATTTTAAAAGAATGCATTTTTTAATGCTATTTGCCCCCCTTTTCAAAAGAAATGGCAAACAGCAATGCAAACTGTGGAGAAGTGTGGCTTTTCAGAGATAAAACTGCAGACGGGCTTCTGTTAAAGGTGGTCCTCAACTTGCAACCAAAATTGAGGCCCACTGCAACTGTCATAAACCCAGGCCTGTTGCCAAATGTCCGAATCTTGATCACGTGACTTACAGGGATGCTGCGATGTTCGTAAGTGTGAAAAACTGTCATTTTTTCCAGTGCCATTGTAACTCAGAATGGCCACTAAATGAACTGTTGTAAGTCAAGGACTACCTGTATTAGTGTGAAAATGCAGAATTAGAGAAGTTTTATCTTCAGGGCAACCTAAACATAATGGCCCTGTTATCCTGCCTGGGAAACTGTCTCTCAGCTCTTCTTCAGCCCTGCTTCTGCGTGCTCAGCCCAGCAATACAGATACAGATTAACTGAGCTGGAAGGGACCTTGTAGGTCATCTAGTCCAACCCCCCGCCCAAGCGGGAAACCCTACACCATTTCTGACAGATGGCAGCCCAGTCTCTTCTTGAAAGCCTCCAGTGATGAAGCTCCCACAACTTCAGAAGGCAACTTCTGTTCCATGAGTTGATGGTTCTCACTGTCAGGAAATTCCTCCTTATTTCCAGGTTGAATCTCTCCTTGTTCAGTTTCCATCCATTGTTCCTTGTCTGGCCTTCAGGGGCCTGGGGAAAAGCTGGAAGCATCTTTCTGGCCAGCCGGTTTCCAGGGAGGCCCTGCCTATCCCAGACCCCTCTTCTGCCATTGGGGGCAGGGAGGGAGGGAGGGCAGCTTGGAGGGTGGGTGTGGGGGGTTGGAGGGCTGGGGAGGCGCATCCAGGCTGGGAGCCGGCCTGGGAACTCAGCAGAGAGCAGCAGGGAGGGTAGCCTGGAGTGGAAGTGATTTGAATGAGAACAAGCAGAGCGGCTGAATAGCTGCTTTTCTTCCTGCCCGGAGCCTTTGTCAGCCCACCGCATGGGAAGCACAAAAGGACCCCCTCCCCCCTCCCCGGAATTCATTGAGTTTTAATTGGTTCTCAGGTGGGGGAGGAGAGGGGGCTTGGCACGGGGAGGGATTCCTTAAAGAGACCCTCTCGCACCCACCTCACACTGGGGAGGGGGGGCCCCTCCAGTGGAACTGAAAGTGGGGGGGCGTGGAGGAGGAAGATTAGGGGAGCCAGGATGAGGGTCTCACAAAGGGACGAGAAGGAAAGTCTACCCACCGCTGGGCATCCCCCAACTCAAGGCAAGAGAAAAAGAAACCGCCCAACTTCTGCAAGAGATGGGAACAGGGTAGTAGTAGAATTCTACTGCATGGTGCAATATAAATGCAGTATCAGGGGTTTTCAATTCAGTGGCATAGAACGTGAAGGAGGTGGTGTGTTTTGTTTTTATAGTCATAATGTGCACTGAAGATGGCATTTAATTTCATTGCACGAGCTGCAATGACAATAAAGTAACTAACCAACAAGCTAGAAAAGGCCCCTCTGCCCCCACCTCCCTCACCCATCCCCACCCCTGATTTCTGCCGATGAAGCATCTGTATCTGGGCCTCTCTGCCCCACTGCAACCCACCTTGTCCAGAGGCAGCTTTTCTGCAGCACAGGGATGGGGTTCCCCCAATCTGCCCCCTCTCAGGCCCACCTTTTATGCTGCCATCAAAGGCAAAGGAGTCCAGGATGTGGGGGGGGCAGTCCCTGATGCAGGAAAAGGCCCAGGGGCTTTGCAGGGCAGGAAAGGAGTTGAGGATAGTGACAGCTGAGAATTCTGGATGGGGAGCCCCCTCCCTCTTTACCAAGAAATCTCTGCAAAGGGTTCCATGTTCTGGGGCAGGAGCAGGAAATTTTTTCTCTGGGGTGCTCTGGGGTCCCCCAAGAACAAGGGGTGCAGCTGGGAGAAAAGTAGATTTGCTCAGCTGAATCTAATATTAATTCACCACACACCCTTATTATATAATGAATTACTTACTTCCTCTGCTTAATAGCAGGAACTATGAGAGGGATCTTGGAGTCTTAGTGGACAACCAGCTAAATAGGAGCCAGCAGTGTGCAGCAGCAGCCAAAAAAGCCAATGCAATCCTAAATTGCATTAACAGAGGGATACAATCAAGATCAAGGGAGGTACTAATACCACTCTATAAAGCCTTAGTAAGACCACACCTAGAGTACTGCATTCAGTTTTGGTCACCACACTATAAAAAAGAGGTTGAGACTCTAGAAAAAGTGTAACCAGGATGGACTGGAGACTAAAACATACGAAGAACGGTTGCAGGAACTGGGCCTGGCTAATCTAGGGAAGAGAAGGACCAGGGGAGACAGGATAGCAGTCTTCCAATAGAAGTTGCCTTCAGACGTTGTGGGAACTTCATCACTGGAAGTTTTCAGGAAGAGATTGGACTGCCATTTGTCAGAAATGGTGTAGGGTCTCCCACTTGGGCGGGGGGTTGGACTAGATGACCTACAAGGTCCCTTCCAACTCTGTTAATCTGAATCTATCTAAGATGATCAAAGGCCTCGTAAAACATACAGGAACTGGGCCTGGCTAGTCTAGTGAACAGAAGGACCAGGGGAGACAGGAGAGTAGTCTTCCGGTATGTGAGGGGCTGCCAGAGAGAGGAGGGAGCCGGGCTATTTTCTAAAGCACCTGAAGGCCAGAAAAGGAATAATAGGTGGAAACTGAACAAGGAGAGATTCAACCTGGAAAGAAGGAGAAATTTTCTGAGAGTGGGAACAATCAACGGATGGAACAGAAGTTGCCTTTGGAAGTTGTGGGAGCTTCATCACTGGACGCTTTCAAGAAGAGACTGGACTGCCATCTGTCAGAAATGGTGTAGGATCTCCTGCTTGGGCAGGGGGTTGGACTAGATGACCTGCAAAGTCCTTTCCAAGTCTGTTATTCTGTTATTATCTTACATTCTGGTCGTCCTCTCTGAAAAGGCTTGGAATGCTGCACCCAGAAGTATCCAGAACTCATCTGGAGGTCAAAGGCCATGACTCCTAGACAGATGGGGTCAAAAACATCAAGATGGCAGCCACAACCACAATATACAATCAAAGCAATATACATAAGAAACACAGTTGTGGTTTGCCATCTTGTTAGCTTTTTTTTATCACGATGCCTCCTGTGTCATTTGTGGTACTTTTCAGTTTGCTGGGACTGCAGGTCTGGCAGCCATGGTCTTCCTCCTACATGAAACATCCCCAGAGCTGCTTTCTTCTTCCATGGCTGAGGTCATCCTTTGGGTCAGTCCTCCACCCAGATGGGAGCCCAGGGAAAAGGCCTCTCCCCTGGGCTCCATGGGGGCCATAGGGGGCTTTTCCAGAGGGAGGCACTCCTGCAAGAACCCCTCTGAGGAGGGTTACAAGCCCTTTATTACAAGTCAGGAACAAGTGGACGGAAAAATGTGGTTGACAAAGCCAAACATAGGTGTAGACACCCTTCCCTCAGTTCCTTTTTATTTCTTTTTACAGACTCCTCTTTTCTCACTGCAAGAGGCAAGCCACTCTGTCTGGAAGCTGCAACTTGCCCTCAGTTGCTGAGGTGACCTCACCTCTCTTACACCTGAGGCTTTGCAGGTAGGTCTGTCTTTGCTTCCTCATTCAGCTAAGAAACCCCCTGTCTCTCTCACACTCAAAAATTTAAGGAAAACTGTGTGTCATCTATGGCAGCCAAACATCAGAATGCAGCATATGTAGCATCTTTTCTCAGTTTAACCTTTTTATTGAGTTATAAAATATTCTAAGATACAAAATGCAAAAGTAAATAGAAAAGTGGGAAGAGAAGTGAGGAAGGATAAGAAAAAAGAGAAAGAAGCATTGACTTCCTACTCTCTCTGTTGCAGTAAAATAAGGCATTAGCATCAAATCACAACTTTTTGCTTTTTCATAATAATATGGACAAGTCATTTCTATAAAGATCTATCAATCTAATCCAGGGGTGGCGAACACGCGGCTCTTGAGCATGGCTTCCGCCAAAATGAATCTTGCTCTTTGCCTCTTATATTATTATTATATTATTATTATATTATATTATTTTGTATACTGTGGCTCTTTGCCAAGTTTGGATTTTGTTATGCTGCTTCTGAGGAGGGATCTCTGAGGAGAGATTTCAGCGCGTAGTCCCCCGCCTGCGTCATCCCGTCTCCCATCCTGAAACAACTGCACGGGCCAGAGCGTGGTGTGGCTCTCTGACTCTCACAGTTTAAAATTGTGGCTCTTTGTGTCAAACTTGTTCGCCACCCCTGATCTAATCCATAAAACCCCAAATCAAAGTTTCATTCTTTTCCACTTCAAGCACGAAGTTCAGAAGCGGTCTCCATGTGGAAACCAAAGTGCTTATATTCTTTTCTTTAGTTCTTCCCTTGGCTTTAATATTGGGTTACCAGAGTTGAAAGATAAAATGGTACCATACGTCAACCAGTTTGGCTTTGCCACCATTTCTTTTCTAAAGAGAGTTTCCTGGGGTGACACCCAAATGGGCAACTTCACAGAGAGCCTTGTTTTATGTTTATTCCAAACTCTTAGTATGGCACGTCTAACAAAATGATTATTAAAATCAACATTAACTTTACTTTTATCATACCCTAAGTAGCATCTTTTCAAACTGATGTTATTAAAAGAGACCTTCAAATTTCTAGGTTGTATTATATCACATGACCTAAAATGGACACCTAACATCAAAAACATCAAAAAAGCACAACAAAGAATTTTCCTTCTGTGCCAATTCAGGAAGCTCAAACTGTCCCAGGATCTGCTGATCCAGTTCTACAGAGGAATCACTGAGTCTGTCATCTGCACCTCTATAACTGTCTGGTTTGGCTCTGCAACCCAACAGGCAGACACAGACTCCAGAGGATAATTAGGACTGTGGAAAAACCCATGGCTACCAACCTGCCTTCCATTGACGACCTGTATCTTGCACGAGTCAAAAAGAGGGCTGTGAAAATATTTACAGACCCCGCACATCCCAGACATAAACTGTTTCAACTCCTTCCCTCAAAACGATGCTACAGAGCACTGCACACCAGAACAACTAGACACAAGGGGAGTTTTTTCCGAAACGCCATCACTCTGCTAAACAACTAATTCTCTCAACACTGTTCAACTATTACAAAGTCTGCATTACTATTACTGTTAATCTTCTCATCACTCCTTATCACCCATCCCCTCCCACTTGTGACTGTAGGACTGTAACTTTGTTGCTTGTATCCTTACAATTTTTATTGACTGTTTCCTATGTTTCCTAGTATGATTTGATTGCTTCTTGTCCCCTATGACTATCATTAAGTACCTTATGATTCTTGACTCTTGATGAATGTATCTTTTCTTTTATGTACATTGAGAGCATTTGCACCAAGACAAATTCCTTGTGTGTTCAATCACACTTGGCCAATAAAAAGAATTCTAAATTCTAATTAGAGAGGGGTCAGCTTGTGCGAGCTGCAGCTCACTTCCTATGTGGTTACCCTGTTGCATTGGATGGGGTTCCAGGATCCATGCCTGGGATGAAGAAGACTGCAGCTGACACAGGCTGATGCCTTTTAATAACATTTCTTAGGCTGGAAAGGTGTTCCCAAACCCCTTTTGGTCTTTGTGCTACTCCAGTAACACCAAGGAAGAGGTTTTCCATAGACAGAGTGTTTTTTTTTAATCAGGGCAACCTGGTTTATCCAAAGATGGGATGGAGCATAATTGCTTCTGCTTTCACCATTCAGCCCCAATCCAGGAGCCATCGCAGGCAGTCGCTTTCGCCACAATCTATTTTTTGTGTTGAATTTATATTTTACCAACGAAGAATGTGTCTACATATTTACACCCCCCCTTTATTTCTTTGTCAGTAAATATCAATTCAACAGATAGGCAGAGTAGAATTCTGTTTCTCCAGAAGTTGCAGAAACATCTGCTGTGGGCCCACAATAGCGCCCTGCCTCTGGTATCTTCCAGTCAGGTCAAGGTTATTGTGGCATCATTTCCGGTGCCCAAGTTGGGAGTAGTCCTGAGAAGACTGTCTGCATGGAGTGGTCAGATGGGAGGATGGGGCAAAACAAACTGAGTCCCAAAGCGGGGTTTTTTTTTTTTTCAGGAGGCAACTGGACTTCCTTATTTTTCTTTGAAGACGTTTCGCTTCTCATCCAAGGAGTTTCTTCAGCTCTGACAGGATAGTGAGGAATGGAAGGATGGAATGGAAGGAAAAATTAAGTCCAGTTGTCTCCTGAAAAACACCTCTGGAACAACCAAGACCTAGATGACTGAGAATCGCTACAGACTTTTAGCTATACTATTTGGGATGAACAGACTTTGAATGGTGTGGGAGGAGGAATGGATTTCCAGAGGGAAAATTGCAGACTGCAGGAACCATTTGCACTACTCAGGTGACCCTGAGGACACAGATAAACCTCCAAGTGGCCTCAACAACCCTCTAAAAGGATGCAAATGACCAGCTGCCTGAAAGAGCATAAATCCTTCCATTCCCCACCATCCAAGTCAGAGCTGAAGAAGCTTCTTGGATGAGAAGTGAAAAGTCTTCAAAAGAAAAACAAAGAAAGTCCACTTGCCTCCTCAAAAAAGCACCTTGGAGACAGCCATGACCTGGAGGGCTGAGAATCTCTGCAGACTAAAACAAACTGAGATTGCACTGTTGCAACCACCAATTTTAACTTGTTTTAAACCCACACCGTGCATGCCATGTCCCCCACCTGGGGACAATGGTGGCTCTGCTCCAGAATTGCATTTGCCCTTTCAGAAGTAAGATGGAATCCTACCAAATCGGGAAGCCGTAGAATCTGGAGAAAATGCAAAGAGGAATGACCTGGACGGATCTCCTAGGAAGCAAAACAAAGTCAGATCTGGTTTGTCCTTTGATGGAAGGGCTACCAGGAATCCCAGAACTGTAGTCTGTGCTGGGAAGCTTAGAAAAATAAAACCACTTCAGCAAAGATTAGAGCACAATAACAACCCCGCCTACGGTTGTCAGGAAGAAAACAACATAGATGTGTCCATGAAAGCAGACACACAGGGCGGGCAGCCTTTGATCAACAGATGACAGCTTCAAGGTGACCTTGGCTGATCTTGAAGCAGCCAAGTAGGGTTGAATCTGGTGGTGACAGCCCTGTTCTCTCACAGCAATTAGACATTCAAGGTGCACTGTGCAATCAGTCCACCAAAACATTAGTATTTTTGTGTTTTATTCTTACTTCAAACCTGGCACCCCAGGCAGCCTCCCTATTCATTTACAGCTAGACCTTGCTTAGTTATTACAATTGGGACTGGCAACTCGGTCCTTAACCGAAGCGGTTGCTAACTGGAATCGTGATTGGGCTTGTGATCTTCTTTGCTTTACAGAGCTGTGAAGGTTGCAAAATTATTTTTCATCACCTTCGTAACCACAAACAGTTGCTAAATAAGGCAGTCGTTAGACAAGGCTTACCTGCAGTTGGACAGATCAGCCTGGGGTTGCATTTGTTGTGTGGATGGAAGACCACCAGCAAATCTCAGGAGAAGCTAGACAAGGAAATGGGGGGGGATACCCCCAGAGAAGACAGTGGCAAGCTACAGAATCATCCATGCAACTAACAAGAGTGCAGGGAGAGTTTATTTCTCTCCTTCGATGCCTTTTTGTTCTTGGTACTGAGAGCCAAGTTGGTTGCCCACATTGTGCTAATTATAATTTGCTTTATTTGGGTTGCTCCACAATTTCCTTTCAGTTTTGGCTCAGTAATCATGGCATATTTAGCAGACCATGGTTAATATAGATCTGTTCTGACCAAGGCTTCCCGAGACTGTAATTAAGCACACACTTAGTCCAAACAACTCATTTTATTTCAACGCTGGGAATTATGTTCATTCCCAGCCTGTAATGAGTCCCAAACAGTCCCTCGAGATAAGCACCCACCTTTCTCTCCTTTGAATTGCTGCCAACAGCTGAAGTGCCAAATGAACTATAAAAAACCCAACCGAAGTACGAAGTTCACACAGAGGCCCCCCTTGTTCCTCGCTGCTGCCAGACTCTGGAGGCTCCAGAGGCAGCACCCCACTCCCAGATGGTCCTGGCCCCATCTCTGCATCGAACGCAGGACCCTCGTCCAAGTCCTCCCAGACTCCTGGACTGGCCCCCGTTCTTCCCTACCGTCCGATTCCGCTGCCGTCTGCACAGGATGCTGGCGAACCACAACAAGATCATGGCTTCATTCAATGTTTTCTTTGGGAGAATGTAAGGGAAATGTTTCGCTGGTTTCATATGTACATTATTGCATAGGCCATGGGAGCAATAGCAGTTTTTAGCACTTGGCAATCTTAAAACGGGCAGTTTTAAGAAAACCACAATGATCCCAGCCTTCTTACCAAAAACTCCTGGTGTGTGTCCGGACCAAAACTATCCTCAAGGAGAGAAACTAGTGAAATGGAACAAAATCTCCCCCAGAGATTGACAGGAGCAAGACTGTGAATCTCGAGGCCAGACAGGGGGCACAGGACAACTTAAGAGGCACTGTGGTGGCCCAGTGGTTAGAATGAGTATTGCAGGCGAATTCACTGCTCACTGCCAGGAATTCAGTCCTGACTAGCTCAATCAATCCTTCCATCCTGTAAAATGAGGAGCCAGATTGTTGGGTCGAGATGGAAACCACTGTGAAACAGTATATAAGTCTAAGTGCTATTCCTATTGCTTGGCTCTTCCCTTTTTCCTCCCTTCCTCCCTTCCTTCTTTCCTTTCCTTCCTTCCTTCTTTCCCTTCCTTCCTTCCTCCCTCCCTCCCTTCCATGGTGCACAGTGGTTAGAATGAAGTATTGCAGGCTAACTCTGCCGACTGCCAGCAGTTCAATCCTGACTGGTTCAAGATTGACTCAGCCTTCCATCCTTCCGAGGTGGGTAAAATGAGGACTCAGATTGTTGGGGATAACAGGCTGACTGTGTAATCTGCTTAGAGAGGGCTGTAAAGCACTATGAAGCGGTATATAAGTGCTATTGCTATTGATACTCTTGTTAGTTGAAATGTTGTGGGGGAGATCACCTTCATGTACATTGAGAGAGATTCCTTTGCTGGGCAGCAAAACAGAAGAAAGCTTTTCCTCAGCCACTTTCCAGAATGTTTTTTCAACTTCCCACTGCAAGCAGCCCTTGAATTCCCTGATTTTCAATTATCCAGGTACTAACTTGGGTGATTCCAGCTCTATTCTGATTGATTCCACACAGTTTCCAAGTCTCAGAAAGGTCAGCCAGGTACTGCCTACAAATATGGGGGCAATAACATCAGCCTTTTTGACAGAATTCTTAGAAGTAGGATTGCTGATGTAGAAAGTTAGCACTCACCCCTCTCCTAGAAGAATGAAATATTTTAGGGAATATTAAAAAGGCAGAATATTATATTTCCCTAAAGGAGAAATGGAGAAACATGCTCTTAAAAGACAGAAAGCAGAAAGCAACCCACACTTTTCTTAATAGCCCCAGCAGATATTGCAGGCAGCTTTTAGAAATGCAGATTTGGTAATCCATTCAAGACAGGATATTTTGAAACAAAGGCAGAATGGTAGGATTAGCCCTCACTCAAGATCTACACCAGGACAAAGCCATTAAGCCACAATAGGAATTGCCCAACACCCTTTCAGAACACAAGGCCCTTCATTGCATCAGCAGTCCAAACTTCAACCAAACTTAGCTCAGACAAACACCTAGGATTTGTACTTTGCCTATAGAGCCAGCTATGACCTCTACATAACCCCTACATGACCCCATGGGAGTCTGACAACAGCCAATAGAATACATGTCTCTGCACAGGAACAGAAAACTCAAGTGCCTTGGTGGCTCAGGCTGTTAAATGCCTGCACTTAAGTTCCAGCTGCCTACAATTACTGTAGGCTCGAATCACACCAGGCTCAAGGTTGACTCAGCCTTCCATCCTCTCAGCGTAGGTAAACTGAGGACCCAAGATTGTTGGGGGCAATAAGCTGACTTCATAAAAATGCCGCTTAGTAATAAGCAGGCATATACAATGGAATGAAGGCTATTGCTGAGCGGGTTGGGTTATGCTCCAAAAATTGTAAGCCGCCCTGAGTCTCCGGAGAAGGGCGGGATACAAATATGAATTTTTTTAAAAAAAGTGCAAAGCCCAAGAGAAGGTATAAAAAAACCCCTCTCTCAACTCCATGTGGTCAGCTGCCCAGAACCATGTGCTTGATGGTTCTGTTCATCATTAAACCCTCTTTCCAATCAGCCTCCATGTTTCCAGTGTCTTCCTCCCGGCTTGGAACTGAACCAGGTGGATATTTCTTCCCATACTCATAATCCAGTTATTGCATTCTGCCTCTATTGTTTTTACATCACCTCGCTGTGATGTTGTTTCCTGTGCTATGACAAGCTTCATTGGTCAATTTCTGGAAATGAAATTGTTTCCAGGATATAAGAACAAATCAGGTTCAGTTTCTTTAAAGATCCCTCTGTGCTATCATAGTATTAACTCATATTTTTAAGAAGCATTTGGAAAAGTGCTGGAATTATGCACTAGCACTGTGTTTAATTTTGCGACCTTTGGGGGAACTGGCTTGCAAAACAAAGGGATATTTATGTCCCTTTTGCCAGCTTTCTCATCCTGGTGGGTCTCCCGAGGTACACTAGCCACAGTTAAATACACCTGGGATGCACAAACCTTCTAGGAAATTCCACAATTTTGTGGAATTGTGCTAAAGTGGTTGCAAGTTCCATGGCGTGGGTGAGGCAGTGCTGTGTCTCCTTAGGAAGGTCATTTCACTATCCTGGTGGCAAGAATTAGGCTTCTAAACAAAGAGCAGAGCCTGCAAATTGGATTGAGCAAGTCCTGAGCTCTGGAGGAAGCCGGATCTGTAAGGATTGTTATGCTAATCACCCCAAAGCTGCACTCCAGCCTGCTTCTGGCTCACACAGGGAGCAGGCCGGGCTGTTGGGAGGCAACCTTATATCACTCTCTCCCTCCCTCTCTCTCTCTCTATTTCTCTCTCTCACTCTCCCTCCCTCTCTCTCACACACTCTCTCTTCCTTCCTCCTCCTCTATTTTCTCTCTCTCCTCCTTCCTCTCTCTCTTCACACTTCTCTTCTTTTCTTCCTCCTCCTCTCTATTTTCCTCTCTCTTTTTTATTCTCTCTCCTCTTTCTTTTCTTTTTTCTCCCTCCTCCTCCTCTTCTCTCTCCTCTCCTTCCTCTCTCTACACACTTCTTCCTCCTCTTTCTTTATCTCTTTCTTCTTTCTCTCCTTCCTTTTTCTTTCTTTCTTTCTTTCTGTCTTTCCCTGAAAGTCAGCTGCCAGTTGCACATTTCAGTTTCAGCCCCTGAAAGATGCTTTCGTATTTTCCAGCATCTCAAGTCGAGCAGAAAGCATTGCTCATCCTGTGGCTTTTAAAGGCTCTGCAAGCCCAAAGCACAGGGAGGCTGGTTTCAGGGTTGCATCCTGTGCACAAAGCCAGAGGAGGCAGCTCTGCCAGGATGAGTTGAAATCGATGACCCTGAACCCGCTCTTTTGCTGAAAAACGCAAGGAGAGCTTTGCTGCACCAGACAAAAGTTTTCATGGAAAGATATCTGTGGAAATTCAGCTCCTACTACTGTACCTCCAACCAGTCAGAATAGCCCTTGTCTGAGTTGTGCACTTTTAGCAGGTGTTCCAGAAACAAAAAACGGACTGGGGGAATTTCTGCAGCACTAAGAAAAGTGACAATGTTACACTTGAAATGGTTTCCTAAACATCTCTCTTGAGGATAATGTATGTTGTGCAAATGCAGTCCAAAAACACCTTCATGGATGACACAAAATAAGGAGCTCTGGCCAACACTCAGAATGGCAGAACAAGACTGCAATCCAACCAACAGTCTGGAAGATTAAGAACAAGATGTTCCTCCATCAGGAGAGGCTTCAGGGAGAAGAAAAAATGTAAGACACAAATATAAGATGGGGGATTCTAGCACCAGCGAGATTGGCCAAAATCTACCCAAACCTGAACCTGGTATGTTGGAAATGCAAAAAGAAACCAGGTACCTTCTTTCATATGTGGTGGTCCTGTTCTAAAGCAAAGAAATTTTGGAATAGAATAAAGAGCTGGTTGCAAGAAATAATTGGTTCAAAAATAGAATTTAAGCCTGAAATGTTCTTACTAGGGATAATCGGAGGTGAATATAAGAAAGACATTGAATATATAATAATACATATACTAACAGCAGCTAGAATAATGTATGCCCAAAATTGGAAATTAGAGAGTAGCCCCACAGATAATATGATTATAAAGAAAATTATGGATTGTGCAGAAATGAATAAACTTACAATGGAATTGCAGGAGAAGGAAGAAAAATAATATTATCAGTCTGAGAAAAGTGGTGTTTGGTTAGGTAACAGGAATAAAAGATAATGCAAAATGTAAATGTAAACAATATGTATGTATGTAAATGAAATTGGAAATGGAAAAGTTGATGCCACAACTTACTGCAAAAATTGTATATATGATTTGTTTTTAAAAGTGAAAAAACTTAATAAAAAGTATTTGAAAAATAAGATGAGGGATTCGTGGCTTGGAAGAAGAACAGAGCAACATAGTAAGTGACAATAGGCTGAGTATGAGTCAACTAGGGGAAACAGTGGCTAGAAGGCCTAACCCAGTTGTGACTCCATCAGGAGAAGAAATCTGTCCAAGACACATGAAGCCTTGATTCCTCTCTACTTAGCAGGACCACACCTGGAGTTTATTGGATTCTGGGCACACTTCCAGAGGGATATCAACAGTTTCAGAGCAGGGTGAGAAAGATGGATTTGAGGACGTGTCCTTTGCAGACAGGTTGAAGGAATATGGGGTGTTCAGTGTAGTGGGGGAAAGGTCCCTGAAAGGAGATATGGTAGCCACATTAGGACAGGGTAGCCAAGGGGAACTCCAGGGAAAATGGCCAGGAACTAATGTTGACATTTCAACTCAGGTGTGGGATTCCAATTTCTTAACAATTCAGGGGGATTCCAATTTCTGTGGGCGTGGCCTAATTTGTGAGTGTGGCTTGGTGGTCATGTGACTCTGTGGGTGTGGCTTGCTGACTGGGTGTGGCTCGGTCATGTGACTGGGTAGGCATGGCTTGTATGTAAATATTGTAAATATTTATGTACCTATTGAATTTTTTATAAAAAAAGAGCAACTTTTACCCAAAATCAGGCAAAGCAGGCAGGCAGATTGAGTTGCTCACAGAATCATAGATTCACTCAGAGATCTACCTTTCTGCAATCTGCTGCCTGAGTCTGCACTGAAAAATAGAAGCTTCAGTCCTAAGGAAGGTTCAGCTCTGCTTTTAGATTAGGTAGAAAGCAAGAAATCCAACCATTTCCTGCTTTCTAGCTAATCTAAATCTCCCGGCACAGCAGAACAGCTGATGGTCGGGGGGAAGGAAAAATAGCAACTTAGCAGGCAAGTTTGATGGCGTGCATGCCAGGTAAGGAGTGAGTGGGCAGGGAGGGGAGGGGCCAGCCAGTGGCTCGATTTGCCGGTTCTCTGAACTGGGCAGAATCATAACAACCGGTTCTATAGAACCAGTCCAACCAGGTAGAATCCCACCCCTGTTTCAACCTAATTTCAACCCTGAGCTACAAATGTTCTCCTTTATAGGAACTGATGTCCATGATCAGAGCTACCAGGCAGGCGGCGCTAAGTTGCAGCTACTTAGAATTTTGTATGAAAGGAAAAACTGCTCGTTGGTGAGATACGTGCCAAGAGTCTCAACCAGAAAAGAAGCTTTGCAGCTCGGGGTTGTACTCTGGAGTCCCTGGTGCTCTTTGTGGTCGATGGATTTCTGACAGACGTTTCATTACTCGTCTCTGAACACGTTAACTGCAGCCAACCACAGAGATCATCAAGGACTCCATAATAAAATAAAGACGGTGGCTTCTCCATCTCCTGACGAGTTTAAGTTGGGACTAAGTAACCATGATAGTCTCCAGATCCACTGTTTCAGGGTTTTCCAAGCCCCAATCTGGCACTGGACCACGGCATGCCAGAAACTGGGTCCCACAAACAAGCAAAGCCCCATCTGTGGGATGCAGGCATCATGCAAAACCACGCCCTCTCCGGTCCATGGGAAAAGCTCTCTCCACGGAACCAGTCCCTGGTGCCCCAAAGGTTGGCGGCTGCTGCACTCTTGTATCATTCTAGAACTTGGAGAGAGTTAGGTAGTTTGGGAGGGCTGGGCAGGGTGTGACTACTGCAATTTGGTTCCCTTCCAACATTTGTATAGTAACAGTGGAACAGAGTTGGAAGGGACTTTGGAGGTCTTCTAATCCAACCCCCTGCTCAAGCAGGAGACTCTACAGCAAGGGTCTTCAAACTTGGCAGCTTTAAGACTTGTGGGCTTCAACTCCCAGAATTCCCTGGCCAGCATGGTTATTTTAAGGAATTCTGGGAGTTGAAGTGTACAAGTCTTAAAGTCATCAAGGTTGGAGACCCCTGGCATAAAGGATTGTCTAGTGGAATTGAAGCTCTTCAGCAGGGTCTTCAAACTTGGCGGCTTTAAGACTTGACTGGGCTGAAGTCTTAAACTTCCCAAGTTTGAAGACATCCTGCCCTACACCATTTCAGACAGGGGGGGCTGTCTGGTCTTTTCTTGAAAACACCCCAATGATGGAGTGCCCACAACTTCTGCAGCCAAGCCTTTCCAAAACTGCCCCCACAGTTCCAACAACAGTGAGAAGCCGATCAAGCACCACATAAAGGTGAGAACATTTATTTTTTTAAAAAAATCATAGCGTTTACGTGCCGCCCCAGAAATCTACTGCATTTACGTGCTGCTGCTTTACAAAAGGCAAAATGCTGAGACTCAGCAATAACCACCCAGCCCAATTAAAATTAGTTTGAAGAGTTCAGGCTAAACTATTTCAGCAGCACAATGGAGAGAAAACACTCACAGCATTTGTGAGTTTTCACTCTGGAAGACCGGAGGTTGTACCAAGCCAGGGCCGGTTTCATAATGGGGGAAGGTGGGGGGAACTGAGAGTTCACACCAGGCATTAAGCAAACCCACCACCAAGAGCTTGTTTTGCAGGGAACGGTTGTGCCGTGGCTTGGTGCCCCACATCATTCTGCCATGACTGCCTCTTCCTCCCTTCTCTTGGGGACGGTGGTGTCGAAGAAGCCAAGATGGCAGATGCAACCTTGGGATTGAACCTGCTGCCTTTTTTTTTTTGCTGTCATCATTGATGTGCTCCCGGGGAAAGTCTGCCATCCTTTTCAAAGGAAAGACAGGGAATGCCGCTGGCACCCTGGGCATCATCACTGGCCCAGAGCCCCCGATGAGCTTCAGTTCTTCCCAAATCTTTCCGCCCTATGTGAAACAACTAGAACAACTAGACACAAGGGGAGTTTTTTCCCAAACGCCATCACTCTGCTAAATAAATAAAAAGAGCCTTGGTGGTGCAGGCTGTTAAATGCCTAGCACCTAATTCCAGCTGCCTGTAATTACTGCAGGCTCAATCCCACCAGGCTCAAGGTTGACTCAGCCTTCCATCCTCTCGGGGTAGGTAAATTGAGGACCCAAGATTGTTGGGGGCAATAAGCTGACTTTGTAAAAATGCCGCTTAGTAATAAGCAGGCATATACAATGGAATGAAGGCTATTGCTGAGCGCACTGGGTTGTATCCCAAAAATTGTAAGCCGCCCTGAGTCTTCGGAGAAGGGTGGCATATAAATATGAATTAAATAATAATAATAATTCCCTCAACACTGTCCAACCATTTACAAAGTCTACACTACTATTACTATTAATCTTCTCATCACCTTATCCCTCCTCCTCCCACTTGTGCCTGTATGACTGTAACTTTGTCACTTGTATCCTTACGACTTATATTGACTGTTTCCTAGTATTTGATTGCTTATTGTACCCAATGACTATTATTAAGTGTTGTACCTTATGATTCTTGACTTTTGATGAATGTCTCTTTTCCTTTATGTACAATTCTTTTATGCACCAAGACAAATTCCTTGTGTGTCCAATCATACTTGGCCAATAAAGAATTCTAATTCTAATTCTATCCTATTCTATGTTCTGTGTTCTACTGCATGTTCCACCCTCTGGCTTCAGATCTGCCCCCAGCTGCATCCTAGAAGATTTCAGGGAATCAACTGCAGTGGGCATCTCTTTCAGATGCCTCCTCAGGTGTAAAAAACATCTCCCCCAAAGTGAAAGCAAGCCCAACTGCCCTGGCATGCCTGGCAGAAAAGCTCCGTGCTAGCTGTCTCCTCCTGGCAAAAGGTTTGTGTCTCTAGTGACTGCACATCTGCAAGAGAGCCCACCACCTGTAGTCCTGGGCGGCGGCAGGAACAGACCCTGGGAGCCTTCTGGGGGAGGGGGTGCTGCCCGCTTCTCACGCCCTCTGCTCCTGCCCCACCAGGCTTCCAGCGAGATCCAGGCCCTCCCAAAAGATGGAAAGGGGCCCGGTGGAGGGAGGACAAGCCCTATCTGTGCTCCCCCCAAGCACCGGATGGCAGGGGCTGGGAGCAGCCCGGATCAGCAGAGCTATTCCGCAGCCTGGCAACCGGGTGGCAACAATGGCTGTCCCGGAGGGGGAATGTTTCTGCATGCCTGCTCAATGGGAGGGGGAGACAGCCGAGCAAACAGGGGCTGGAAAGGCCCAGCTGCCTCCCTTTCATTGATCACTCGCTTTGTGGGGCTGGTGACAACTCCGGCCCTGGGGAGGAGGAGGAGGAGGAGGCGGCGGCTCACGGGGCGGGAGGGGGGGCAGGGTGAGAGGCCCCCTCCCCAATGAAACGAGGGTCTTTTGTCATCCTCGGGGAAAGGGGGGCAACCCCTAAGGCCATCTGTGCTCATCCAGGCCTCCCGGCTTGTGCCCAAAGAAGGGCCCATCCCTCCCCCCGCCCCCCTCTGAAAGGAGCAGCAACTTGGACCTTTCCTTGCTGACCTGGGAGAGAGTGAGTGAGAGAGATTGAGGGAGGAGGGATGAAGGAAGGAAGGAAGGAAAGAAAGGGAGGAAGGAAGGAAGGGGAGGAAGGAAGGAAGGAGAGGGAGGGAGGGAAGAAGGGAGGAGGGAGGGAGCGGACAGGAAGTGAGAAGAGGGAGGGAGGGAGGAGACAGGGAGGGAGAGAGGAAGGGGAGGGAGAAAAGGAGGGAGAGAGGAAGGAAGGAAGAGGCGAGAGGAGGAGGAGGAGGAGGAGAAAGGGAGGCAGAAAGGAAGAAGAGGGGGAGGAACTGTTTCACTTCAAGCCACAATTATGCCCAATGCTGTGGCTGGCAAAGAAGCCGGGCTCTTGTGGGGATGGTGGTGAGCATGAAGGACTCCTGGGCTGGGTGGGGTACTTGGAGGGGCTGCGAGGGGCTTCCATGTGCCTGATTGCAGAGGGGAGGGGGTGGCCCAGTTCCCACAACAGACAGGCCAAGCTGGCGTTTTTGAGATCCTCTTTCATCTTCGGGGGCTTGGAAAGGCTTCATAAAATAGGTGTGTTAAACCTCTCAAAGGGTGAATGCAACTCTTCCCACCCCAAAACAGGATTGCCACCCAGCCATGGCTGAAGTGTTTGGCTTCAAAATGTGGGCAGGGCACAGAGGTCAGGGCCACCCTTGCCCACCACCAGAGACCTGTGAAAAGGGGCAATTCTGAAGAAGGGTAAACTGGTTTAGGTTCTATAACTTAGTTTACAAACTTTAAATGCAAGAGCCAAACCAAGGAAAACTTTACAAGAACACCTATTCTAATAAAAACAAATGTATTTTTAAAGATACCCTTCCCTTTTCCATATTTTTCAGATTCTGGCAGGAGGCCGTGCATTAAGTGGGAGCAGTTGCATGGTGGCAATTAAATGACCAAAGGGAAAAGGCAGCAGTGAGCTCTTGCAAAAACAAACAAATCTAAAGGCCGGCTTCTGAAATAAAGCCCTGGGCCTTTTCATCATAAAGGATGTGTGGTCACTATAAGAGGCACCTCCTCCCTGCTGTGTTTGTCTGTGGTTGTCCCAAATCAGAAGGAGCCAGTAGGCCCTTTGCCACCAAAACAGATGTTATCGGAAGGCAGGTGGTTTGGGGAGCTGCAGCTGCAAATGGGTGATCAGCCCCTTCTGGTTGTTGACTTCTTCTTGGTTTCTAGAACATAGAGCATAGAATAAGAGGGTTGGAAGGGACCTTAGAGATCTCCTAGTCCATCCCCTGCTCAAACAGGAGACTCCATACCAGGGGTGTCAAACTCCATTTCATTGAGGGCCATATCTGGCTGTGTTTGACCTCTGAGGGCTGGGGGCGTGGCCATGATGGGCGTGGCCAGCTTGATGTCACTTGTGTCCTGTGGTGGCCAAGTGCTAAGGCAGGCTTCCCTGAGACCCTTCCTCACTTTCATTATAATCTTCCTTCCTTCCTTCCTTTTCTTCTTTTTCCCTCTTCATTCTTCTTCCTTCCCCTCTTCCCTTCTTTTTCCTTTCTTGCTTTCTTCCCTTCCCTTCGTTTTCTTTCTCTCTCCTCTTTTCCTTTCTCCTTTCCTGCCCCTTCCTGCATGCTCAAATGCAAAAGGGGAAACATTTCTTGTGCCCCCCCTGAGCTCCTTTTTTGCTGGCAGAGGCAACCCGGGCCGGTCCTGGATCCGGCCCATGGGCCTTGATTTGACACCCCTGCCCTATACCATTCCGGATAAGTAAGGGGCATGCATAAGTGCAAAAGTGCACTATTGTGCCTACCGTGTCTGTCCTACTGTCCCCATTTATTCTTGCCTATTTCCTGTATTCTTACTCATGTTTATACTTATATCTATTATCTTGTAAGCGATTGACAAATCAAATCAATCAATCAATCAATCAATAGCTGTCCAATCTCTCCTTGAACACCTCCAGTGATGGAGCACCCACAACTTCTGGCTGAGGAGACAATCAGGCTCAAGCATTTCCATTTGAATGTTGAGCCATGATGCTATTTGGCCTCTGCTCTGATCCTGTTCTGTCTATCATCCATGCATCTATCCATCCCCTCCTCTCTCTCTTTCCTTCCTTCCTTCCTTCCTTCCTTCCTTCCTTCCTTCCTTCCTTCCTTTTCTTCCTTCCTTCCTTCTTTCTTTCTTTTTCTTTCTCTTTCTCTCACACCCCCCCCCATCTGTCATCTATCTATTTGTATATAAACTTCCATGATGCCCTCCTTGCTGAGGTGGCTCTTCCCATACCCTTCTCACACCTGATGCTTCTCATCATCTTTTCAGATATGTGGTACTATAATTCCCATGGTTTCCCAGTCAGCCTGCTGTGGTAAAGGCTCAAGAGGGGTGGGGGGTGTTGGTGTCGATGGTCTTCAGATGCAGCTCAACGTGTCTGTGACTCCAAATTTATTCCTCCCCTTACAGCCTGCCACAAGATGTAGCATTAACAAACTGAAGTAGAGTCAGACTTTGCCAAATATGCAAAAAAGCCATCTCGTAAGCCGGCCCCGGAATAAAAGCCTTCCAAAGTAATAATTTCATCCTTTTATCTGTAGGAGCCTTAAATACAGATTGCAAACAATACTCGCTCTGTACACCGTGTCAAGGGCCCCGAAAAGTTCTAATTGATAATAAATAATTCAGTTTTCTTGCCTAGTCCCAAATTGGCTGAAATCTTGGGCGGTGATCCAAGCAAATGATTTAAAGAACCTTTTGGATTTGGAGGGAGAAAATTGGTTCAATAAAAATTACTCAACCTTCCTCCTCCTCCTCCTCCATCTTACACCTGTCTTGATAAATCAGGCTCACCATGAACCAAGTGATAGCTAATAGTTAATTCTTGGGCAGCTACTCCCTCTACTCCACCATGAATCTTGCCTACTAAGATTCTCTTTCTAAAAGTATACAGCTTCTATTTAAACTGTATGTGTACATGAAAAAGGGATTGCTTAGCACTCATCAGACTTGCAAAACATTTGGACATCAAGAATGGGAAAAATATCTTTCACAAATAAGTAGAGTGCATTTTTCTGGACATAGTTCTAACTGGCCCTCCCTCCCTTCCAGCTGGCTGTGTTGGGCCGCAGAGCCAAACTCTACCTGCCACCAGGTGAGGGGGTTGATCTGCTGCCCCATGAACAGGTGAGACTGTTTTCTCTCATCCTGCCTCCCCACAAACCGCCTCTTCGTTACTCTAATCCTGAGTGGGAGGCTGAAAGCAGGATATAGTTAGCTATGACTTCAAGTTAGGACTGGAATCTTTCAGCAGTTTAAAATATTCTGAATTGATTTTAATGGCATTTTCTTATCAATCTATTCATACACTTTTAAAAGGTTAATTGTTTTTGGTTAGGGAAAATTGCAGGGCCAAAAGCCCCTTTAAAAGAAACATGTGCACTCATCTGTACTTGCATGCAAATGGGGAAAAATCCTTTCTAAGTCACCCACCTGCCTCCCATCATCATCCAATGCTCCCTGGGACTTTCACCCCAGCCCCAGGGTGTCAATCTAAAGAGGGGATCAGTATTTTCCAAAGCACCTGAAGGCAGGACAAGAATCCATGGATGAAAACTAACCAAGAAACAACCTGGGACTCAGGAGAAATTTCCTGACAGTGAGAACAAGTAGTGGGACCGTTTACCTCTAGAAGTTGTGGGTGCTCTTAAGAAGAGATGGGGCAACCATTCATCTGAAATGGTTATAGAGCAGAGCGTTGGACTAGAAGACCTCCAAGGTCCCTTCCAACTGCATTATTCAAACCACTGGGTGATACCCTAAAAGTCAGGAAAGAACCTTGAAATCTGGAGGAAAAAGAGAGAGAAGAGAAGCTCTTGAAAGCAATTGATGCCAGTGATTACGATTGCTTCAGTAAGACAATTCTTTCCATTAATTGTACATGCGTGTGTGTGCTTTCCAAAAGGGTGTGTGTGTGTGTGTGTGCGCACAGTGCAACCAATGCTCCCTGCCTCCCCTTTTGCATCCCAAGAGTTCCACCACAACCACCAATTCTTCTGGGAGCATTTTAAGTAGCCAAACGAAGGGCCCATAAAGCTTGCAGAAGCTGAACAGAATCAGCAATGAAGCAAGGGGGACAAGGGTTCTCCCCCCTCCCCTTCTCTTGCCTACCTGGCTCGGACTGGGGCTGTGGAGGGTGGTCTCACCCATGGCTGGAATTGGGGACAGCTGATCCAGCTGTGTCTCCATCTCAGGAGTACCCCCCGTTTGTGCAGTTCGGACTAGCGCAGCCTAGCATCTGATACACTGTAAGGGCTGAATAACTGAGTCCAGGACCCTGGGACCCCAAATTCGTCCCTTCTGGAAAAATAGTAGAGGGGCACCTGCCTGGGAAGAGGAAGGAGAGCAAGAACAGAGGGCTGGGACTGGCATGGGGATACCTGGGCATCGGGGGATCCACCAAGTCTCCTGCCCAGGTGCTTCAAAAGGTTCCCCCAATGAGCAGGATGAAGATTTCTACTGCTCTGGCTAGGTGTTGTAACCAAGGCTTCTGAGACCATAATTAAGCACATGCTTAGTCCAAACAACTCTTGTTTTATTTCAACGCTGGGAATTATGTTCATTCCCAGCCTGTAATGAGTCCCAAACAGTCTCTCGAGATAAGCACCCACCTTTCTTTCCTTTGAATTGCTGCCAACAACTAGAGTGCCAAATGAACTATAAAAAGCCAACTGTCCACATAGAGCTTCAAGGATTAATCTGAACAGAACAAACGACTTTGCTTCCTGCAAAGGTTTCATCACCTTTGCCTGTCCTTTATCCCTTATGGAAGGGGCAATCACCTCCCAAGCCTTACTCCCAAGTCACCCCTTTTGTTTCACCTTCTAGCAGCTCTGCACACATGCGCACTGGGAACAGGCTCCCCTTGTTCCTCTGCCTCGCTGCTGCCAGACTCTGGAGGCTCCAGAGGCAGCACTCCACTCCCAGATGGCCCTGGCCCCATCTCTGCATTGGACGCAGGACCCTCATCCGAGTCCTCCCCGGACTCCTGGACTGGTCCCCGTTCTTCCCCATTGTCCAATTCCGCTGCCATCTGCACAGGCTGCCAGCAAACCACAACACTAGGAGCCCCTCCAGGGACCCCAAGCAGAGCCTGGATCCTCAGCCACCTTGCACAAGCATCTCCAGTATTGGGAGGTGGTGACCCTTTGAGAGCCGTATGCAAGGAAAGTTCATTTTAACATGTGCCAATTTGTCTAGATTCAAAGTGACAAGAAAGTTATCCTAAGTCCAAGAACAAGGTGATGACCACACCACACCTTCCCAGCTAGCTTCTGACAAGCAAAGTCAATGGGGGGGAACCAGATTCACTTAACAACACGTGTTTCACTTAGCAACTGCAGTGATTCTCAGGCAAACAAAAAAAAAGATCCTGAAATCGGCCACGGCTGACTTTTTTTTTTTTAATTACATTTATATGCCGCCCTTCTCCAAAGACTCAGGGAGGCTTACAATTTTTGGGATACAACCCAGTGTGCTCAGCAATAGCCTTCATTCCATTGTATATGCCTGCTTATTACTAAGCGGCATTTTTACAAAGTCAGCTTATTGCCCCCAACAATCTTGGGTCCTCAATTTACCTACCCCAAGAGGATGGAAGGCTGAGTCAACCTTGAGCCTGGTGGGATTCGAGCCTACAGTAATTGTAGGCAGCTGGAACTTAAATGCAGGCATTTAACAGCCTGAGCCACCAAGGCCCTTAACAACCAACTTGCTTAATGAGGGAAATTCCAGTTCTAGTTGCGGTGGTTGAGGACTGTGTGTGTGTGTGCGTGTGAGAAGGACCTTGGGAGCCAGGAAGAAGAGCTGCAGTCCAGCAAGGGCCAAACAAACAAGCGGTCTTACAGCCCACAGAAGGAGCAGAATGGAGACAGGAGCCTCTCTCGTTTCCAGGGGAGCAAAAGTGGGGGACAGGAGGGGAACTTCCAGACTTGCAGGGTTCCATTATTGTAACCTTACACACTTGATCTTGGCTAAAAGGCTGAGAAGCAATTAACATTAAATTTATCTAGATAATTAAATTTATCTAGTGCCAGGTTAGAATGTTTTCGTCACTTGTTTTGGCCCTTTTGCCCATAAATAAAACTGATGGCGACTGCAACTTTACCGTAAAGATAGAATTAGCAGCCCCACCTGTGCTTCTGGCCTGGGCTACCTCACAGGACTGAAGAAACCCAGACACAAGCGAGGGCTGCCCCATGCCTGCTTCAAGAGGGCTGTTTGGGCTGCCACCTGGGGCTGGTTCCTAGAGTCCAGAAGGAGCAGGCTCCCCCTTGCTTCTCCCCAATGCCCAGTTGGAGCCGTGCATGCATGCACTCACATTTTCGGCGAATTGGTTGTTAAAGTATGTGCAACCCACCTCTGCCCCATCATAAAGAGAAGAATAACAGGCCAGTAGAAGAGAGTGGCTAGTAGCCATGGCTGGGATGCAAGTGATCCAGCCATACTTTGGAGGAGAGAGAGAGAGGAGGAGAGGAGGAGGGAGGAGGAGGGAGAGGAAGGAGAGGAGGAGAGAGGAGGGAAGGAGAGGGAGAGGGGGGAGAGAGGGAGGGAGGGGGAGAAAGAGGGGGGAGGGAGAGATGGGGAGGGAAAGGGAGGGAAGGAGAGGGAGAGGAGGGGGGAGGGAGGAGAAAGAGGGGGGAGGGAGGGGGAGATGGGGAGGGAAAGGGAGGGAAGGAGAGGGAGGGAGGGGAAGAGTGTGTGTGTTTTTGAAAGAAGCACTGACTAAACTAAAGAATAAGCCAAATCCCTCGGTCGGTCGGGGCAAAAGGTTCCGTGTTCAATTCTGCTACTCTGATTTTATTCTGATTTTCACCCAGGTGGGTCTAAGGCGCCTCCTTCCAACAACCCTGCAAGGGAAACCCAGCCAAGTGACTTACCCAATTCTCAAGGGAGCACCCCCCCCACACACAAATACACACAGCCCCCTTGGCCTGCCCCCCCTCGGGCCTCGTTCCCTGGGTCTCTTCCTCTCCCGCTTGGGCCGCTCCGGTTCGAGTCCCAGGCCCGCAGCCCAGGACAGCAAAGCGGGGGAACCGCCCCTCCCCCTCCTCAACTCTCTTCTGCTGAAACAAGGCGGCACCTTCCTTCCCCTTCAGGTGAGTGCAAACAGCCCCCTTTCTCTGCCTCCGGCGGGCCGGGCGGCTTCGGGGCCAGCTGCGCAGTGAAAGAGCCGCCGGGGCTGTAATTAAGAACTTCCCCCTTGAAAGGCTGTCGGGCGAAGAAAGGCGGAGGGAGGGGCGCGCTCCTCGGACCCCGCAATTAACGCTCTTGGCGGGGTTTGCAGGCGCGGGAGGGAGGGGGGGCAGACCTGGAATTCCCGGACTCCACGGACCAGGCGGCACCGCTGGGCAGAGCCCCGCAGGCAGCAGCGGATCATGGGACCCCCGTCCCCGTCCCCAAGCTGTTGCTGAGGGGCGCAGCTGGACCACTGCCCGCCCTCCCCCCTCCCGGTTGCCCGGTAGAAATACAGGCAGGAGAGGAACGCCGCTGCCCCTCGCACCCCCGGCAGTCTGCTTCTCACGCGCCTTCAGCAGCCCCGCTTTGCAAACGGAGCGCGCAGCTGGGAGGAAACCCCACCCTCTCCCGCCGCCCAACACGGGGGTCTCCGTGTCTGCGTTGCTTCTGGTGGCCGGAGCAACGCTTGGGTGCAAGTGAGAAGCTGGAAAGGCCAGCCACTTTCCCCCCCCTTTCCCCTTTTTCTTTTATTTTCCTTTGGAGAAGAGCATTTGCCAATTAACACTTTTATTGAGTTATATTATAAATTATAAAATACAAAAATACAAAGTAAATAGAAGTGGGGAAAGATAAGAAAAGGGGAGGGGGCAAAGGAAGCATTGACTTCTGACTCTCTCTGTTGCAGTAAAATAAGGCATTAACATCAAATCACAACTTTTTGCTTTTCCATAATAATATCAAGCAGCCGTTTTTATCAAGATCTATCAGTCTAATTGGTAAAACCCAAAGTCAGAGTTTCCTTCTTTTCCACATCAAGCACGAAGTTCCATGTGGAAACAAAAGTACCTTGTGGGCCACACCACTTCCTCCCTCTCCCCCCCTTTTTGGGAAGCGAGTTGTCAGCCTTTGGCATTTAAGAAAGAACCCTATTTTGGGCTGACCCAACAGTTTCCAGGAGTTTTCTGCCTGCAAATGACAGGCAGTGTCACTATTGGTTTTCAGTAAGTCTGTCCAGGGAAATTGGTTCTGGGGGGCTTTGGTCACAGGGTCTTCACTTTAACAGATCAACAGAGTTGGAAGGGACCATGTAGGTCATCTAGTCCAACCCCCCACCCAAGCAGGAGACCCTGCCTACACCATTTCTGACCGATGGCAGTCTGGTCTCTTCTCGAAAGCCTCCAGTGATGAAGCTCCCACAACTTCTGAAGACAAGCTGTTCCACTGGTTGATTGTTTTCACTGTCAGGAAATTGGAAGGGATCTTGTTGGTCATCTAGTCCAACCCCCAGCCCAAGCAGGAGACCCTACACCATTTCTGACAGATGGCAGTCCAGTCTCTTCTTGAAAGCTGCCAGTGATTAAGCTCCCACAACTTCTGTTCCATGGGATGATTGTTCTCACTGTCAGAAAATTTATCCTTATTTCCAGGTTGAATCTCTCCTTGATCAGTTTCCATCCATTGTTCCCTGATCATTTCTTTCCTGCGGATGTCTTTTTGGATGACTTTCTTCCCTACTCATTTTTCTGCTTGGTGCCCTGACTTGGTCTATTTTCTGAGGGGCCTGCTCGATTGGGGGTTAACATTTTGTTACCTTCTCAAGCCCTACAACATCCCTTCAGAGAGGAGTAGTCACCGCGAGAAGGATCTTGGAACTGCAGACATGGGTAGGGCCTCCATCTTGCCTTTTGGGCTCCTTTCCTGCAGACAACTTGTCCCCAGAACTAAGCTCACAAATACAGTGGTGGGATTCAATTTTTTTTACTACCAGTTCAATGGGCATGGCTTGGCAGGTGTGGTTTGGTGGGTGTGGCAGGGGAAGGATACTGCAGAATCCCCCTTCCCTCCCCACCCCAATAACCTGCTTTCCAGCTCCGTTCTCCTGTGCAGGGCAACCAAAGGAGACCCAGCCGATTAGCTGGGACTCAATGGGAGGCAGAGAATAGATGGGGGTGGCGCCAGTCAGAGGTGGGATTTGCTGGTTCTCTGAACTACTCAAAATTTCCGCTACCAGTTCTCCAGAACTGGTCAGAACTGGCTGAATCCCACCTCTGGTCTGTACCATTTATGAAGATGTTAAAGAGGATTGAGCCTAATAGAGGTACCCCACTGCATGCTTCCCTCCATGTAGATGTAGTTCCATTAAGGACTACACACCGAGTGTGGTTCATCAACCAATTGCAAATCCATCTGGTAGTGGTACTGTCTATCCCATGTTGTTCTACCTTACCAAGAAATTTCCCCCACCGGTTCTCCAGAACCGGTCAGAACCGGCTGGATACCACCCCTGTCACAAAATAAGCTAAACCCTAAAACCCAGCAAGGAAATACAATTGTTTCATCTAATCTCATGCATAGAGAAACAGGCCCTGAGATGGTTTTAGCATGTTGGATTCACAGGACTCCAGAAATTTAACTACTATCCAACCCATGTGGCTGTGCGTTGCGCAAGCCCAGCTAAAACATCAATGGAGTTGAGTTGAAATGGGGCAGGAACGGTCATGTGAGCTGAACCCCAAACAGCCAACCTGAGTTTATCCCGAGTGCTGTATGAAAAACTCAAGCTTAGTTTCTAGTTCAGCATGTTGTGTAACTCGAAAATTGGATTAATTCAGCCAACCACTGCTGACTTAACCAGCGGCAAACCTAACAGATAACAGCCTTGCAACACCTGGGTGATGAGAGTTCACCTTCCATTCTGGTGTCAATGCTGTCGCAGTGAATTTCCTCATTAGGTTCCTTTATCGGAATTAATTGTCAGGATCTTGTCAGGAGATATTTACTGCAAGCTTCATGCCATCAGAGTGTTCCCCATTAATCAATTTTAAAACATACCGCCTGAGTAAATCAGGACCTAAATTAATAGAAAATATCCAACAATAGAAAAATGTGCAAAGGAGGAAGGGTGAAGTTGCTAGAAGGGAGGCTGAGAGAGTCACGCAGGCAAGGGGGCCTTTGGGGAGGTGGATGGACTGGGAGCAAACACACACACACACACACACCACACACACATTCTGCTGGTGATCTTGGAGTCCTAGTAGACCATCACTTAAATATGAGCCCAGCCATGTGCCGCAACTGTCAAAAAAGCCAATGCAGTTCTAGGCTGCATAAACAGAGGGATAGAATCAAGATCACTTGAAGTGTTAGTACCATTTTATGATGCCTTGGTAAGGCCACACTTGGAACATTACATCTAGTTATGGTCACTACAATATAAAAAAGATGTTAAGACCCTAGAACTAAGTGTCAAATGCAAGGCCCGTGGGCCGAATCTGGCCTGTGGGGTGCTTAAATCCAGCCCAGGGGCTGCCCTGGAAATATCAAAGGACCTGCCCACGGTAACTGCTGACCAAAACGGGCCGTGTGTGGCCCCTGCGCAGCCCGTTTTTGGCCAGCCGAGTGGTGCTGGAAGCTGGGGAGGCCGAAAATGGGCCATGCAAGGGCCCCGTAGGGCCTCTACACAGCCCATTTTTGTCTGGCAGAGTGCTGCAGGAGGCCATGGAGGGCAAAAACAAGGCACGGGGGAGGGCATGGATGCCACCCCTGTGCCCTGTTTTGGCCAGTAAAGTGCTGCAAGAGGTGTTGGTCCCGTCTCCCCTGCTCCCTACTAGCCCGCAGAGGAGAACTACAGTGCTGATCTGGCCAGAGATGGGATTCAGCTGGTTCTGACCAGTTCTGGAGAACCCATAGCAGAAATTTTGAGTAGTTTGGAGAACTGGCCAATCCCACCTCTGACTGGCCCTGCCAACCCCATCTCTTCTCTGCTCCCATCGAGTCCCAGCTGATTGGCTGGGTCTTCTTTGGTTGCCCTGCTCAGGAGAACGGAGCTGGAAAGCAGGTTAGTGGGGTGGGGAGGAGGGATTTTACAGTATCCTTCCCTGCCATGCCCAGCCACACCCACCAAGCCATGCCCACCAAGCCAAGCCACACTACACCCACCAAGCCACGCCCACAGGACCAGTAGTAAAAAAATTGGAATCCCACCACTGGAAGGAAGAAAGGAACAAAAGGGGAAGGAAGAGAGGAACAAAAGGGGAAGAAAGAGAGGAAGGAAGGAGGAAGGAAGAAAGGAACAAAGGGAAGGAAGCAGAGGTGGGATTCAGCCGGTTCTGCCCAGTTCTGGAGAACTGGTAGTGGAAATTTTGAGTAGTTCGGAGAACCGGCCAATGCCACCCCTGACTGGCCCCACCAACCCCATCTCTTCTCTGCCTCCTATTGAGTCCCAGCTGATAGGCTGGGTCTCCTTTGGTTGCCTTGCACAGGAGAACGGAGCTGGAAAGCAGGTTAGTAGGGTGGGGAGGGAAGTGGGATTTTACAGTATCCTTCCCCTGCCACGCCCACCAAGCCATGCCACACCCACAGAACCGGTAGTAAAAAAAATTGAATCCCACCACCAGATCCGGCCCTGGAAGGAATCCAGTTTGACACCCCTGCTCTAGAAGGAATACAGGGAGGAGCAACAGAGATGATTAGTAGACTGGAGGCTAAAACAGATGAAGAACAGTTGCAGGAATTGGGTATGTCTAGTCTAGTGAAAAGAAGGGCTGGGGGGGGCGGTAGGATAGCAGGGTTCCAATAACTGAGGGGCTGCCCCAAAGAAAAGGGGGTCAACTTATACTCCAAAGCTCCTGAAGGCAGAACAAGAAGCAATGGATGGAAAGTAATCAAAGAGAGAAGCAACCTGAAACTAAGGAGCCCCCACAACTTCTAAAGGCAACAGGTACCATTGATGGGTTGTCTTTAGAAGTTGTGGGTGCTCCATCACTGGAGGTTTTTAAGAAGAGATTGGACTGCCATTTGCCTGGTTGGCTCTTCTGCTCGACAGGTGGTTGAAGCAGAAGACCCTTCCAGCTCTCTTATTCTGTTATCCTCCTCCAATGCAGGGAAGCTTTTCCGTAACGGTGCTTGAAGTCTTTGCTGTGAGCCACTCACTGTGGGTGGGTGGGGGAGGTCCTCCTATAAAATAAAATATCTCCAGCATATGCCATCCACCAAATGATCAACGCCTTCCCTGGTGCTTTCCCAGGCGAGCCCCGTCATAAAATGCTCCTCACGCAAAGCCCTCCTTGCAGGTTGCAGATTTTTAAGGTACCAATTTCAGCCATTAAACCTCCAGAATTTCCCTCTTAAAAACCACACACAGAGAGACCATTGTGGAAGTGGCCCTTGGCGAGCCCCAAAAGCTCACTGTGGGCCTTGGGCTCCTGGGAGTGGCCTACTAAATTAAAGAAATAATGGGCACCTCGAAAGAGAGAGAGAAAGAGAGAGACAGACAGACATACAGAAAGGAAAGAAAGAAAAGGAAGGAAGGAAGGAAGGAAGAAAAAGGAGACAGAAAGGAAAAAAGAGGAAGAAATAAAGTAAGAAAAGAAAGAAAGAAAGAAAGAAAGGAAAAGAGAAACAAGAAAGAATGAAAGGAAGGAAGATAAAGAAAGGAAGAAAGGGATGATCTGCAGCTCCCCATCTGAACCTTGAACTGCAGCCCCACAGACTCTTTCCCCTGTCTGG
The DNA here is from genome assembly GCA_009733165.1 of Naja naja. Taxonomy (NCBI): domain Eukaryota; kingdom Metazoa; phylum Chordata; class Lepidosauria; order Squamata; family Elapidae; genus Naja; species Naja naja. The sequence goes on from CM019165.1 coordinate 14,227,150, forward strand.
GTGTGGGAGAGAGTGGCAGGATGCACTGGGTGTGTGTGTGGGGGGAGAAGCAGGTCTTGTTTGGGGCCAGCCAGCCAGGTAACTTTGGGGATTCATGGGGTCCCTCCCAGGATAGTGTATCTTCCCACTCCGGCTTGCCAAAACAATGGAGTCCTCCTTTACTCTACTTGGTTTCTGTATTAGATGCCTAGCCATCTTTTCTCCAGTGGTTGCAGACCAAGTGCAAGAGACTTTGCTTTACTTTTCCCCAGAGGACCACCTGAGAGAGGGAGGCTGGGCCACACGAGGGCTTCCCTGCTCAGCCCTTTCTCCAGCTCCACCTGGCTGAGGTCTTCATTCCTAGCCCTGAGAGCTCTTTGCTGGCAGGTCTGTCGCAGCCTCTCTTCCCAGCTTGGGCTAATATTAGAGTTACAAGCTTCCTGCTGGCCATAATTTAATTTTTTATATCCCGTTTTATTTCTTTCGGATAGAAAAGAGCTCTTGTATGGCAGTTAATGCAGCAAGCCAGGCTTCTAGCCAATGAAGTCTGCTTCAAAGCCCGTAGGAATATATTATTTTTATAATCAAGTGCTCCCACTTCAACAGTGGAAGTCATTTCTTGCTGCTGAGAAAGCTGGCTTGAAGCTGTTCATAATTTCTTTGAAGGACAAATAATGGGTTTTAGCACCTTGAGCAATTTATTTTAGATTAGACGTTCCCATCTGTAAAGGAACAAGGAGACTGGTAGAGGGCTAAGCTAAATAACTAAACTAAAAATCTAAATTGAAGGCAACCTGATCTTAGTAAGCTGAATGGGTTCCTGTTGTCTCTCTTGCTACTTACCTGACCACTATTGCTTTCCTCCAGGCTCCTCCAATCTGTATTTGTGGTTTGCTATCCTGGTCTGTTTGCTTTAATTCTTCTTGCTTTGAGGCGATTTCCTCCAGGCCGGCCGAATGGCTGGCCTCTTCTCTAGGAAACCGGAAGGCTTGCCTGGAGCTCTGGTTCTTCACCTGGAAGTGCCCCCCTTTTCTTCTAGAAATAGACCATTTCAGAAGCAAGTTGGAGGGAGGGGAGATGACAAATTACAATCCTGAGACACTTTGGGTCTGCTTTCCAGCTTCTCCAGCTGCTGTGATTTCATTGGGAGGCGCTTTCAAAAAGGCCCTGTTGTGGTCCAGACACAAGATCCCAGGAGGCAGCTGCAAACTTGAACCCTGGGCCCCATCTAATAAAATGAAATTCAATGTAGAGAAAAGTAAAGTCTTACACTTAGGCAACAAAAACCAAAAGTGTTATGTATGTAGGTTTGAATGTTATTGGTTTAGTTTGAATTGTTCTTGTAAAATGTCAAATAGGATTGGTTTAAAAAGGTGCGGGAAAACCCTGCACTCTGATTGGCTGGCAACTACGGCTGCTGGCTATAAGTAGCAGCCGTAGCCCAGCCAAGTTGGGTCCATTCGAGCTGTAGTCACTAAATAAACTCTTCACTGAAGCTCTTCGCGTCTGACTCTTCATGCAAACTTAACAAAAAGGACACATAGAGACTGGGTGAAACCAGACTTAATAGCAGAAACTGTGAGAGGGATCTTGTAGTCTTAGTGGACAACCAGCTAAATAGAAGCCAGCAGTGTGCAGCAGCAGCCAAAGAAACTAATGCAATCCTAAATTACATTAACAGAGGGATACAATCAAGATCAATGGAGGTACTGATACCACTCTATAAAGCCTTAGTAAGACCACACCTAGAGTACTGCATCCAGTTTTGGTCTCCACTCTATAAAAAAGGTGTTGAGACTCTAGAAAAAGTGCAGAGCAGAGCAACCAGGATGATTAGGGGACTGGAGGCTAAAACATTCGATGAACGGTTGCAGGAACTGGGCCTGGCTAGTCTAGGGAAGAGAAGGACCAGGGGAGACAGGATAGCAGTCTTCCAATATTTGAGGGGCTGCCACAGGGAGGAGGAAGGGGTCAAGCTATTCTGCAAGGCACCCGAAGGCCAGACAAGGAAAAATGGGTGGAATCTGAACAAGGAGAGATTCAACCTAGAAATACGGATAAATTTTCTGACAGAATAATCAACCCATGGAACAGAAGTTGCATTCAGAAGTTGTGGGAGCTTCCTCACTGGAAGCTTTCAAGAAGAGTCTGGACTGCCATCTGTCAGAAATGGTGTAGGGTCTCCTGGTTGGGTGAGGTGGAGTGGATTGTACTAGAAGACCTACAAGGTCCCTTCCAACTCAGTTAATCTGTAAATCTGTTAGATATTCCCCAACCTGCAGCTTCAAATTCTACTTGAATCTTCTCAAAAGCAACCCAAGAAATCCAAAACCTTGTTTGGGATTATGTGCATGAAATGTGTGTGTGTTTGTGTTGTGTTATTTGTATGTGTGTTGCAAGTATGGTGTGGATATGAAGAATTTGATTTATCTGTAAATACATATTATTATGGCTATAGTCATATAAATCTATTGCACACTATATTTAGGTGCCTTTATGTTTCTCTGTTAACAGAGCTTGTTAAGGCATCTAGACTGGGAGGCCAGAGGGGGCAGCAACCAGGCAGAGCCCTCCGCTGCCATCTATTGGTTGGCGGCTGCTCTTGCCAACTGTAACAGAATGTGGGAATGACCTTGGGGGACAGGGGAAGAGATGCTGTCTAAGAAGGACACAATCAGGGGAGAGAGAATCAGTAGAAAGGGGGAGGGGTGAGTTTGCACCTTTAGATTTGAAAGATTCTGTTAATGTAGCCCAGAGGTCTCCAAACTTGGCAACTTTAAGACTTGTGGACTTCAACTCCCAGAATTCTCCAGCCAGCATAGCTGGCTGGAGAATTCTGGGAGTTGAAGTCCACAAGTCTTAAAGTTTGGGACCCCTGATATAGCCTAACAATAAAGTAGAATTAGCACTTCTGGTTGTCTCTCTGGTTTACTTGGTTTATCAATCTTGCTAGTTTAATAGTACGAATTCCCCGCTGCCACTTGTAACTGACCAAGTTTCTTCCTCTGAACATTAAGCAACTGGGGGCCCAGCCTTTCTTCTCTGATGGTTTCCTAGGCAGATCTTTTCCCCCTTGTCGGCCAAAGTCATCCACAGAGTCCATGACACCAACACAACTCCTGCTTTGAGGCTGCTGCTATTATGTGCACCAAGCCAGAGGAGGGAGGAGGGAGCAGCAGGGGCAGGGATAGATTCAAAACTCCCACGGTCCAAAACCTCTGACAGGCTGGGATTGTGCCAAGTGTTTACCCAGGGCAAATTCAACCGTGGCTCAGTTAATGGAGCCAACATCCTGAACCGTAGACCAACCCAATGGGGCTGAGATGTTATTGTGTGATTCAGTGGGTCATCTGAACGCGGCTGCCGAACGGCAGTTTGGCCAACTGCTGTTTCTCTCTCAACTCAAGAAGGTCAAGATGCGATTGAATGTCAACCCAACAACGTTGTTTGAGAATAAGAGAGAAAACTTGCAAAAGTACAAAATAGAGCCACGCATTTTCATCTTTTCCAGAAACTTGAAAGCCACAATGTGGTGCATTTGCTAAAGCCCAAGCTTTAGTGGATGATTGCCATTTGATCGATCGGATGTACATTGCAACATGAAGGCATTTTCCTTGCCCCAGGAGTGAGCAAGCAGACATAAGTGAGCAAGCAATACTGCAAGGAGGAGGAGGAAGAGGAAGAGGAAAGAAGGAGATGGGAGAAGCAGAGGAAGGAGCAGAAGGAAGAGAAGAGGGGAAGAAAAAGAAGAGGAGGAGGAGGAGGAGGAAGAGCTTTGGTGGCTCAGGCTGTTAAATGCCTAGCACTTAAGTTCCAGCTGCCTGCAATTAGTGTAGGCTCAATCCCACCAGGCTCAAGGTTGACTCAGCCTTCCATCCTCTCGGGGTAGGTAAATTGAGGACCCAAGATTGTTGGGGGCAATAAGCTGACTTTGTAAAAATGCCGCTTAGTAATAAGCAGGCATATACAATGGAAGGAAGGCTATTGCTGAGCGCATTGGGTTGTGCTCAAAAATTGTAAGTCACCTGAGTCTCGGAGAAGGGCGGCATATAAATGTAATTAAAAAAATAAAAAAATAAAAAGAGAAGAGAGAGGAAGAAAGAGAAAAGGAGGAAGAAGAGGAAGAGAAGGGAGGAGGATGCTTCTGGGATAGGAGAAATGGTAGCATTGAAAATACTTGCTCAACTCACTCTCCCAGGGCAACTTACAAATGGATAGCAACTAAATCATCTTGATACTCGGATGTACAGTTTTGGAAGACACCGCACAAGAGGAGCAGGAGAAGGGAGGGGAAAGGAGAAATTATATGACACCTGTTTTTTGGTTCTCCTAAGGGCAAGTGATGGCCGAGAGGGTGAGCTGTTTGCTCTCACCAGAGGGCACGGAGAGAGACAGCAAGCAAGATGGCAAACCTTTAGCAAGCTGGTGCCAAGTAATTCAAGACCTCATGAATAATCTCGTCAATGAAAGGTGCCATTCAGGTGTGCAAAGCTAAACCACCTCTTTGGCTGCCCAGAACAATTTCTTCCTTGTTGCTTACTGTCAGTAGTGGCACTTTTCACAGACAGATGAGGAAGACGAGATATAAAAGCCCCTCCACCTGTTTCCTCTGTCTGGGATTGCATCTCTTCATTGTTTCCAGAGATGTCAGGGGGACTTGGTGAAAAGGAAAAAGAAAATCGTTTTGGCACTGCCATTCTCCCTCTTTAGCTTTGAATTACCATAAAGCTGATAGATCAGTTTATCTGGAGTTGCTATTCAGGTAGTCCTCAATTTTCAACCTTTCATTGTAAGGGTGACCGTTTGAAGTTACAACGGAACTGAAAAAAGTGATATAGAATAGGAGAGAATAGAATAAGATGAAGGGAAGGGAGAATGGAATGGAATGGAATGGAATGGAATGGAATAGAATAGAATAGAATAGAATAGAATTAGAATAGAATAGAATATAAAAATAGGAATAGGAATAGGAATGGAATGGAATAGAATAGAAATAGTATAATGAATGGAATAGAATGGAATAGAATAGAAATAGAATAGAATAGAAATAGAATAGAATAATGAATGGAATAGAATAGAAATAGAAATAGAAATAGAATAGAATAGAATAGAATAGAATAGAATAGAATAAATAGAATTAGAATTAGAATTAGAATTAGAATTAGAATTAGAATTAGAATTCTTTATTGGCCAAGTGTCATTGGACACACAAGGAATTTGTCTTGGTGCAAATGCTCTCAGTATACATAAAAGAAAAAATACATTCATCAAGAGCCAAGAATCATAAGGTACTTAATGATAGTCATAAGGTACAAATAAGCAATCAAATCATACTAGGAAACAGTCCATATAAATCGTAAGGATACAAGCAACAAAGTTACACACAGTCACAAGTGGGAGGGGATGGATTTAGGAGTAATGAGAAGATTAATAGTAATAGTAGTGCAGACTTTGTAAATGGTTGGACAGTGTTGTGAGAATTGTTTAGCAGAGTGATGGCATTGGGGAAAAAACTCCCCTTGTGTCTAGTTGTTCTGGTGTGCAGGGCTCTATAGCGTCGTTTTGAGGGAAGGAGTTGAAACAGTTTATGTCCGGGATGTGAGGGGTCTGTAAATATTTTCACAGCCCTCTTTTTGACTTGTGCAGGATACAGGTCCTCCATGGAAGGCAGGTTGGTAGCCATTGTTTTTTCTGCAGTCCTAATTATCCTCTGGAATCTGTGTCTGTCCTGTTGGGTTGCAGAGCCAAACCAGATGGTTATAGAGGTACAGATGACAGACTCAATCCTTCCTCTGTAGAACTGGAACAGCAGCTCCTTGGGCAGTTTATGATCATTTATCACACGACCGTTGCAGCATCCCCATTATCATGCAATTAAAATTTGGATGGTTGGCAACTGACTCATATTTATGATGGTTACAATGTCCCAGGATCATATGATCCCCTTTTGCAACTTTCTGACCAGCAAAATCAACGGGGAGGCCAGATTCATTTAACAACTGTGTTACCATATATCACATACTAGCAGGGTACCCGTGCTTCGTTACAAAACTATGAGATCGGGCAAGTTTTTGGGGAGTGAAATAAAGAAAAACAAATTCTGAGCCTTGGTGGCTCAGGCTGTAAATGCCTGCTCTTAAGATCCAGCTGTCTACAATTACTGTAGGCTCAAATCCCACCAGGCTCAAGGTTGACTCAGCCTTCCATCCTCTCGGGGTAGGTAAATTGAGGACCCAAGATTGTTGGGGGCAATAAGCTGACTTGTAAAAATGCCGCTTAGTAATAAGCAGGCATATACAATGGAATGAAGGCTATTGCTGAGCACACTGGGTTGTATCCCAAAAATTGTAAGCAGCCCTGAGTCTTCGAAGCTGCATATAAATGTAATTTAAAAAAAAAAATTCTGCCTTTGCCTACCAGCATCCATCGGTATTCATCTGGCTAGTGTCCTGTCAGTGTGTGAGAGAGTTGAGGGCTGTTTGGAAACCGAAACAGTATTTGCTGTGTGAGCAAGAAGGAGACAGCAAGGAGCCTCGGTGTGGCTTAGCTCAACTGTTCTGTACTAAAGCTGCTTGCTGCTGTGAAACTGAAACTGAAATTCCTCTCCTTGAAACTCTGCTTGTGTTTTGCATTTGGAAGGATTTCTTTCCAGGTGGGGAGGAGGAATAGAACTCCTTAGCATCAGAGCGTGTTAATAATAATAATATAGAAAATACTAATGCTCTGGTGGTCATTTTGAAAAATCCTTTCTTAATGAGCACCTAGAAGCCAAGAGGAACAAGGGGGGGAGGTGGAGGAGAAGGAGAAGAAGAGGAAGAGGAAGAAGAAGAGGGGGGGGAGGGAGGAGGAGGAGGAGAAGAGGGCAAAGGTAGAAGGAGCAGGAGGAGGAGAACAGGAGGAGGAGGAGGAAGAGGGAGGGGGAGAAGAAGAAGGAGGAAGAAGAAGGAGGAGAAGAAGGAGGAGGAGGAGTTAAATTTATAAGCTGTTGAAGTCCAAGTGACCCTGGCTGGTTTACAAATGGTTAAAAATATTTCCAAAACAAAATTAAAACCAACCCTTCTCCTCCCCACAGTACAAACCGGAACAAGATGGCAGAGATAAGAAACCCCAGATGGGAATTAAGAAGAAAAAAATGGCAGCTTCAATCACACTCACCTAAGACCATGAAGAAGAGTTGCACCACATTCTGGTTTCAGAGTAAAGGGCAGCTTCTAAACCATCTTCTCTCCTTCAACCTTGGCAGGTTTAAGACACGTGGACTTCAACTCCCAGAATTCTATGCTGGCTGGGGAATGCTGGGAGTTGGAGTCCAGGTGTCTTGAAGTGACCGACGTTGAGAGACACTTTGCTAAACATTAGTGGTAAAAACCAGTATGAACAAGGGAATCTGAGGGACAAATGCTAAAAAATGAAGAGGAAGGTTCCTGAATCTTGGCAAGCTCTAAATTCTTCTCGCCCCTCGCGGACATTTGGACCGGCAAAGTTGACCCACCAACGAATCCATCCTCTTTTCCCTTCCTTCTTGTCCTTCCACCTTCGCCTTTTGAACAGGACACGTTTCTAGGCCGCTGAACCGATTTCCTAGAAGGAACTTGGCAGGCTGGCCGAGGGAAACCAAGCAGGGCATCATGGCAGGCTGGTAGGGAGCAGTTTCATAGACACCCCACCCCCAGCCTCATTTGGAGGGGGGCTGTTTCCTGGAGGCAGCAGGAGATGCCTGGGGCCAAACAGCAACAGTGCCTCAACTGTGATGTTTTCCTACTTCACAGATCTGGGTTTGTTTTTTTTTTAAGGAAAAAGCAAACAAACACGACAATTTCTTAGGAGGTTGTGGTTGTTACTTCTTCTGGATAGTTTAGTCTAGACTCTAGACTCTAGAGGGTTTTTTCCCCTGCCAAAAAAGGGATTTAAAAAACCAAGGAGATAGGTAAAAAAAACAATTGGAAAACATTATCATTGTGCAGAAAACTGCATTTTTCTCACAAAATGTGATGGGTTTTTTCATCTCTCTCTCTCTCTCTCTTCTCTCTTTCATCACATCACACACTCTCTCTTTCTCTTCCTCTCCTTCTCCTTTCTCTTTCTCTCTCCTCTCCTCATCTTTCTATACATATTCTCTCTCTTTCCTTCCTTCCCCTCTCCTTTCTTTTTCTCCTTTCCTCCCTCTTTCTTCTCTCCTCTCCTTCCTCCTCTCCTTTACACACACTCTCTCTTCTCTTTTCCTTTCCTCCCTCTCCTCCTTTCTTCTCTATTTCTCTCTCTCTCTTCTCTCTTTCTACACACACACACACACACACACACACACACACGGAGGGGAGAGAGCAACCTCGTATGAATTAAAGTTACCCTGATGCAGATATTTCGTGGGAAATCCAAACCAGCTTCAGAGGAAGGAAAAAAAAGGGAAATTTATCTTTCCTTCTACATGGTGTGGTTCCACCCTGTGATCTTCAGCATCTTCAGCAATCTTTACAGGCTACAAAATATCGCATTTGGCTATAAACATGGCCCTTTAGTGCTCCAGCAGGCCATTTGTTCTCTTCCCTCTTCCACCACAGTCCTTCCCTTCCCTTCCCCACCTTTTTACTTCCCTTTCCACAAACCACAGCATTTTGGGAAGAAGTTTCAAACTATCCAACTTTCCCCCCAAAACTAGTCCTGCATTTACCCTACTGGGTCTCTTGAGAGGAGGGAAGTGGGGCTGTTCCATCAGTGCCCTATCCACAATGTCAGTTTTCTTTTACTCTGGACAGGAAAAAGGGGGATTTCAAAGTAACCAGGATAGAGTTAACATCAACATTTTCTACTTTTGTCCTTCTTCGCTTAGAGCAGGGGTCTCCAGCCTTGGCAACTTTAAGACTTGCAGACTTCAGCTCCCAGAATTCAGTCAGCAAAGCTGGCTGAGGAATTCTGGGAGTTGAAGTCCACAAGTCTTACAGTTGCTAAGGTTGGAGACTCCTGGCTTAGAGGTCAGTGTGAAAGATAACTTTTCACAATGGCCACAACAATGGCCGATGCAGGGCCACTGTTCAACATATGACTGAGAGAAGGCCATTTGCTTTTTTCAGATCTCTGCCACCTACAAGAGAACCTCTTCTGAAGAGGCAGCTCTCTATTCCCAGAAGACGTTTGCAACATTTTCTATAATTTTTGGATATTTTGAGTCCATCCATGAGGGCGGCAGCCATGTTCCACCCTCATTTGCGGAGCACTGCTCTGCTCAATGGCTAAAGATCTTGTGTTCTTCAAAGCATCAGCCAAAGACCTGCAGACCAGATCTGCCAAAGGACAGCCTGGCACAAGAGGGTCCTCTTGTGCATCTGTGCCATGTGCCACACCATGCAAAACTTTTCCATGAGCTTGGAAGCTGGTGGTGGGACGTGTCTCCAGGCCTTTCCACCTCCTTCCATTTTCTCCTCCAGCAAATCCTCCTGAGGTCCAAGGGGTTCATTGCCCTGCAATGTCCTTCCCTAGCATATCCCCCCACCCTTTATCTTAATAATCTTCTGCCAGCTTTGTTCTCAACAGCTCAGCCAACCTTTGGCAAGGGCCTTCCCTGACATTAGAGCATCTCAGCCAATGGCCTTGAAGGATTTCATGACTACCATGTTTCCCCAAAAATAGGACCCTGTCATTCATATATATGTATGTATGTATGTCTTGGTGTATTGGTCTTGTCCGTGTAAGATGGAGAATACCTTGGCGACGTTTCAACGAGATCTCATCCGTCATCTTCAGGCTGGTGTCTTCAGCCTCGTGCTTCTGCCAGCAAAGCCTTCTGAAGAAGCGGCTGAAGCACCAGCCTGAAGATGGCGAGTGGGATCTCGTTGAAACGAGGTATTCTCAATCTTATGGGACAAGACCAATACCCAAGACTACTACCTTACCGTGAAAATCTACATATATATATGTATACATATGTATACATACATACACACCAAAAAAGGCACCAGGTCTTATTTTTGGGGGAAGTCATCCACTAACTAACCTCACTTGTGCCCATCGCCCCCTCCTCCTTTTTGCTGTCAGAGGCCTTCAGGTACTTCTTCTGCGGCTGGCAAGGCTTTCCTGAAGGCCTCTGCAGCCGATAACAGAGTTCTGGATCAATCCGGAGTTTCTTATCAGTTCCAGAGGCCTTCAGGAAAGCCTTGCCAGCTGCAGAAGAAATGTGCCAGCAAGGCAGGTGTCAGGGTATGTGAGGCCTGGCTACAACTGTCCAAAGGTAAGTAGTAAGCCAGCTCCACCCCCCATCCCCACCCTACTTAACTTTTACCTGTGCATTCTGGAGTGGGCGGGATCTGAATTAGGGCTTATTTTGGGGGGTAGGGCTTATTTTGTGTGCATGTGTAAAAATCAAGCTAGGACTTACTTTCAGGGTAGGTCGTATTTTCAGGAAAACAGGGTATCAAAACCTTGCAATGCAGTTAGAGCCAAAATGTGAAGCCATCCTTCACTTCCATCTCTGACTGATCCGTGCAAAGAAGGGCTGTCAGCCTCAAAAGCACTGCTCACCTCTGTCTAGCTGCTTTGAGGACAGAAATAGGAAGAGATGAGAAGGACTGGCTTTCTTTCAGCGCACAAGGCTGTCTGGCAAGATTTTCTCGCAAAAAGTGGTCAGGAAAATTACAGCTTGTCCTTCTCATTTTTGCGGCTGGTTGTCAAAGAAGGAAAAGAGAAGGAGGTGAAAGAAATGGGGAAGGTGGGTGGCGCATTGGCCTGCCCTGAAAGTTATTTGTGGCCTGTAGTGGAGTGATCATTGCAGATGCCATGGAATTCCTTTAGATCAGTGTTTCTCAACCTTCGTGACTTTAAAAAGGATGGACTTCAACTCCCACCGTTCCCCAGCCAGCTATGCTGTTTTGGCCACCAGTTTTGATCAGCATATTATAAAAAAGATGTTGAGACTCCAGAAAGAGTGCAAAGAAGAGTAACTAGGATGATGAGGGGACTGGAGACTAAAACATACAAAGAAAGGTTGCAGGAACTGGGCCTGGCTAGTCTAGGGAAGAGAAGGACCCGGGAAGACAGGATAGCAGTCTTGCAATATCTGAGGGGCTGCCCCAGAGAGGAGGAAGAAGTCAAGCTATTTTCCGAGGCACCCGAAGGCCAGACAAGGAACAATGGATGGAAATTGACCAAGGAGCAATTCAACCTGGAAATAAAGAGAAACTTTCTGACAGAACAATCAACTGATGGAACAGAAGCTGCCTTCAGAAGTTGTGGGAGCTTCATCCCTGGAGGCTTTCAAGAAGAGACTGGACTGCCATCTGTCAGAAACAGTATAGGGTCTCCTGCTTGGGCAGGAGGTTGGACTAGATGACCTACAAAGTCCCTTCCAACTCTGTTAATCTGGTTGTGGAATGTTGGGGGTTGAAGTCCATACATCTTAAAGTTGCCAAGGTTGAGAAATATTGCTCTAGAGCTTATCAGCCATTCATCAAGGAGAAAACCAGCAAAATCATCTGGGAGTCAGTGCCTCCAAAACCTTTGCTTCCTCTCTCTCTCATCCAGAACTCCATCCTCTGCTTCGCTGGGAGTGAGAAGCAGGCACCGTCTCCAATTCAGGTTTCTTGATGTGGCTCTCTTGTGTTTCAAGGCCAGTTGGCAAACTTGTCTAATAAAGCACAACAGGAACATTAATTTCTCCAGCTAAATGGGGCCACTGAAGGGAAGGAAGCAACTGAGAAGTGGAAAGACAGATATTCTTCAATTGTTAGGTCAAGGTTTGGTGTCTGCTCTCCTTCTGGGAACAAATTCCTGGACTTCACTAAGCATTCTAACCTTAAATATCCAAGCAGGCTGTGACTAAGAATGTCCTAAACAGGGGTCTTCAGCCTTGGCCACTTTAAGCCTGGCGAACTTCAACTCCCAGAATTCTGGGAGTTGATGGCTGCCAGGCTTGAAGTGGCCAAGGTTGGAGACCCCTGTCCTAAACAGAATGAATGATAAAGGTGTATTATCTACAGATGGAGCTCTTATAAGAAGCTGAAATTCAAATCTAACAGAACAACAGAATTGGAAGGGACCTTGGAGGTCTTCTAGTCCAGTGGTCGCCAACCAGTGGGCCGGGGACCACTAGTGGGTTGTGAGAAAATTTTGGTGATCTGCAAAGAAATGTCCCCCCCCCAAAGCAATTAATCCAGGCTACGTGGGAACACATGGCCCGCTGGAACACAAGGCTTGCGTCACTTGCATTGCGAACAACACGAGGTAGTGAGGGGAGGGGGGAAAAGGCAGAGGGTGGAACTTACCCCACTCGCCCCACACGCCTGGCCTGGCCACCGGGCTGCTTCTTTCCGGTTCTTTCTTCTTCTGCTTTTGGCTGCACACAAGGAAAGCAGCAAAAGTCTTTCTTCTCCCCAACTCTGCCAGAAATGAGTCTTTGGGAGCCTGCAAGGCCTCCTGCTCCAAGAGGCTGCACTGCCAAAGACTCATTTCTGGCAGAGTTTGGGGGAGAGGCAAAAAGATTTCTGCGGCTTCTGCTGCTTTCCTTGCATGAAGCCAAAAGTGTCTCTCTCTCTCTCCCCCACCCCTGAGAACGGAGCTGGAGACAGTAAAGAATGATTGATCAGTAGAAAAACAGGATGGGGAATTTTCCTGCAGACTTTTTTTGGGATTTTCCCAGGGTCATTTCCCCAGGAAAATCCCCAAAAAAGTCTGCAACCCCACCTACCAATCGATCATTCTTTATTTGGGATTGTAGAATACCATCTCTCTCCCCCCTCTCTCTCTCTCTCTCTCTTTCTGCCCCCCTTGAGAATGGAGCTGAAAAGCAGGTTAGGAATGTGGCTGCCTTGGAGGGTGTGTTTGTGTGTGAGGGACCTGTGTGTGAGGGGGGGCCAGGGAAAACATCACTGTCAGCCTTCCGAGGTTAGATCTCTCTCTCTCTCTCTCTCTCTCTCTCCCACCAATGTCAGCAAGCCACCATCAGTCAAAATTCGTATTAGTGGTCCCTGGGATTTAAAATTATGAGTTTGGTGGTCCCTGAGGTCCAAAGTTGGCGGCCCCTGTTCTAGTCCAACTCCGTTCTCAAGGTAGAAACCTTACACCACCCCAGGCACATTGTCCAGTATATTTGTGAACATCTGCAGTGATGGGAGCACCCACAACTTCTGAAAGCAAGACGTTCCACTGCTTAATTGTTCTCACTGCCAGGAAGTTCCAACATGATCTAACTTACTACACCCTCCGGCCTCTGCCTCCTGCACCCATTCTGGGTAGCTGATTTCGATTGTTTGTGGTAAAAAGAAAAGCAGCAAACAGAATAGGTTACAGCCAGCGTCTCTCGATTATTCTAGAAACACCAAGAAGATTGGCGATCAAGAGAGTGTTGGGTCAATTCTGGGCTTAGTAAGGTCAGGCCGGTGGGCTTCTCAAGAGTAAAGGGGGGCTTTGGAATGTCACTTTGATCCTCTTTTGTTTCACTCCCTGCTGAAAAGGCCGTGGTAACCAGAAGGAGCGTCCACGCCCACAAACCCACCCTGGGTGGTGTGTGCTGTTTGAATAGGGAGCAGCGCAAAGCAAAAGAGCTCAGCCTGAAGTGGCCTGCCAGAGATCTCCCCCCTCCTGCTCCCCCCCCCCTTCAGGCCTCCCCCCCTCCTCTCCGGAGACCCAGTTCCCAGGATCTTCCAATAAAGATTTGCATAAGACGCCTGTTCTTTCCAGAGGGACAATGGCATTCCACCCTCCCTCCCCCTCGCTGGCAAAGGCACGGAGTAGCTTGTCAAAAGAAGGGGACGGGCGGGCGGGGAGAGGACACAATGAGATGGAAGACATGCAAGAGTTTCCAAGAGGGGAGAAAGGCAGTGGGGTGGGGGGAGATGCAGCCCATCAGCCATGGCTGCTGCTCTCCTTTACTCCCTGCCTGGTTCGGCAGCAATGCAGATTAATGGCTGCAAACAGACCGTTGAGTTTCTTCTTCTTCTTCTTCTTCCTCGGTCAGCGTTGAAAGCAGCAGTGTGGGAGGTAGGCCTCCCCCATGGGGAGTGGGGGGGGCTTCTCACACCACCCTCACCTCTAGTCAAAAGATTTTGCCCGATTTGGTCCTGGCTTTGTAAACCTGCCCAAGCAGAGACAAAAGCAACGGCAAAGAGGCAGGGTGATTTCATCGCAGATTAGAGCGGCCTGTTGTGTGAGTTGCAAAGGAGGGAGCCAGTGCACATCCCAGATCTATTTCAGCACTGTTTCACATCCAAAGCAGAGGGAAATAATAGAGCATAGGATTATAGGGCTGGAAAGGACTTTCGGAGGTCTGCTAGTCTAGCTCCACGCTCAAAGTAGAAACCTTATACCATCCCGGGCAAATGGTGTCCGGTATATTCTTGAAACACTCCAGTGATGGAGCACCTGCAAGTCAGGGAAATACACTGTTCTATGGCTTAATTGTTCTCCCTCCCTCTCTCTCTCTCTCCCCCAGGTATCTCTTCCAAGGTCCACAAAGATTCAATCAATCAGAATAGAGCTGGAAGGGATCTTGGAGGTGCAGCCCCCTCCTCAAGCAGGAGACCCTATGCCATTCCAGACAAATGGCAGTCCAATCTCTTCTTAGAGATTCTTCTCCAGTGATGGAGCACCCACGATTCCCGAAGGCCAGCTGTTAGGAAACCTCTCCTTAGATCCAAGTTGCTTCTTTCCTTGATTAGTTTCCACCCATGGCTTCTTGCCTTGCCTTTTGGAGCTTTATTTTTTATTTATTTTATTTTATTAGACTTATATGCCGCCCCATCTCCGAAGACTCGGGGCGGCTCACAGTTAAAACATACAGTACAATAAATATTTAAAAAAGAATTAAACAATTTTAAAGCCCAATAAAACCAAATTAAAATACTTAAAATAATCCCATACCCCTGATGAGGTAATCACAGCCCGATTTGGTCGAACAACCAGGTCTTTAAATCGCGGCGGAAGGTGCGGAGGTCACGGGCCAGACGGAGGTCCAGAGGCAGTTTGTTCCATAAGTCGGGGACCGCTACAGAATAGGCTCATCGCCGGGGGACCGCCAGCTGACACTGACTTGCCGACGGGACCCCGAGGAGTCCTTGCCTATGTGTCCGCACAGGGTGGGTGGCGTTCGATATCGGCAGGAGCCGCTCCCTTAAATATTGTGCTTTGAAAATAAGTGGATCCCCACTTCTTTGGGGCAGCCCCTCAAATACTGGAATACAGCTATCATGTCCCCCATAGCCCTTCTTTTCTGTTGTAGGAAGTTAGCACCCACCCCACTCCTAGGAAAATGAAATACTTTAGGATATATTTAAAAAGGCAGAATATTTCCCCTAAAAAGAGAAGTAAGAGACTCAGAAGCAGAAACTCACCTCAGAAGCAGAAGCTCACTCCCCACCTTTGTTAATGGGCGGTCCATTAAGGCCTGGGCCAGAGTATTCTACATAACAAAGCCCTCTATGCATGTCACCACATGGCTTGGGAAGATTGCATCAGCCAGCACTCAGGTGAAGCCATGTGGTCCAGACAAAGCCTACAAAGTTAGCTAAGACCCCCGCCCCTGGGAGTCTGACAGCCAATGGGATACATTTCTTACACAGGAACAGGAAACACTAAGGTGGGGCCCAACAGAGAGTATATAACTAAGCGTCTCTCAGCATCTCAGCCCTTCTTTTCCTTCACCCAACATATTGTGATTATCCTTTTCACTTTGGCGCTCCAAGTCATGTGGTCCTATCCACCATTAAACCATCTTTCCAAACAGCCTCCATGTTTCCAGTGTCTTTTTCCCCACTTGGAACTGAACCCAGAAGGATATTTCTACCAACCCTCTAGTGTAGACTAATAGCCATACCCAATTCCTGCAACTGTCCTCCATGTGTTTTAGTCTCCAAGCCTTTAATCATCTTAGCTACTTGTCTCTGCACTCTTTCTAAAGTCTCAAATAGGGTTGTTCCAGGGATGCTTGAAGCTAACGTGCATGTTGGTGCGTATCTGGTATTTACCCTGTTAGTCTTTAAGAGGGGTGTCCAAGACATGCAATGAAAAAGATGCCAGCTGCAACGGGGCAATCAAATATCTGCTCCTTTTTATGTGCAACTATTGTCTGGAGCTGCCAGAAAGTTCTTGGGTGGCTTTGTTCTTCCTTGAAAAACTACCTTTTTCTCACATTTCAGGCCAATTCTTGCCTCCAGAAGGGGTTTGAGGAATGGCCGCTGAGGCTGCTGTCATAGCAGGGCTGACCACGGAATTGGAGTTGACTCCAAGACAGCATTTCTCAATCCTGCCCACTCGAAGCTGTGCGGACTTCAACTCCCAGAATCCCCCAGTTCAGCAAAGCTGGGAGTTGGAGTCCACTCAGTTCGAGTTGCCAAGATTGATCAACACAGCCCTAGGATTTTGTGCCAGTGTCTGCAGAGAAGAACATCAAACGCAGCCAGATCTTGGAAGCGGCTGGGCCTTGCAGGGTTTCACCAATCCACCACGTGGTGAATTTTTGCTTATCCAAAAAGCAGCTGCACAGGAGAGCAGAGAGGAATGCTAACTTCTTAGCTATTTGCCTTGATGATAAGTAACTGGGCTGTAGTTCAAGAGAAAGTCCTATCTGTACTACAAGAAACTTTTCTCTAATAGTAGCATCAAGGAAAGAGGTTTTTGTCCAGAAAGAGAAAGAACAATGTTCTCACGCCTAAAGCTACATGTTCCAACAATAAATGTGATAGCAAGTAAAGTAGGTTCAGGAAAGAGGGGGCGAGAGATGAGCCATTGATGACTGTTCATTTTCTCTTTGATGTAACCTACAATGCATAAGAAAGAAAGAAAGAAAGAAAGAAAGAAAGAGAAAGAAAGAAAACCCCATGCAAAGCAAATTAAGATAGTGAACTTCTGGTAAGTCAAAATAAACCCAAATATCAGTTCTTCGTTCATCCATCTGTTACCCTTACCTGACTACACTGGTGGACTGCTTAGCTCAAAGGTCTGGTGAGAGGAAGCAATAGATGGACTTCACTGGAGGGTTTTAGGCAGAACCAGATGATCACTGCTGGGGAATGTATAGTGAATTCTGCAATGTGTAGGGAGTTAGGCTTGATGATCTCTAAGGTCCCTTCCAACTCTACAGTTCTGTGACCCAAACTTCTCTTCTTCTCTCCTCCTTCTCTCTCCTCTCCTTCCCTCCCCTCCCCTCCCCTTCTCTCTCCTCTCCTCCTTCACTGTTCTCTTCCCCTCTCCTCTCCTCACAACTTTTGCAACATTGCTTTATGGTCCTCCAGAATGGAGGAGCAGCGCCATTGCTCTCTAAGTGCAGGATCATCTGTTGATCGAGTCCCTCCTTAATGTAGGAGCTGGTTCTGCTCTGTCCTTGGGTCGGGCTCCTTTCCCGGTTCCAGGAATCAACCCAGTTCTGGAAAACAGTCAACCCAGAACTGGTTGTTTGTGTCCAAAGGCCTCGCATGATGCTTCTCCCATTGAGGTTTCTGTGGTTTGGTCTCCTAGCACAGCAGCCTCTTGGCCCAAGTATGCAGTGCCATTATGGGCCCTCCTTTCTAGAGTTCCCCAACACTCAGACAGGTTTTTCTGAAGATGCTGATAAATTCTTGCTGGGGTTGCAAACATGAGACTAGCAACTTGGGTTCAGTTGGTTGTGGGAAAGCAGTCTGAGCAATTTGTGGTTTCTGGACCCATTTTGAACTGAAACACTGTGCATTTTAAAAACAGATTAACAGAATTTGAAAGGACCTTGTAGGTCATCCAGTCCAACTCCCCACCCAACCAGGAGACCCTACACCATTGCTGACAGGTGGCAGCCCAGTCTCTTCTTGAAAGCCTCCAGCGATGAAGCTGCCACAACTTCCAAAGGCAACTTCTGATCCATTGGTTGATTGTTCTCCCTATCAGAAAGTTTCTCCTTATTTCCAGGTTGAATCCCTCCTTGATCAGATTCCATCCATTATTCCTTGTCTGGCCTTTGGTTTCTTTGGAAAATAGCTTGACCCCTTCCTCCTCTCTGTGGCAGCCCCTCCAATATTGGAAGACTGTTCTCCTGTCTCCCCTGGTCCTTCTCTTCACTAGACTAGCTATGCCAGTTCCTACAGCCGTTAATTGTATGTTTTAGCCTCCAGTCCCCTCATCATCTTGGTTGCTCTTCTATGCACTCTGTGATGACCCAGGGTGGGATACAAAACAAACACAGTCACAGAAAACAGGTGAAGCCCCTTTTATTCTTTCACTTTGCTTTCAAGCTCCAAATATCTTTGACGGAAAACAAAAGAACTCCCACATAGTTACACAAAGGAAAGAAGCAATACAAACCAGGCAAGATAAGGGCTGGAGGATGTCCACAGATAACACACACTGGGAAGGATGCCAAACTCAGAGAGGAATTATAGAGATATTTACATGCTTTGTTTCCAGTGTTCGCCAGTACATAGTTCCATTCTCTTATTGTCACACCTGCATCCCATGAAGAGGATCAAGGCCCTTTCCTCCCCATTAGACCACGTCTCTCCCTTATCCTCTCCTCCCTGCGTGCTCTAGGATGCAGAGGGGATGGGCCTGGGTCCTCCTCTGACTGCCCAGCTGGCTTCTGCCCTTCCCCAGCCTCCTCCACAACCTCTGGAGCCACTCCTCCGCTCCCTATTGGCTGTTCCTCCTCTCCTCAGAGTCAGTCTCCACCAGGGGCATGACACACTCTTTCTGGAGTCTCAACATCTCTTTATAGTCTGGTGACCAAAACTGGATGCAGTATTCTAATTGTGGTCTTACTAAGGCTTTATAGAGTGGTATTAGTACCTCCCTTGATCTTGATTGTATCCCTCTGTTAATGCAATTTAGGATTGCATTAGCTTTTTTGGCTGCTGCTGCACACTGCTGGCTCATATTTAACTGGTTGTCTACTAAGACTCCAAGATCCCTCTCACAGTTCCTGCTATTAAGCCTGGCTTCACCCAGTCTGTATGGTTTTTCTTGCCTAAGTGTAAGAAAAGTGCACTTTTCTCTACATTGCATTTCATTTTGTTAGATTTCTTTGGGTGTTGCAGATAATGTGGAGATGGGTGTGATGTTTTCTTCACCGAGCTCTGATGGCCCTTTTCTCAGCTCAGTAGCAAGAAATTAAAAGGTCAATGCCTTATTCCACCTCTTAGATAATGAAATCTAATCCAGAAGCTTCCTTTAATAGCAACATCCTACTGTAAACATTATGTAGATAACAAAATTTATAAAATGAAACTTGATACCACAGCTCAGCTGTTCACTTCATCAGCTCCTCCTTCCACCCCTTAATCTTACGGAGAGGGAGAAAGTGGTTCCCAGCAATTTGCCATTCAAATCAACAGTGCAGTTTGCTGAAAACCACCCCACCAAATTCCAGCTGCAAATGAGAAAGGGGCTCAGGAAGCCATGGCAACCTCTCAAGGAAGCCAGCCAGCTGCCTGTCCCATCTTGAAGGGCGAGTTTGGGAAACATTTATTTAAATTCTTGAAAACAAACAAACAAAATTAAGCAGTCTGTGGTGCCAAGATTAGGAAGAAGAAGACAACAGCTGGAATAGCTCCTTCGGCAGTCTGGGGCTTTGAGATTTCAAAGCAAAAAGGGGCTTTTCAGCCTGAGGCCCCCATCTCAAGCAGGTCCTTTACCTGGATCATAGTCCAGCTGCAGAGGGAAACTGCAGGACACCAAGGATTACAGATGAACAGAGTTGGAAGGGATCTTGTAGGTCATCTAGTCTAACCCCTGGCCCAAGCAGGAGACCCTACACCATTTCTGACAGATGGGGAGTCCAATCTCTTCTTGAAAGCTTCCAGTGTTGGCGCTCCCACTACTTCTGAAGGCAACTTCTGTTCCATGGGTGGATTGTTCTCTCTGTCAGAAAATTTCTCTTTATTTACAGGTTGCTTCTCTCCACTTTTTTCCTCTTTTTAAAAGATTGGAACAATATTGGTTCTTCTCCATTTTTTTTGCCTCTCCCCATTCCAGGAGTTCTCACAGATCACTGTCTGTATCCCCTGACATCTACCGGTTCTTTTGGTGACATCCTGGGATGCAATCCAGTGACTTGAATTCATTCCAAGCTTCTGGGTATTTTCTCACCACTTCCTTGCTATTTTGACTTGCCTTTTCTTCTGTCCCCATAGTCCAGCTTCTGATAGGTTCAGGTAGATTTCTGAAAAGACAGGTGCAAAGTTAGAATTAAACAGTTTGGTCTCTCCCAATTCTTTTACCATCTCACCATCTTCTCCGCCCAGAGACTTTCTTCTTGTTCAGCACTTCCTTACAGAACCCTCTGAACATGTTTTGGCATTCGTTGTGAGCCTCAACTCATTCTGAACCCTGATCTTTATCCTTGATTTTGTAGAGAAAAGTAAAGCCTTACATTTAGGCAACAAAAACCAAAAGTACAGGAGGAGACTGGGGAAACCAATAGCAGGAACTGTGAGAGGGATCTTGGAGTCTTAGTGGACAACCAGCTAAATAGGAGCCAACAGTGTGTGGCGGCAGCCAAAAAAGCCAATGCAATTCTAAGCTGCATTAACATAGGGATACAATCAAGATCAAGGGATGTACTAATACCACTCTAGGCGTGGTCTTACTAAGGCTTTATAGAGTACTGCATCCAGTTTTGGTCACCACACTATACAAAAGAGGTTGAGACTCTAGAAAGAGTGCAGAGAAGATCAACCAGGATGATGAGGGGACTGGAGGCTCAAACATATGATGAACGGTTGCAGGAACTGGGCATGGCTAGTCTAGAGAAGAGAAGGACCAGGGGAGACAGGAGAGCAGTCTTCCAATATTTGAGTGATTGCCATGGGGAGGAGGGAGTCAGGCTATTTTCTAAAGCACCCGAAGGCCAGACAAGGAAAAATGGATAGAAACTGAACAAGGAGAGATTCAACCTGGAAATAAAGGAGGAATTTTCTGACAGTGAGAACGATCCACCCATGGAACAGAAGTTGCCTTCAGAAGTTGTGGGAGCTTCATCACTGGAAGCTTTCAAGAAGAGACTGAACTGCCATCTGTCAGGAATGGTGTAGGGCAGGGTCTCCAACCTCGGCAACTTTAAGACTTGTGGACTTCAACTCCCAGAATTCCTCAGTCAGCTTTGTGGCATTGAAGTCCACAAGTCTTAAAGTTGCCGAGGTTGGAGACCTCTGGTGTACGGCCTCCTGCGGGTAGGGAGTTGGACTAGATGACCTACAAGGTCCCTTCCACCTCTGTTAGTCTGTATCTTCCTGGCACTATGCCCCACCTAAATATCTGACCATTATCTGACCTTCTGCTTTCCATTTTTCTACATTTGTTCTTTGGGTTTCTCAGTTTATCAGAGGGATCAAACAGATTTGACATGTCTCTCTAAGCCAGTCACATGCAGCCTAACTTAACCTCGCAAGATGCTTATGGAGAGAATAAACAAGGCATCACCTGCTTGAGTTTCCAGAGAAAAAGCAGTTTAAAAAAAATACCCTCAGGTCAAGTTTGGCTGCTACTTAGCAACCTCTGTGTCTCCTGCCTGGATTTATTTCCCACTTCTAGCCCTCTAAACCTTTCCTAGAAGTCTCCCATTGAAAAAGGTTCTAGATTGCCAGAGATGGCAAAATTAACTGCTCTAATTAAAGA
Source organism: Naja naja (assembly GCA_009733165.1). Taxonomy (NCBI): domain Eukaryota; kingdom Metazoa; phylum Chordata; class Lepidosauria; order Squamata; family Elapidae; genus Naja; species Naja naja. The sequence goes on from CM019165.1 coordinate 14,248,687, forward strand.
ACTTATTCAGGTTTTTTACTGCTTGGAATCCACTTCTCAATCATTGTTTTGCTTGAAACAGAAGAAACTGTGATCTTAGGTTTTGATGATTGATTTGCTATAGAAATGGTCACTACTTAATAAATATATGAAGCAAAAAGATGAAGTTGTAACTGAATTATAGATTATAAATTGGAAATCACTTTTTTCCTTTCGCTTTTTCCTTGCATTCCTTCCCTTTCTTTTCCTTCCCCATCCCTTAATATCTTTATTTCTATCTGTATATTATATTATAATAAGGTTTAATAAAAGGGACCCAACCCTATTTAGGATCCAAGCCAAAACAAGGTTGACCCGTTATTAATAAATAAAGAACGGTGCAAGGAATATGGATATCCGTAAAAAGGGAGGGCAGAAAAACCAAAATTATTGCCATAACTCTGTGATGAAAACTTTTCCCCTTTTACTTGCCACACATAATGATGTATAAAACCAAAAAAATGTGTCTTCTATATGCAGTTTCAGCCATCATCTTGACTTTTTTTCACCTTCCCCCACCCACCTTGGAAATAAAAGAGTCAAAACCAGAAGGGTTTTTTTTTCAATCCAGAATTGCATAAAAAATAGAAGATTAATGAGCCATAAAAAGTCCAGGTGAATCTATCCGGCCCCAAAAGTGAAAAGACTGCAAAGAAGATTTACGCGCAGACTTCTCCCCAACTTCAGCCTGAATGTTGATGCGACCAAAAGTCAAACTTCTTTTTTGACATTCTGAGGCTCCTTGGATTTATTGTTCTGCAACTCAACAAGACAGACACAGACTCCAGGAGAAAAAACAATTGCTACCAACCTGCCTTCCATGGAGGACCTGTATGCTGCACGAGTCAAAAAGAGGGCTGTGAAAATATCTACAGACCCCTCACATCCCGGACATAAACTGTTTCAACTCCTTCCCTCAAAACAACACTATAGAGCACTGCACACCAGAACAACTAGACACAAGGGGAGTTTTTTCCCAAATGCCATCACTCTGCTAAACAAATAATTCCCTCAACACTGTTCAACTATTTATAAAGTCTGCACTACTATTACTATTAATCTTCTCATCACTCCTTATCGTCCATCTCCTCCCACTTGTGACTGTACGACTGTAACTTTCTTGCTTGTATCCTTACAATTTATACTGTTTCCTAGTATGATTTGATTGCTTATTGTACCTTGTGACTATTATTAAGTGTTGTACCTGATGATTCTTGATGAATGTATCTTTTCTTTTATGTACACTGAGAGCACATGCACCAAAGACAAATTCCTTGTGTGTCCAATCACACTTGGTCAATAAAGAATTCTATTCTATTCTATTCTATTCTATTCTATTCTGTTCTGTTCTGTTCTTATTCTACTCTACTCTACTCTACTCTATTCTATATTCTATTGTACCTTGGCGAATGTATCTTTCCTTTTATGTACACTGAGAGCTTCTGCACCAAGACAAATTCCTTGTGTGTCCAATCACACTTGGCCAATAAAGAATTCTATTCTATTCTATTCTATTCTATTCTATTCTATTCTATTCTATTCTATTCTGCTCTTATTCTATTCTACTCTATTCTATTCTGCTTATTCTATTTTATTCTATTCTATTCTATATTCTATTGTACCTTGGCGAATGTATCTTTCCTTTTACGTATGCTGAGAGCTTCTGCACCAAGACAAATTCCTTGTGTGTCCAATCACACTTGGCCAATAAAGAATTCCATTCCATTCTTTCCTAACCTGCAGCCTCTAGCTTTTCTTTCTCAACTTTTAGCAACTTGAAGGGAGGTGGGATTTCAGCTCCCAGAATGCCCCAGCCAGCACATGTGGACTTCAACTCCCGGAAATCTTTGCCTGCTGGGGATTCCTGGGAGTTGAAGTCCGCACATCTACAAGTCGCCAAAGTGGAGAAACCGCTGGTGCAGAATCTCGCGCTCCGCCGGCGTTCCTCGCAGTCCAGCCGCAAGAGGAAAAAGGCAGACACGCATCAGCGAAGGCCGCGTGGGCGACAGAGCCCAACCCTGGCCAGCCATTTAGGAATCTGCCCCGAGCCTTCCAGCTGCCTGCAGCGTTGCGCGAGGGTCGGAAAAGGGCTGGCCGAGCGGGCCATCGCGCGGAGCCCGCGGGGACTGCAGCTAGCCCGGCCGGTCGGGGCTCAGTGCTCAACCACGGCAAGAGAGCGGGGAGGGGGGGGCTCATTCCCAGGACATGTTGCTCCTGGCCCGAACGGGGCCTGGCCTTCCCCTTCCCCGCGACCCCCAACCCGGAGCAGCGGCAGCGGTCCGGAGCACCTCGCTGCGGGGATGCCCGAAGCTCCGCGCGCCCTCCAGGTGCGGGAAGGCTCTCGCAAGCGGAATAAGAGAAAGGTTGGGAGGCACCTGGACGTCCTCTAGTCTAACCCCCTGCTCAAGGAGGAGAGCCTTCCTTCGGCTCCTCTTCCCCCACCGGGGGTTGCACCAAGAGCCCTGGTGCCCCGGGACTTGCAGGGGCCCGGGGGTGGGCGCGTCCCTTGCCCCCATTCTTCGGAAAGTAACCTTTCCACCTGGAAAACGGCTGGGTTGGGGCTCCTGCGCTCGGCGATTTGAGCAGGAAAGCGCGTCGCCTGAGGAGCCTCTCAGCTGAGCCGAGAAGTTCCCGGCTGTTGTCTTGCAGACGCCTCGTGACCCAGCCGGGGAACATCAGCGCCATCGCCTTTCCTGGATCGGTCGTGAGACGCCTGCGAGGGGGATGGGCGGTTTCTCAACTGGAGAGATAGACGGATGGACAGATAGGGAAGGAAGGAAGGAAGGAAGGGGGCGGAGATAAGGGATGGATGGGTGGATGAAGATGGGTGAAGGGATGGACTATGACAATCTCATCATTCCTTATCGCCCCGCCCCTCCCACTTCTGACTGTAGGACTGTAACTTTGTCACTTGTATCCTTACGATTTATATGGACTGTTTCCTAGTATGATTTGATTGCTTATTGTACCCTATGACTATTATTAAGTGTTGCACCTGATGATTCTTGGCTCTTGATGAATGTATCTTTTATGACAAATTCCTTGACAAATTCCTTGTGTGTCCAATCACACTTGGCCAATAAAGAATTCTATTCCATTCCATTCTTTAAACTGTTTCCTAGTATGATTTGATTGTTTCTTGTACCCTATGACTATTATTAAGTGTTGTACCTGATGATTCTTGACGAATGTCTCTTTTCTTTTATGTACACTGAGAGTATTTGCACCAAGACAAATCCCTCGTGTGTCCAATCACACTTGGCCAATAAAGAATTCTAATCTAATCTGGATGGATGGATGAGTAAGTGAATGGATAGGTGAATGGATGGATTGTCCAACTCAGGGAGCTCCAACGACTGCACAGAGTAGACTTGGCTCCGGTCTCCAGCCCGGTTCCTCTTGCAAAGCTGCCCCCTCTTCCCTGAAACGAGTCCCGCAAGTGAGATGGGCGGCTATATACGCTGAATAAAATACAATCAATCCGCACAAATCCCACACTCCGTCCAACTTCCAGCGCCCCAAAGCCTCCCCGGCTGGCTTCGCCCAGCGGAGAAGGAACCGGCGACTTTGAGGGAACGCAGCCTTTTTCTCCCCCTCAGTTTGCGTTGCATTGCATTGCATTGCATTGAATTCAGTTTGCAGGAACTGGCCTGCTCCAGCCATCCTAGCTTTCGTGCGCATGCGTAGCTTTCTTCCGCGAGGCTCGCCTAGGAGCCTGAATTGGGCGGTTCTTGCAGCTCAAGAGCGGCAGCCGAAGCCCCGCCCAGCCGCCCTCGAAGGGAAGCCGGAAGCGGATCCGCTTTGCGCACGGCTCTGCTTCCAAAGTTTACGCAGCTGCGGCAGCGCGCCTTTCGGCGCTGCCGTGACGTCACCCTCCGCGCCGACGCCCACCCGTCATTCTATTTCCGGTTCCGAGCGAGCGACCCTCCTGAGGACTGAGGAGAAGGTGGCGATGGCGGCGCTCGGAAGGGTCTCGCGGCGGCTGGGGGCCGGGGCGGGCTGGAAGCGGGCTCTGACGATGGAGGCGGTGCCGGAGAAGCACCACGGGAGCGGTGCGTGGAGACGGCCTTGTTAACCGGGTGACCTTGTGCTTGTTCCTCGTATCGGGGCCGCCGCGGCCTCTGCAAGGCGGTGTGCCTGGCGCCACCGCCTCCCCCAGAGAAGCTTAAGAGGCCCGAGTGTCCCCCGCTAGGCGAATCGCGGTCTTGAGCGGCGGCTGACGCTGCCTGGGGCTGGAGGAACCGGCAAGGGGTGGGGAGCAGCTGCCCCGACCTCGCCTTTCGGGAGCCGTAGGGCGCTTCCTTACAATGAAGTCAAATTAAAATTAAAAATTGAATTGGAAAGCTTCCTTTCCAATCAAATGGCATTTAATTTGGTTGTACGAGGTGCAATGACAATAAGGCAGGAGTCCCTAACTTGGCCACTTTAAGACTTGTGGACTTCAACTCCCAGAATTCTCCAGCCAGCTTTGAAGTCCACAAGTCTTAAAAGTTGCCAATTTTGGGGACCTCTGCAATAAAGCAAACTAAAACTAAACTTCTCGCACTAGGCAGGGTGGTCTTGCATGCAGCCGCCCCCGGGCAGCCAGTGGACCATGTGTTGAATTTGCTTGGTTTTTCACAACTTGGTTTCTTGTGCGAACTGAGCCCATTGAGCTGCTAAGCCTGTGGTTGAGTGGATTGAATGTGGGAGATGGGTTAATGCAGTAAACCAGCCCAGTGGGGTGTATGAACGTAGCCGTTGCACCAAAAAATGAACCTCCTAAGTACCGCTTACTGTATTACATTTATTTACAGAGCACTTCAAGGGCTGTCCCAAAAACTTCCATTAAAATGGGAAGCATTTCACAGCAGGCACTGCAGACTATTTGAGAGTGGGCTGGCTCTAGGAAATCTGAATGATATAAGAATCTAATATAAAACAGGATGCTAAATTATGTAAGATGCTAAATTACAGATAAAAGATGTAGTGATTCCAGTTACAGAAGTATCTTTATTTTGATTCCAGAGATTATCTTGAGACAGACCTTTAGTACACCTACTTTATAAAATACTGACACTAACCCTAACTCTTTACCTGGATTTCTTCTCATGATGTTGGCCTTGCTCTTTTACTTTTGCTGATAATATTCTGGAACTGGTAATGGAAAGAAGGGGCTGGGGTTGAAGGGAAAAAAATACCATGACATTAAGTAGGAAATTATTGCAGCAGAGAGGCTTCAGCTTAGGAAAGGGGTGTCAAACTCATGTCATGGCATCATCACATGATGTATCGGGACTTTATCCCCCTTTGCTAAACCAGGCATGGGCGTGGCCAGCGCATGACGCATCCAGGAGTTTGACAGCCCTGGTTTAGGACATCCTGGTCCAGATATGTCTTTGTTGAATTGCTGTGTAGGAACTAAAAATAGGTCCCGGCCAAGTCACAAAAAACGCTGAAGCACAAAGCAGCCCAATTTTAGCTTAGCATCTTTTGTGAATTGAGCTGCTGTATAATCAAAAAGTAATTCCAAAACTAATTAGCATCCCCCATTTTTTCCTCCTGCTGGCCCATTTTCAGTTCAATTATAAGCTGTGCTGCAACTATTTTTCATTGCACTGTTCATTGAATTAAAGGGCTCAGATAGTAATTCTGTTGGTTCTGTATTTTAATGTATTGCACAGAAATAACACTCCTTGACTTTCTGATTGTGTTTGAATTCAATCAATTAGATCGTTTATGGAAAATCTTGTCTTTTGTGGTTGCTCTTCCTGCCGTTGCTATCTGCCAGCTAAATTGCTACCTGAAGAAAGAAGATCATCATGAAAGGCCAGAATTTATTCCTTACAAGCATCTTTACATCCGGAGCAAGGTACTGAATTTACATTGACTTGTTCCATGCAGACTTGTTGGGAGACATTTGCAGAGAGTTGCAAAAATTGAGGTTTAGATGGGTTGGGTTAGATCCCAAAAGCATGGCCTAGACACCAAATGATCAAATACAGGTAGTATGACCACAATTGAGCCCAAAACTACGGTTGATAAGTGAGACATTTAAGTGGGTTTTGTTCCATTTTAAGACCTTTTGTGATGACCTGGGGCATGGCACAAAGGCAACACAGTCATATAAGTAAGAAAAGTCCCTTTAATACCTCCAACTTTGCCCCCAATGTCCAGTTACCTTCTGCTGGAGAAAAAACTCCCAAGAACAGTCTTTAAGCGGAGAAAATTCAGTTCAAAAACAAGTACATATAAACTGTAAATAGAAATCCACACAAACCATGCTGCAGTAATTAACTTGACAGGGCAGGAGAAGGAATTGCAGACTTCAAAGGCTAACAAAACACACACAGTTGGGAAGATGCCAGGAACCCAGATAAGCCTCGACAATAAAAGATAATTCATAATTTGCTTCCAACAAGTTGCTGTGCCTAGCTTCCCTTTTTAAACAGTGTTCCCAGCTGCAGCTAATGGAGAGAATCAGGGCCCTTTCCTCCATGTAAGCCATGCAATCCACGTTGCTCCCTTCTCCGTTCCTCCCTGCATGCCCTAGGATGAAGAGGGGGTGGGCCTGGATCTTCCTCCGATTTCCCTCTCCCCTGCTCTGCCCAGCCGGACTGTGCCCTTCCCCAGTTTCCTCCACAGCCAACGGAGCCACACTCCCACTCCCTGTTAGCTGCTCGGCCTCCCCCTTGGAATCAGATTCTGACAAGGGCATGACACCTTTCTTGCCACAGTTGTAAAGTGAATCACTGCAGTTGTTAAATTAGTAACACATTTGTCAAGTGAATCTGGCTTCCCCTTTTGACTTTGCTTGTCAGGAAGTTACAAAAAGTGATCACATGACCCCCAGGACACCTTAACCATCATGAGCCAGCTGCCAGTCATCCAAATTTTGATCCCCACATCTATGGGGATCCTGAAAATCAGTGTGGAAAATGGTCATGTCACTGTTTTGGGGGGGCTGTTGTAACTTTGAAGGGTCACTAAACAAAGTCTTTTAAACTTGAGGACTACTTGTATTTCCCTTCTTATAACAGTCTCTTCAACACTTGGATTTTGAAGTAGGGTGAGAATTACATTGCCTACCTATTGGGAAACTGATTACAGTTATTTAGTATCCTGAGCTCTTATTAGTTCACAACAAATTTTAAGGGAGAGGCAATTATATAATGATGGGGACTGATGGGGAGTGAGTGAGGGTGTTAAATATATTTTTAAAATATTCTAATTGACAAAGGAGACCTTGGTTTTTAATGTCCTTTAACATTTATGTAATTGTATTGGGACTGTTTTAATTGTAAGCCGCCCTGAGTCCCTCAGGAGATAGGGCGGCATATAAGCCTAATAAATAAATAAATAAACAAACAAACAAAGAAACAAATAAATAAATATCCACAACTAAATTTTGATGAGAAGTGAGCTTCATTTCAACTACAGAAAAACCAGTTCCTCACCCAACTTGTTGATTTATTGTACGTAAAGTCCCTGTGTGTCAGATCCGTGTATCTGCCATTCTTCAATGGAAGAAGAGTGGGGGAGTTGATACAAGTAATCCTTTTTTATGTAACCTGAATATCTTAAGTCTTGTATTGAATCTGTATAACTTGCACATGATATACAACTGGGGGACTGGAGCTAGATGTCTGGAAACTTGTCACCTCTTGGAGAGATAGCAAGAGGAGAAGGGGCCATAAACATTCCAGCCTCGAAAGAAACTTTCTGGGAAGCTCTTCTCAACTACATTCCCAGAAAAAGAAGGGGGGGAATTAACAAGTTGCTTCTTTGTATTGATGAAACCAGGCTAAAGGGAGGGGTTCTAACTCCCATTATCTATGCTGCATGCCTGGAGGCATATTAGACCCTGCTTTGACTGTTACCTGGGTAACTTCCTTTTCAATAAAGAATTCCTTTTGAAATACCCAGTTTTCAAAAGTTCTGAAGGGGAGAGAGTCTGGGCCTTACACTGTGCATGATCTTCATTGGACCAATTGCTGTCTCTGAGCCACATTGACAAAAATATAAAAAGTCCCACTTATTTCTGATATACCCCAGTGGATGCCAACTTAAAAAAATCATTGCATTATTGCCAAACAAAGCCACTGTTCTGCACATTCAGCTGCAAGGATTGATGTTTGAAAAAATATTTTTAAAAATTGCCTATTATACTTCAGGCTCCTTTGAATCAAATTTGACCCCTGGAAACCTCTTGAAAATAGCCATGCAGTTTTCTTGGCTGCATCGTGGAAGTAGTTTGCCTTTCCTTCTGAGACACCCCCCCAATCCCCCTCCTTTTTGACCTCTCAATTGTCTACAGCCCGGGGATTTTGTAGTGGTCCCCCACCTCTGTACTAATTACATCTGACCAGGTTTAGCTTTTTGAGAGAACATTGGCTGGCCGCTGCCACCTTACTGGTCAAAAAGCCATAATAAAGATCTTAATTTATATAATTTAGGAAAGTAAAACTACCATCTCTCTTCTCTTTGCAGCCCTTCCCTTGGGGTGATGGGAACCATTCTTTTTTCCATAATCCACATGTCAATGCACTTCCAACCGGCTATGAAGAGTGACGATTAGGCAAGTAAATCACAGCCACAACATGGACCATTAAAGGTAGCTGGACCAGAATCGAGGCTGGGACCATAATCTACATTTCCTGTGTTGATTTATTCTGACTTCTCACAGTTGATGTTCTTCCTGTAGAAGTCTCCTGAATTAAAATGTATTCTAGCCAAATCTTTGATTTTTTTAAACTTTGTTCAATACCTTTTATCCTGCTATCTTGAAGGTGTGTGTGTTATTGTTGAGCTTTGTAGATGAAAAATTAACTAGCACTGTGTTTGCAGGAAAGCAGCGGTGCTCAAATTATTAAGATATGTGATATAAAGAACGGGTACTGGTCAAGATTGCTTGGAATTAGAACAAATTATTTTCTGCAGAAGTAAGTTTCCTGTATAGAAACTGACAAGAAAATGAATAATCTATCATTTTAATGAAAGCAGAATTATTCATCTTGTGTAGTGGAGCTAACTAAGGGGCAAGTGCTGTTTTGGGATGCATTAACAAGAACATAGAATCCACAACTCTCTGCTTTTCTATTTGCCTTGGGGAGGCCACTTAGAATATTCTTCCCAGCTTAGGCACTGTGATCTAAAACAGACATTGAAAACTGGAATGAGTAAACCATTGTCATATAAAGGAGGGAGCAGGCATGAAGTTCGATATCCCTGAGGTCAGAACCAGAATCAGTAGGTTGAAACTAGATTCTAAGTAACTACATTTGTTTTAGAAAGCAGGAGGAATTTCTAGATGGTCAGCCAGTCTTAATAGGTTGCTTTTTAAAGTTTCCCTTAATTGTTTTGCAAATCTTACACCAAGCAGGAGATCAACTTCAGGACACCTGAAGTCCCTTTCAAATCCGTGATGCAATACTGCTTAAAAAAAGCTGATAGTGACATGTGATTGCAATTCACAATCTGATAAATAGCAGTGACATGTGATTGCATTCTAGAGATCTTGGTGGTGGGATATATTATCTGTAAGCAAAGTGCAGCAGGGCAGAGTTCTTTATACAGTAGAGCACCATCCATTGCTGGTTTGTGGGTAGGAGGGCAGGCAGCCCCTTGCACACCACACACACACACCCGGTCCAAGCTGGCGGAGGGGTTGATTCTCTGAAGTTGAGGTCTTGAATGGGTTTTGTCAGGCATAACCTGTAATTCTGTAAAGCATAACTTCATATGCTTCTGTCAAAGCATAACCCCCAGTTTAAAGCTAAGTTACAAGTCATTTCTAATCTTGTATTTCTGTTTCCTAATTTAATTTCCATTATTGCATATACCAGAACACAATCTTAACTGCTCAGTCACATTTGTAAGGCACTTTTCTCCTGCAAAGTGTTTCCATATCTTCTGTGACAGTCTCCAAAGAGCCTTCCCCTGTATTTCACAGTCATGTGAAAAAGTAAAAAGACCCCATATAGTTTAAATTATGCAGATGTATCAATATTTTATCTTCAAACAGTATATGGGTAATTTGATTGAACAAAATAGCCTAGGAAAAATGGACTTTGCAATCATTTATTCAACATAGATACGCTGTTTCCTTATGGGAAAAAGGAAATCCCCCCCTCTCCCCGCCCTGGCTTCAAGACTGACCCCTTTCTGCCAGCTCCCTCCAGCAGGCTTTCCTCATGACTGTCTACCTGTCTCTGACTGTGGGGGGATTTCTTTCCACTCCTCCATGCAGATATTTTTCAGCTGGTGGTGTTGGGAGGGTTTCCTGCATGCATAGCCAAGCTCAAATCCCCCTCAGCATCTTGGTGGGATTCAGAGCCAGGCTTTGACTTGACCATTTCTTTTTCCAACCATTTAGGATCATGGTCCTGTTGCACGGTCCACTTTCAGTCAAGCCTCAATCTTCCGAGAGATGCTCTCGCTTGACCCTCAAGTGCCCAGAGTTCATGACAGGGACTGCTCAGGCCCTGATGCAGCCCCAAATCAGAACATTTCCCCCACCGTGTTTACAGACAGTATCAGGTTCTTGTGAAATTTTAACTTTATGAATTACTCAGAATCACCTGAGACAGGCAGTAATAAAAATGAGTAAATAGATGCTATCCTTTCTTATAAAGGTTTTTTTTCCATTCCAGTTTTATTATTTTCATAAACAACTCATGGTAATGAACATGCCTTCTGCCTATTTTCCTCACACAATGCTGAGCTGGATTGGGCTGAAAGCGTGCAACAGGATTTTGTCCCTCAGGGGGACTAGAATTTGCCTCCCGCTTTCTAGGTCAGCACTTTCCCCACCACACCAAATTGTTTGTGCTATGTCTTCTGGTACTAAAGCTAAATATTTAACACTATGTTTGCCTTGTCTGTCCAGAGCACGTTGTTCCAAAAATTCTGTTCTTTTCCTAGTGTCCCATTTCAGGTTCCAAACACACACATACGTGCGCACTTGGTGATAAGCAATTTACCTAAGGGTCAGCAGACAATAAATCAGGGTCTTTGAAGACAAAACTTGCCAAGTGTTTGATGGAGAGGCACACCTCATGATTTGACTACTCCAGTTAGTCTGATCAGCCTCAGGGGATTCCTAGGTTGGTGTCTCCTGAGGCTGACATTCCGCTGGTTTAGTTGGGAGCAGCTTCTTTAGACTCGAGTTATCCAAGTCATGGGCCACGACATCTAGGTGTTCATGAGGTAACCAGTCTTGTCCTGACGGTGCTTCTGGAGGTCAAAGGTTTCCTGGCTCACTTCCCATGAAAATTTCTGCAGCTTCATTCTAGTGGTGGAGCCATACACTTCAATATCAATAGTGAAGAGAGTTACCTGTTGGTCACGTGACAGAATTCTGAGGTTCTTAGGGATTTCTTTCAGGCTCTTGCATCTGCACTTGGGGTGAACCTAATGGGCTGGACAATGAGTCATTTTATTTTGTTCACTGACTACCAAATGCCTGGCCAAATTGGCTGTTGTTTGAAATCTCCATTTGTAGATAATCATTGGAATGATTGCTGCCCAGTTGTTTGGTGATCCCTTTCATGGCTTCTATCACCTTTTGGAAGGTCCCAGGGCATTCTTTCAAGCTAAGCATGGTGATAACACATATTCAGCAACACAGGGTATAAACCAAACTAAAAGCCTGAGGCTTTAAAAAGACAGGTTCCTCCAAGATTCTGACAATGGTCTACTCGTCAAAAACTCTACTTTTCGCCATTTGAGGTAGTGATAAATAGGGATGTACTTACTTCTTCTACATGCAAAAATTTCAATTATTTTTATTTAAATATACAATGATCCACAAAATTTAAATAGCGCATGATATGTGTTATATTGTGTCCTCTTTGTCAATATTGTGGAAGTTCAAGTATCTCTACGATGAACAAGTCAAAAATTTCAATAGGGTTGTTTACTTTTTCACATGACTGTACATAGGCAATCATGGTAAAGCCTTCCCCAGCAACAATGGAAACGAAGCAGCAGTCACTAGATTGAAGTGACCAACATTGCAAGGAAGCAGCACCCTGTATCTCCCCACCCACATTAGTGGTATTAGAGTGAGTTCCGTGTTTGGCAGCCAGTTCATTTTAGTTTGCCTGTTTCATAGTCTTGAGAGGGGGGAGGGTTGCATTTGTCATCAGATTTATGAAGAGTTCTCAGACTTTTCTTTGCTGGAACCCATGAATTCCAAGCCTTCGATGGGTATGTCCTTCTCTTTAATAGCTTTCTGAAAGGGAAACAAATGAAGGATATTCTAAGATGCCGAGGAGGCTCAAGAAACATATTGCAAGCACTAAAAGTCCAGGACAGCCTCAAGATAAATGTCCAAACTGTAGAAAAGGGGCATCATTTGTTTTCAGATTTGCAAGCAGAACTCCCTAGTTACCCCGTTTTCTTTTTTTTAAAGTTTTTTTATTTTAAGACAAACATACAAACGAAACAAAAAAACATAAAAACCACCTTCCATTTTACAGTGTGTCAGTTGGTTACAGATCCTTTGTGTTATCCTTTCACAGTCATCACTCACAATTTATAAAAAAGATTCTCATATTGTCAATATAAAACATTCTTATGTTTATCAATTATTATTTATACACGACTAAACTATTTATTTCATCAATTATACAAGATATTCTCAATTTTATTATAAAGTTTATATTATACTTTCATCCAATGGTTATATATGTCTATATTATATTTTATATCAATCTATTAAATTTCTATTACAAAATTATATATTCTATTACATTATCAAGTCTTTTTATCCAACCATTGATAAAACAAATCCCATATCTTATAAAATTGTTTATCTTCTTGATCTCTAATTTCAAATGTCAATTTGCTCATTTCAGCACAATCCATAATTTTCTTAATAACTTCCTCCTGCATAGGTATTTTATCATTTTTCCAATTCTTAGCAGCTAGTTCCCCCTTTTTCATGAGGCATTTGGCAACCCTTCAGTAATCACTCCCAACGCTGGATTGGGTGGTGCAGAGAGGCAGCAGGGCTACGTCTGCTGACTGACTGCAATTTGGCAGTTCAAATCTCATCAGGCTCAAGGTTGGCTCAGCCTTCCAACCTTCCGAGGTCCATAAAACGAGGACCCAGATTGCTGGGGGAAAGAGACTGAGAGGGCTGGGAATTGAAGTCCACAAGTCTAAAGTGGCCAAGGTTGGAGACCCGAGTTACAGGGAGCATCCCCAAACCAGGCAGCCTCTGGTTGTCGGGTTGCCCCCTGCTCACCCCGGTGCTGGGACGCAGGCTCGGGGCCCAAACTCGCTTCCGGGACGCTGCCCGCAAACACCCAAAGGCTGGAGACGCCCCTCCCGCCCAGCTGAAAGAGGCCGCGGGGCCCTTTCTCAAGCTTGGTCGTTCGCTGGCTGGGGAATTCTGGGAGTTGAAGTCCTCCCACTTTCACGTGACCAGGGCTGAGAAGCGCCGGGCTCAGCATTAACACGGCGCTTTGCCTTCTCCTTCCCCGGGGCGGGGGGGAGAAAGAGCAGACCACCCACCCACCCGCCACCTCCGCCTGTTCCGAGGCCCGCCCGTCACCTGGACGCAGAGCTGGTAGCGCTTGAACAGCTGGACGCAGGGGTCTCCCCCGTCGCCGGCCTCCCCCTTCAGGAACTTCTCGGCGAACCAGCGGTTGAAGCACTGGTCGTAGTCGCGCTTCAGCTCCGTGCAGGCCTCGCCGACGCTGTTCATGGCGGACTGACGCAGCGCCCCGGGAGGCAGGTCGTGGTGTCACTTCCGCCTCGGCGCCCGGAAGCGGAAGAGGCGTGTTTGACATGCTCGGCTGCAGGTGTGCATGGCGGGGCTGCTGGAGTCCCTTGCGCGCTGCGCTCGGCTGCAGGGGCACCTCTTCGGCGGAGGACGCCGCATCCGGCCGGGTGAGTGGGGAAGACTTATGTGCCGGTGCCCCTGCCCCGCTGCCAAGGTGCCCAGGCAGGGGGGCGCAATTAGGCCGGGCTCTGCTGCACTGGGGACCTGCGAGGGTGTTTATCCAGCTCTGCTTTCCGCTGCGGGATTTAGCCTGGCAGAGCGGGGGTGGATTCTCCGTTTTCCTCGGTGGTTTTCCAGGAGAAATGAAGCCCCATTGTCCAGGGGTCTCCAACCTTGGCCGCTTTAAGACTTGTGGACTTCAACTCCCAGAATTCCTCAGCCAGCATTGCTGGCTGAGGAATTCTGAGAGTTGAAGTCCACAAGTCTTAAAGCGGCCAAGGTTGGAGTCCCCTGCCATTGTCCCTTGTCCAGCTGAATTCCCATCCCATTTCTAGGAGTATATTCTAAGTTTCCACACAGTATGGTTTGCTGGTATATACAGAGCAAAATTGTTTCAGCAGGCCAAAATTACTTTGGAGTTGTTGGATCATCTGGAGCGACTGGCGCTCGTTGACTTCCGTAACTGGGAGGGCGTCCGCCGTTTGGAGAGCGCAGTTGAATTCGCCGAACAACTTCAAGCGGTGAACACTGATGGAATTGAGCCCATGGAATCGGTGCTGGAAGACAGGTAGCTACCAGGAGCCCACTCAATAGTTTCCAGTTTGCTTTCTGACTTTCCAGGTCCAAGATGTATTCTCGGGAAGCCATTTAATTCTGAGGAAGGCTATTCATCACCCCCTTCAGAAGCAGCAGACTGTTTCTGCAGACAGAAGGCTGGCAAGTGTTGGTACTGTACTGCTGAAATAGTTCCCAGTTCAGATGAAAAGTGGGACCACTTGCACCCACTGCTTGGCAAGCCGTGTAATATCACCTGGCCTTTAAGGGAGAAAACATTGTAGAAAGCTGCTGTATTTCTAAGCTTCCTAGCAGGCTGTTGATGAATGATTTGTGTTCCTCAGGCATCTCTACCTCAGGGAAGATAGCATCTCGGAGGGGAACTGTGCAAAGGAACTACTGAAGAAGGCTGCAAAGACAGTTGAAGGGTATTTCATAGCTCCACCAGGTAACATTTTGCAGGGGGCAAGCAGGGAAATTCATGTTGTAGAATTTTAAACACTTTTTTCATAATGTGAATGCAAGAGAAGTTACTGAGAATTTATTATCTAATTTCATTATATAGGATGCAGTAATGGTGGGTCTATTGTTAACTCTGCTAAGAAATATGATTCTGGATTTTGGAACCTGCCTAAATAATTGATTACATGTGCTTAATTTCAGTTATTCTACAGAGTATAACTGTGCCATGAACATCCTTGACAGCTGATGTTTTCCATTTAAAATTTGAAAGGTGTTGCATTGACGTTCATTTTTACAACTAGGAGCACAATTGAAGCTTGTTTCTTTGAAAGCAAGTCCTCTTTTCTTCATCAGTAATATACATCCGATTTAGCTTTATAGCACTGGTAGTTGAATGATATATTGAATAATATAACAGTCAAATTGTATTTCTAATAGAAATTGCCAAAACGATCAAAAGTATTTTATTCCTGCCCATTTTTGTTTCCACTTAGGTAACATTCCTCTGCCAAAGGTAGAAGAGAGGAATACTTTTCTTCACAAGGAAGATTCTTAATAGAAGATTCGATGCCATCACCAATTGCTTTGAGACACATTGCCCATTGTCATTAGAATTTTTATATCAAGTACCTCATATAATTGGGAATGAGGAGGAACAAGAACTGAAATGACTGGTGTTGCTTAGCCGAGAAAGAAAAGACAGAGCTGTATGGATTAGAAAAGAGTATCATTGACACTTAAGTTTAACACAAACATGGTGTGCGAACATGTCTAGAACTGCTCTTAAACCCCATACAAGAATTCTGGTCATATTAAAATGTTGTACTAGTTTACTGGTACATTTTATAGTGTTAAATATTTTAATCACCGAACCTCAATCACCAAATCTCCCCAAAGAAACATATAATTGTGAAAAGACTATGATCAAAAGTTATGAAATGGGGAAATTCATAGGCCCAACCCTGTAAAAGTTTGGGAACCTGAGTATAGAGGCAACTAGCCATAAGTACAGTTCCACCATTAACTGAATCGCTGTGAGCAAATAATATATAACCATGGTTAGCACTGCTCAGTCAGTCTAGCAGGAACATGGAAAGCATCCAGAAGTGTTGTGGTTTAAAGCTTAAATATAAAACTGTTGAAATACAGTCTTAAGTGAGCTACTGATTGTTAGTCCATAAGTTGGCAGACATTAGCACATGCCCAGATCTACTGGTTAAATCTTATTCAGATCCTTAAAATGGAGTATTTAGGACTTTAGAAATATCAGAAAAAGGGACAAAAGGGACATTAATAAATGACACACGTGCTTCTGTTTTTGAAAAAAAAATCCCAGCACAAAAGAGGGACCATGTATTACTGCTGAGGGCAGAAAGTTCTGCAAAATGGAATTCAAACATTCACTTTATGAGTTCAAATTACTGTTACCTTGTTATTCGGTTATGAAACAGAAAATATTTTCCAGGAAAACTGAATAAAATGTAGCACAGTTGCTTTTATACTTTGAAATTTCTTTTTAATTATTACAAAAGATGATGTGTAGTATTGTGTATTAAGATATGCTGTGGCATTTAGATTTAATTAACCAAGGAACAATGTTCATCATCTTTAGAGACAGTCTTCCAGATGGGAATGAGTTGCTTCAGAAATATAGCCCTTTTTGGATGAAAGATAATGTTTAGGCTAACTTCTCTATGTGTGCCTAAGAAATACAAAAAATTTTGTCCCTAGTAACAGCATTTTATGGTAGTAAAGCATAAAAGTCCAAAAATGGCCAGCTATTTATTTTTGTGCTTTATGGAGAACAGGGGGAGGCATTTAAGCCTTGCAGAGAAAAGAGTCCAATAGAGGAGAGAGTTTTATTTTAAAAGAAGGAAATTGGCATCTTAAACCACTTTAAGTCTTAAATCTCACTCCCCTCAATAAGATGCATCTAACGCTATTCTGCAGGATATAAAATAAGTGCAGATAAACCACATTCAGGGTACCTAATCACTAAGCCACAAACAAGCTTTTTTTTTACTCAGCACATTTTCAACTCCAGCCACTATTTAGCAAGCAAAGCACAGAGACTTTCTGACAAATATGCCACACTAGATTTTGCAATGGACATACCCTGCTTCATGTTTTTCTAGCCAAATGTTGCTACATAATTATTTTATCATTGTACATAAACTGTATTTCATATACAACACAAGCAGCTTAACCCATTTTATACCAAAATGGCATTAGTTTTATTCTTCCACTAACTCTTCATTTGACTGCAGCTATTAATATGATGCAGTAAGGTATTAATTCAATAGAAGACCTGGGACTTTGCAGCAACTCATTTGAGCAAAGTCTCAAAATATGATTCTCAAAGCCTAGATTGGCAGCACTTTCTCTAAACTTGCAAGCTGGCTGAAATGAAACTTTATAAGCTCTTAATATGTGGACAGTTACAGACACGGAACTTAAATAAAACACCGCATTTTACAAGTTAACTAAGCACAAAACCACTGAAATACATTTTATTTTATGGATTAAATTAATGATGGGACTTCCATGAAACTTCCAAGAAATGCTTGAATTGGACACATTTTGCTGTTAGTGAGACGCACAGAACACTCCCTCCCCAGTATGTTCCCCAAATTTTCAGCCCCTCCCTTTAAGTAATGAAATTGTATTAAACCTGCTCTCTCAACCTTTTCAGGCTTAATAAAATCTGTCCTGGATACTATTTGTGAAATTATATATCAAAACAGCCAGTAAAATTGCACTGGTGTTATAGTAAAACAGCTTAAACATCCCTTTGATGTTTCCAGTATGACAGCTGCAGAGAGCAAAATCTTTTAAAATGCTGCTTTAACCCAATAATAAAATGCAACTTAAAAACCAGGGTCATCTGTTCTATCTCCACTTTCTACCCTGACTGCACAAAAAGACAGCCACTCACTTATGAGTTACAGAAACATTGGAATATATTTTGAAACGCCACCAACAGTCGCTGCTTTAAAGCCCATCCAACAAACTATTAACATGTATGAGTTTCAAGCTCATTTTCCCTCACTGAGAAGGAAAGCAAAAACAACTTTACATTTTCCAAATAAAATGCATTTTTAAGTGGCAATGATTCATAATATTTCATTACCAATACTTCCCTAGTAAAAACAGTTGTCATAAAAAAAAGGTTTTCTTGAATAGAAAGAAAAAAAAACAACCAAAAAGGTTTCTACGAAAGACTATATCCATCCATTTTGGAATGTAAACTCTGAGCAGAAATGACAAGCTCAGTTCACATCGTTACAAGTCCCTATTGGGTGCATTCAGAATGGCCTAAAGGGTGAAGAGTAGCGCGGGGATCCCCTGCTTTGGTAGGGAGAATCGCGACTCCTTGAACCAGAACGGGAGCGTGAGTAGCTGTAGCTGATGCTTCTTTCAGGACAAACTCTGATATAGGCTGTTTCACCCTGGAATTCAGAACACAGAAAACCCAAACATTGGCATGACATCCTGTGGTCAGTGTTATGAATAAATGAATGCCAAAAATGAAGGCGAGAAACCAATGCACAGAGTGGCTCAGGACTGAAGAGTTTTCATATACGGGCAGCCAACTCCTATTGCTGCCGTAGGCCAATCCAGAGGTGGCCCATCAGGTCTGCTGAAAAAGGGCTTGTTACGGAACAGCTAGGCTGGGTAGGCCAACACAGACACGTTTTGTCCCCCTGCAACTAAGAAGGGCGATGATGTCGGATTCCAAAGTTAAGCTACCAGAGGGAGAGATGCAGGCTAGTGAAGTCCTTCAGCACAGTTAGGAAAGGTCTTGGTGAATTCTCACCCAGTCCATCTTAACTTAATTCTGTTTCTGCAGTTCAGATTCTTGAAGAAAATTCCATAACAAGCAGCCTCCATCTGTGATTGACTGGGTGGTTGAAGATCAAGCCAGCCACTAGAAGAAGGTGGTTGCAAGTGAAGTAGCAATGCCCCAAGAATAATAACCTGGTTTCTAGTAGAGGCATCAAACCATCTTAAGTAGGAAGATCCAAGCACAGGTGGGGAAGATTACTATTAAGTAAGCCATAAAGCTACACAGCTGCTCCTCTGGGAAATATCATTTCAGCTTGCCAATAGAAGGCAAGCTAAGCTTATTGAAACAATCAGCTGGTAGCCATCTTTGTTCACCCACTGGCTGTCAATGGGAAAAGGACAAATGAAATCAACTTGACTTGCTCAGATGTTAAAAGCAAGTAATCCAAATGCTCATTTTCCAGGAATAAAGCACAAAACCTAGTTTCTGCTTCAGTGTTTTTAACCATACCATCATGGGGTAGGTTTCACATAGCCTTGGCAACCCTTAATCTTACAAAGTTTAAACCACTGTTTTGAAGACTACTACTAGACTGTGCCCAGGAGCCTCTTGAGAAAGCACCACAAAAGGACAGGTTAATGTATGTTCCTCCATGACTTGCACACACACATGCTCTTCACCCACAGGCAGGAACCCACCTCATGAGATCGGAATTTGGTGTCATCCAGTTTACGCAGTGCGTATTCCATATCTTCTTTGCGAAGAAACTCAACCACCCCCATTCCATCTTTCTGAACATCTGCATAACATACATCACCAGCTTCACGCATATGATCCTTCAGGTCCTGCCAGCTGCCTGACGGAGGAAGCCCTGAGCAGTGAGAACACAAAACAAGAGATTGTGTAAAGAGATGTCACTAGTTGCTGAGGCTACGCCAGGCATGGCTGTGGTCCACCATTTCCATAGAGTTCCTGTTCATTCCAGAGAGTCAGTGCTACAATTAGGGTCCACAGAACAGCAATAAGTTCCATTCCAAAGGGTGAGCCCTCCATGTCAGCAAGACAGTCCCCTAGGTAAGTCTAGGATTCAAAAGTACTGGGTAGTCAGAGGAATCCTCCTATTTGTCCAATGTAAATTTAATATCACCCCTAACTCTGGACAGATTGTACTCCATGTACTCAAAATTATATTCCCATCCAAGAATGAGGGTCCCATTCTAAGAGTGTTTGACTCCTTAGATTCCAATAGCTTATCCTTGGCAGCGAAGCAAGGATACCTGTGTTAGCTATCCACAAATATGCTATAAAGAAAAATAAAGGGAAATGAGTCCCCTGTTCCACAGCATATTCTGAAGAAATTAGTATGCTGCTGCTTCCTGGCAGTTTTCAAGAATGCTTCACAACACTCTCTAGTAAGACAAGTTCTCCCTTCAAGCCAATAGCCAGTCCAGGTATCCTCCCTGCCCTCCCAGGCTTCTGTGTGGGAGATGTACGCCTGGGGTTGTGCCTTTTCGTCTCCAGGTCCTGCTGCAAAATTGAAGTGATTGCCATTCAGCGATTTCCTCACCAAGAAGTCTCCTATTTCTAGCCACGATGCCACAGTAACATGCAGACTTCTTGGCATTTTATTTTAGCTTTTAGGAATATTTTTATGGGTTAAGTGGGCCATTCCATATGTTTGGCCACAGCGTGCTCAATTTTCTTCAGAGACTTGATCACCATGGCAAAACCTCCAAAATACTTCCATTGCTTTCCAGTGAGATTAGGACTTTTTCATTTGTCTCCCAACTCACTAGACACAGGCACCTATTCCAGGTATATCAAGGTTGTTTTGAGGAATCCACAAAGCTCTGAACAGAGGGGATCTAATTTCAGGTTAATTTTCTTTCATAAAGGACACAAATATTGTGCAGCTGTTTCTCAGGTTTTAATAGACATGTTTTAGTTGCATAGCACCATCTAAAGCCTGTTCCTTCTGCCATAAACACTGTAAAGCTTGATCCCTAGTTTTTCTTCCTTCCCTTTGCCCGCCCATATAGTGACCCCATTTTGCATCCAAGAGTTCACTCTTGCCTCCAGCTGGAGATGTTTTTGCTCACCATTCATTCACCATGATGAATCCATAAGCAAGACTTCCTCCATGGATTGAATCAAAGTAGAGTGTCCTTTTGCTGTTCTAAAAAGCTCCTCCATTGGGACAAGTTCCGTATTAAGAAAGAAACCATATAATATGGTAATAATAAGATAATCTTCTCTCCAATACAACTGGAGATTGCATCAGAGGGATTCCAGTCAATATGAGGTTTAGAAAGGGACATACCTGAAACAAGGACTCGAAATTCAGATCGTCGTGAAGGAGGGCCATTCCTCCCTCGAGGCCCCCCACTAAAGCCTCCACCCCGACCTCTGGAAGGTTTGGGAAACTCAACACGCAGACGACACTGGCCATAATCATAACCATTCCTTCTGTAAACTGCATCTTCTGCATCTCTGTGAACAAACAATATACAGCCATGTTTGCACTATCCAAACAATCTGAGAAGAACATGAAAAATTTTGAAAATGTTGCAGCTTAAGACTTAAAGTGCAAAATACTGAAATAAAAGCCTTAAAAAGCTAGAAGCTGCTGGTTTCTAAGTTGGCAGACATTAGCGCATGCCCAAATTCATCTGATTGAATCTAAAATGGTCTTAAGATCAAAGTTTGGAGTTTAGAAATATCACAAAGGTATGAAGTTCCAAGTTATCAGGATTTTAGAAATAACCCAAACATGTGAAGTTGATAAACGACAGAACTGCTTCTATTTTTCAACAAAAATCACAGCATAAAAGAGGAATTGTAAATATTATTCATCCTCAATGCAGATTAATTTTCAAAAAAGAAATGAGAAATTTGGGACTTTAGAAGTAGCACCACTCA
Organism: Naja naja; assembly: GCA_009733165.1. NCBI lineage: Eukaryota > Metazoa > Chordata > Lepidosauria > Squamata > Elapidae > Naja > Naja naja. The sequence continues at coordinate 14,270,358 of CM019165.1, forward strand.
CAGAATCACAGAAGCTGCTGTTAGTTTTATGAATATCAGAATATATGTTGCCATGCAATTGTCTCATGTATTCAAGAAGATAGTCTTTCAGCAAAATGTAATATTTAAGGTATAACTGTTTCAGGAATTACAATAGTTTCTCTACAAATCTTCAATATGCTGTGTGTGAGTGGGTGACTGTATAAATTTGTTTAATAAATAAAGTATTTTCAAAAGTGCATGGAAACAATCAAATTTATGACTAGGAGAGTCAGTTCAATACTGCCTCCACAGAAAAAATATATTAAAATTTATGCCTGGATGGGGTAGAAAAGAAAATGACATTCACTAGAGATAACCATAGAAGCCGTCATTTAAGTTTTAAAAAATGGGAGACAGTGATTATATATTCTATAAATTGACCTAAATACAGTTTTGAATAAAAAGAATCAAATACTTATAATTAATCATAAACTAAACAAAGATCAAAATTACAACAGAGGTGGAAAAAAAGCCAGTGTAAATTTCAATTTGCTTTAAATAGATCACAATACCCAAGGCCCCAAATTTAACACTTCTACTTTATTCTATGAGATCTATGTGGAATAGTAGTCTCTCCTTTTCATAGGATTAGCTCAGTCAGTTTCATATGTCTAAATCCTAAACTTTCACTGAAGAATCAGAACAGACTTCTTGATACTAAGAACAGAGGCTTCGGAGCCCAAGATTTAGATTGTTCTGGATGTCCAAAATCAAACAGGCTGGCGTATCAGCTCTTGTTCTATAAATCATTTAAAACTTGTTTTTATTGAGAGGCTGATACAACAATTTTTTCTTTGGATCTTTAGTCCAACTTCCGGGTTACATGAAGTTGGTGTTTAGTCATTCTTTGTTCTTAAGTTTTGCCACGTTATAGATAAGGGAGGCTTTTTATCTGGCTCAGTCCATTCCTTCTGTTTCTTCACTCAGAGAATCCAAGATCTTCGTTAGCAGAGAATCTTTTGTTTTTTTGCAGTTTTGAACTGCCCATCTCCCTCGAGAAGAGAGGGATTTTGGGTGGTGTACAATAAAATGTTAAAATATAAAAACAGTATATAAAACTTAAAAATTTAGAAAGTTTAGAATTTAAAAAGTAGCAAGGTTGATGAAAATTTGTTAGAAAGTAGTTAAAAAGGCAAAGGGAGGACGCTAACAGCCCCTCGTTTCTGTGCTGCTTTGCCCTCCCCACCAGAGGCCGTAGAGTCCCATTTTAATGCCTTTTCAGAAGGCCAGAAGAATAGGGGTTTCTCTCCCCTGGGTGTGCATGTAGTTGTTGTTGCGTTGAGTAACAAATAATATTTAAACTATAAAATATGTACTGATGAATCCATGCCCAAGTTTCTGTACACCTACATAGCAAAAACTACCAATACAGGTAGCCCTCATTTTACAACCATTCGAAGTTACAACGGCAGTGAAAAAAGTGACATATGAATGGTTCTCACACAATCGTTGCAGCATCTCTTCAGTCACATGATCAAAATTTGAATGCTTGGCAACTGGCATGTACTTATGCCGGTTGCAGTGTCTGGGGTCATGTGATCCCTTTTTGCAATCCTTTGACAAGCAAAGTCAAAGAGGAAGCCACATTCACTTAACAATGGTGTCACTAACTTAACAACTGTGGGGATTCAGTTAACAAGTATGGCAAGAAACATTGTAAAATGGGGCAAAATTCACGTAACTGTATCACTTAGCAACAGAAATGTTGGGCTCAATTGTGATCGTAAGTTGAGGACTACCTGTAAACCAGTTAAACTGAATCTCTATCTACCCTAGCCACTCCAGCCATCTACCCTAGCCACTGTATCACAGATTTAAAAGAAAAAAAAATTAATTAAAATTTGGCCATAGTATTTCAATTACTTTTTCATTGGGTGGAATCCGAATCGTATTATCCTATTTTGCTATCAAGCACTCTGTGATTAGAATGTTCCAGATCTACAGAAACTCAAACAATAATCAAAACTATATCCAGACCTCTATCTGTACACCATTAGCCACAAATGGACCATAAGAGATTTATTTTTCTGATTGACCATGACCAAGATAGAAAATGACATATTTGTATTTAACTTATTATAGCCTAAAAAGAAAACACCATTTTAACATTCCTATCATTGCAAGGTAAAAGGGAATAGAAAGAAGTTATTTTCATAAGGTAACTGTTTTGTTGTAAGATTTTTATCTCACCTGTGAAGTGAAGGCAACAAACATATCTCAAACAAACTCATGCCTATTTTTATATTTCTTGAGTGGAAAATCATAGTGGTGAAAGAGTGGCAGCTCTTTCATTTCAAAACTACAGGATACCAAGGGTTAAGCTCTTTTCTGCACCTACACAGCACCAACAAATTATATTGCTAAGTGCTATTTTTTGTACAGCTAGTTTTTAACTAGAATATAGCTATTAACAAGAATGAAGTGTGCTGTACAAAGAAAATTATCCTTTTCAGAGAAGATGTAAAAGACAGGCACACAGGAAATGCAACATACTTTCCCCATTTTGAATGTGTTGGAAGGGGTCAATGGTATTCCTATTAGTCTACTCAAACTTAATTGTTTGAGCAAATCTCACAAAAAAGAGAGGGGCCATTTAAGGTTTGAGGAAAGCATGATGGAGGTTTAAGTCATTCAGTAATGGAAACTTCAGCATCTCTGAGGAGGGCATGTCAAGACAAAGTGGATGTACGGAAAAACATCTGCTCTTATAATGAACAGACTGTAGGGACCAAATGCTTTTCTTGCCTGGGTCAAAGTGTGAAGATAGGTGGAAAAAGAACAGCACAGCTATTATAAATGTACACAAGACTTTTAAGATTTCCAAGGTTGCATTTCACATGAGCAGTATATTTCAATAGAATTAACTCTTTTTAAAAAAATCACTATACTTGCATTATAAATCTGGGCCAAAGAAATCTCTTTGTTAAGGGGCACAGAAGACAGAAGACTTCATGCTTATGGCACAAAACTTACTAGACCGAACCCATAAGCTGCTTACTGATGCCAAGATGTAAAACAAAGAAGCACCACTAAATCCCCATCAGCATTATTATTGTTATTACTGTAGAAGAGTCACAACACTCAGCTGAACACTCAGAGAAAGTAAACAGAATCAGTGGAGGCAAATCTGTTCAGAACTTGAAAGAGAGACCGCCACAAAACTCCAAAAAGTCAATGGCAAATCAGTCTTAGCCTGGAAGATTACCTACCACCACTACTTTTCAAGAGAGTTCCCCAAATGCTTTGAATATTCTTGCTGCATTGTACAGTACAAATGCCCATTCGCATCTCATTCTATTTCTATTGACTGCTGAAGATTGATTGAATATAGTTATTATTTTCCATAGCCACCCTGCCAAACTGATTGTCAGCCTCCACGAAGTTTTCTTGACATCTTTTGCTGCTTGCTTCTTGTCGGCTGCCATAGAAACAGGGTGTGGAGTGTGGTAATTTGGTATTTGGGAGGGGAAGGTTGCTGGGAGTGAAGATGTTTTCTGTGTGAACTAAAAAGGAGGGGATGTTTTCCTGCTTACTGTGCAACTGCATAGATTTATCTCTACTAAGCCAAGGTTAACTGTCTTGGCATACCAGAGGAGTGAGAAACCACCTGAAGATGCACCCCACATGACATGATACACACTCAGATTGGATGACCAGTCTGGACTCCTGGGGAGGGAACTTCGGATAACTTTCAATATGTAATTTACGCACCTATTTGCCTCAGATCTTGCTTTTCTTTTGTTGCTATCACTTCAAACTCAGTAAAAGTACTTTTCTCTATTTTAATGGAGTTGAAGGATTTCTTTCTTGGGTTTTGAATGAGGCACAGCTAACACTGATATTGAATGACAGGTAAGATATAAAGCACTGTACACAAAAACCACCCTACCCAATTAAAAGCTAGATATTGAGAAAACATTCAAAAGCCAATCCCTGCCATAGCCATTTGCAGCACTGCCATATGGACCAAAGAAAAGATGCACACACTATTTTTGCAGCCAGGTCGCATTTTCTCACACAGGCCACATGGACAGGAGAACTCTGACTTCCCTACTTGTGGAACTCCTGCCAGTCACCTGAAGGATCCTGGGCTGAGAAAAGGCATACATACATGTATGTATATATGTATGTATTTGCATGTATGCATGTGTGTGTGTGTGTGTATGTACGTACACACACACACCAGTCTTTTATTTGAAAAGGGACCGGTTTGTCTTGCTGCCATTGGGGAAAGAGCTTAAATGTATTTTCAGAGCTGCTTCCAGGCCCGCTGCCCGATGGAGAGCAGCGAATTTAAAAGGCGCCTCGCTTGAAAACGCCTCTCGGCGCGCGCGATCCTTCTCTGCCAAGTTCTTTGAACGCGATCCCGGCGAACCCCCCCGTCAAAAAACAAAAAAACCACCCTCGCCCTCAGTTTCAGGGCTGGAAGCCACGGATTAGGCGGGGCTTCTTCGCCCGCGGCCGAGAGGAGCCGGGTGGGCTCTGAGCCCGTCCTGGCCGCTGCAGCCCCGCTCTACCTCCCCCCCCCACACCCCAATTGAGGGTGGGCGGTGCAGACATCCCAGGCCCAACGGGATCTCCCCTCCCTCAAAGAGACCCCCGTCAGGGCAGCCCGGGCGAGGCGGGTGGGGTCGGGGCCGCGCGCCCTGAGCGCGCGCAGAGCAACTGAGGCCGGGCCGCAGCGCAGGCGGGAAAGGCGGGCCCCTCTCCCCTCCTGTCTCCTCACGCACCGCGGGTCCTCGAAGCGCACGAAGGCGAAGGGCACCAGGCCGCGCTTGCTCTTCAGCTCGATGTCGCGGATGCGGCCGTACTTGTAGAAGAGCTCCTCCAGGTCCTTCTCGCGCACGTCGGGAGGCAGGTTGCCCACGTAGATGCGGCCGTCGCCCCCGGCGCTGCTTCCCCCGCGGCCGCCGCCGCCGCCGCCGGACATCCCGGGCCCGTCCCCGTAATCCATCATGTCCCGGCCCCAGCCTCCGGACATCTCGCCCGCCCGCCTTGCCTTCCTCCCGCGCTCGGCGACCGCTGCAGCCTCGCCGCACGGCCTTCCCTCAGGATCCGCCTGACGGAGGGCAGAAAAGAGGAACGCGGCGCCCGCCTTAAAGGGGAGGAGGGAGGGGCCGGAAGCTGGCCCGGCCTGCCAGACAGGGGCTCGGAGGGCGCATGCTCGGAGGAGCTCGCGCCCACCTCGCCCGAAAACGCCGGGGGAGGGGGGAATCGGCGTGCGGGGCGGGACTTCCGGCCCGCTTTAGAAAGGAAAGGGGACCGGCTTTGGGCTGCCCGCGAGCCCACGGGCTGGAAGCGGGGCGAGCCTCGATCTGGGGCGTTCCGGCGTTGAACGGGGAGACCTTTGACCCGCTCCGCCAGCTCCGCGTTTAAGGTCTGCCTCTTCCTGGCTGTGCGGGTGATTTGGGATTAAGAATAGAGCAGGGGTCTCCAACCTTGGGAACTTTTAGACTTGATCACTTCAACTCCCAGAATTCCTCAGCCACCTTTGCTCTAACTCCACCGGCTTTGCTGGCTGAGGAATTCTGGGAGTTGAAGTCCACAAGTCTTAAAAGTTCCCAACGTTGAAGACCCCTGGAATAGAACAGAACAGACTAGAACTGGAAGGGACCTTGGAGGTCTTCTAGTCCAACCCCCGCTCAAGCAGGAGGACAGAACCTCTATCATCTCAGACAAGTGGCTGTCCAGTCTTGTTTTCCTCTTTCCCTTGGGAGACACAGCCTGAGATGACTGGAAGCTGGGTTTGGGGAGCGACCTTATAAAGTAGTTTAGATTGACTTATTCCCCTCTGCATTTTATCTATTAGCAGAAGGAGTGTTGCAATCTATAAGTTTAATGGCAATAATTGTGGCACAAATGTAACCACTAACTCCTGTGGCCAAATATGTGGTGTAAGTGGGTTGGCTGGTTCACCAACCCACCAAACTTAAGGTTTACTTCACATGATGCAGAGTATTAAAAATAAACTGTTCAGCAGTTCTTGAATCACAAATTGGCAGTACATATTTCATCCTCCTGCACACTCTGCAAATGAAGGGTAGGTGATTAATGTTTAACATAACCAGAGGTGTGTTAATTAATGGCTGTATTTGAATGGCCGTAAATTAAAGATGTACAACTTTCCTTAGCAGCTCGAGGGCTTGACTGTATAACATTCTGACAGCTATGCTCCAAAAATGAATGAAGCCAGGCCCCAGTTGGAAGAGACATGTGGATGGGTAAAACATATTTTGAATCCTTTAAAATTAAACCATTCTGACTCATAATCACCCCCTGCATTCTAAACCAAAACCTAGAAACCGCATTATGACTTATGGGATCACACAATCCAAGAATATGTTTTTTGGCCTGGAGCTATGGTATATATTGTATACCATTTGTTACCTACAAATTATAGCTAACCAATCAGAAATGCTGATGCATGCCCATTACTGTTCACACCATAGCATTCTGGAATTCAAGCTCAGGTGTTCATAAATAGCCCAGTAGTTGCAGTAGTTCAGCTATGAGGTGTCTAAGCCATGACTTACATTCTGAAGGGGCTCTGATCTAAGAAAGGGCACAATTTGCAACCAAATGGGGTTGTGCAAAAGGCCTTGCAGACCACAGCTGACACCTGCTATTGAAGCCAGAGCTGTGGTTATAGGAAAATTCCCAGCTTGTGTGCCAATGTTGAAGGGGAATATGCTACCCTTCCCAGTTCAGAGAGAGAATTCTTAATTTCTTTGCATTGCTTATTTCTTGGCTCAAAAAGTTAGTGAAAAGTTAATCTTCAACTTACAACCATAAATGAGTCTGGAATTTTGGTCATAGGTTATTGCAAAAGTTCCCTTTCCCTCCATGTGCAGAAGAAAATTGCTATGCCGGGCTGGAGAAAGGAAGCTTGGATCTTTGGAACCCGAGCTTCTTTTCTCCAGCCCACCTCCCTCCCCTTCTGGGTTCACCTTTCTACCCTTCATGAACATCATGTTCATTTGCTTTCTGGCTAGAGCCAGAGAACGCAAAGTTTCGGAAGGTTAGAAGAGGAGAGAGGAACTTGCGCTCTTGCGATGTTTCTGAAGGCTAGGAAGGGCCCCTTCAGAGACATCATGCTTGCTGTCAGGCTGCACCTTGGATTGGTTGGGCACACCTGACAGCAGCTGCACAAAAAGGCAAGTGGACCCAGGCAAGGTGAGGTATGGAGAAGCCCAGGTTGGGGTAAGGAGACGGCCCTGGTCTTCCAGGTGTGGTGGGGCAGGGAGAAGTAGACAAGGAGCATGCCAAGGATTCCACAGCTGCAACTGCTTTCCATGTTCTGGTGAACTGAGTGGATAATAGGGATGGGGAGGAAAACAGAAATAGGTGGGTACGCTGTCAAGTGCCAGAATTTTGTAATCTGGTCACAGGAGTGCTGCAATGGCAGGAGTCATAATTCTCTTTGTTCAATGCCTGTCAGGCCCAGCCCAGGAACCACATAGTAAAATTCAGCCAAAGTTCAGTTCTTTATTTGCTTACACCTAATAAACAGAACCTTACCAGACTAAATTTTTATTATCCTCACCCAAATGGATGCACTCTGGGAGATTCCTAGGAGTGTCTATCCCGACACTCTTCCTCCATCTCCTATCTATCGCCAAGCTGTGCTCCTTCTTTTCTCATCTCCCACCTTGGAATGTGCTCCCTTGTTCCTGTACAGGTAGTCCTTGACTTACAATCATACGTTTTGGTGAGCGTTCTAAGTTACCATAGCACTGAAAAAGTGACAGGACCATTTTTTACCCCACCATTGTAGCATCTCCATGGTCATGTGATTAAAAATTTGGACAACTGGCATGTATTTATGATGGTTTTGATGTCCTGGAATCACCAGATCATCTTTTGCAAGGTTCTGACAAGCAAAGTCAATGGGGAAGCCAGATCCTAAATCTAAAATCAAATCTAAATTAGACGCCTAATCATCTTTGTTGCTCTTCTTTGCATTCTAGAAAATTTCTAGTTTGAACACGTTTTCTTATTGTGGTGACCTGAACTGGATGCAGTAGAGTAGAGTAGAGTAGAATATAGACTAGAATAGAATATAGAATAGAATATAGAATATTGGAATGAAGAATAGAATAGAATAGAATAGAATAGAATAGAATAGAATAGAATAGAATTCTTTATTGGCCAAGTGTGATTGGACACACAAGGAATTTGTCTTGGTGCAAATGCTCTCAGTGCACATAAAAGAAAAGATACATTCGTCAAGAGTCAAGAATCATCAGGTACAACACTTAATAATAGTCATCAGGTACAAAAAGCAATCACATCATACTAGGAAACAGTATAAATCGTAAGGTACAAGTGACAAAGTTACAGTCATACAGTCATAAGTGGGAGGGGATGGGTTGTTGAAAGAAATATCCTTCTGGGTTCAGTTCCAAGTGGGGAAAAAGACACTGGAAACATGGAGGCTGCTTGGAAAGTTTAATGGTGAACAGGACCACATGGCCTGGAGCTCCAGAGAAGGATGATCACATGCTTCAGGTTGAGAAGAGATCAAGGAAAAGGACTGAGGTGCTGAGAGTGCCTGGGTTTTATATCCTTCTGTTGGGATTTGAATTGGAGATTGTATTGTAATTGGTTGTCAGACTCCCATGAGGGGCAACTCTGTAGGCTGTCCTGAGTTCCAGGCTTGGTTGACCCTTGCTGGATGATTTATGCCCTTAAAAAAGGGCTTTTGGCAATTGCTATAGCTTTACCTGGAGATCTTTTTTATGTAAAGTATTCTGGCCCAGGTCTTAATGGCCCACCCATTAACAAAGGTGGGGGTGAGATTCTGCTTCTGGGTTTCTACTCTTTTTAGAGGAAATATTCTGCCTTTGAAATATTTACTAGAATATTTCATTTTTCTAGGAGGGCTGGGTGCTAACTTCCTACAGGGTGATAAGGAGTGATGAGAATATTAATAGTAATAGTAGTGCAGACCTTGTAAATAGTTGGACAGTGTGGAGGGGATTATTTGTTTAGTAGAGTGAGGGTGTTTGGGGAAAAACTGTCCTTGTGTCTAGTTGTTCTGGTGTGCACTGCACACCAAATAGTCCTTGACTTACAACAGTTCATTTAGTGACTGTTCAAAGCTGCAACGGCACTGAAAAAAATGGACTTATGACTCTTTTTCACACTTATGACTGTTGCAGCATCTCCATGGTCATGTGATCAAAATTCAGATACTTGGCAACAGACTCATGCTGGTTGCCGTGTCCAGAGGCCACATGATCCCCTTTGGTGACCTTTTTACGAGCCAACTCAATGGGGAAGCTAGTGTAGCAAGCCTCCCCCGCCTTCCCCAGAAGAAAGTGGTCTTTAGTAATATTAAAAAAGGGGCAGAATAAAATATTTCCTCTGAAGGAGAAGAGGGGAGACATCTTCTTAAAGGCAGAAAGTAGCCTCAGTCTTCCTTCTATAGGAAAACAGCCTCAAGCAGAAACCTGGAGAGGCTAGTCCTTAGGAATGGATACTCTGCCTCCATTCAGAAAACTGAGCCACTCTTTTCATAAGCAAAGAGCAGCCAGAAACTCCAAATAAGCAACACAATAGGCAAGGAACTGAAACTGACACTGATTAACTCAGACAAACAAAACACCTAGGATTTGCCCCCTACATAACACCTTAGGAATCTGGCAACAGCCAATAAAATCTTAAAGGACATATTCTTGCACAGGGACAGGCATCTCAATCACTAAGCCCCAAAGAACAAGAACGTATAAAAGCCCACCTACTCTCAACCCCATTTGTCAGCTGCCTCAGAAACATGCTGCTGTCACTAGTTTCTGGCTACCAAATAACGAAATGACTGATGACCTCCTTTTACCAGTCCACAATAATAAGCATCCTCTCATATTGCATTACAGTGTGGTATGCTGGCTTGACAGCTGCGGATAGAAAGGCACTACAGAGGGTGGTGAGAATAGCATAAAACATTGTGGGCTGTTCCCTGATACCACTAGATGACCTCGCTAGAGCTCGCTGCCTTAGAAGAGTGAGGAAAATTCTCCAGGACAACTCACATCCCAGTCAGCCCTTCTTCACTCTCCTGCCATCGGGGAGGAGATATACCGTGTTTCCCCGAAAATAAGACACTGTCTTATATATTTTTTGGCTCCCAAAAACACACTAGGTCTTATTTTCGGGGTAGGTCTTATATATTTATGGTGCCAAATAGTGGGTGTGAGTGTGTAGGGGGTGTTTCGAGGTGCACGGTTGCTCCCTGAAAAGTCTTCCTGGAACTGGAGATTTACACTAGGTCTTATTTTCGGGGTAGGTCTTATATTAGGGCAGGTTTAGAAAATAGTGCTAGGTCTTACTTTCGGGGTAGGTCTTATTTTCGGGGAAACACGGTAGAAGTAGAACCAGCTGCACCAACAGGCTGAAGAACAGTTTCTACCCGTGGGCTGTCAAACTTTTTAGTTTAGTTTACTTTATTGTCATTGCACCTCGTACAATGAAATCAAACACCATCTTTAGTGCACATCATGACCATGAAAATAAACAAACACGCATCCTTCACCCTCCGCACATTGAACCGAAAACCCCCGACACCGCACCAACCCTGCACTATGCAGTAGAATTCAAAAGAGCTACTGCCCTGGGATAAAAGCTGTTTTTCTGCCTGTTTGTCCTTGTTTTTATTATCCTGTACCATCTGCCAGATGGTAATAGTTCAAATAAAAGGGTGCCCAGGATGAGATGGATCTTTAAAGATGTTTTGAACTTTCTTAAGGCAGCAGGAGCTATAAAGCTCTTCCAAAGAGGGGAGAAGGCAACCAATGATCTTCTGGGCAATGACATTAACCCTTGGAGTGCTTTCCTATCTGCCACTGTGCAATTGGTAAACCAGACACAGGTGCAGTCAGTTAAGATACTCTCTCTGGTTCAGCGGTAGAAGGTCACCAGCAGTTTTTCATTCAGCTGTTGTTTCCTGAGAAGCCTCAGGTAGTATAATCTCTGCTGGGCCCTTTTGACCAGGGCTGCAATGTGAGCACCCCAGTTCAGGTCTTCTTTTATGGTAACACCAAGAAACTTAAAACTGGCCACTTACTCCACTCAGTCTCCATTGATAAGCAAGGGCTGGAGGTCTGATCTGTTCCTTCTATAGTCCACTATAAGCTCCTTGGTCTTATTGGTGTTGAGGACCAAGTAATTGTCTCCACACCATGAAAGCAACCAGTCAACCTCATCTCAATAGGCAGACTCATCCATTCTGAATGGAAAATAACTTCAAGTCAACATAGTACTGTAGGAAGTTAGCACCCACCCCTCTCCTAGAAGAATGAAATATTCTAGTAAATATTAAAAAGGCAGAATATTATATTTCCCTGGATGAGAAAAGGAGAAACATGTTTTAAAGACAAAGCAGCTTCCTGCATCTCCCTGGCCCCCCCTTCAGCTCCAGGGTGATGGGATTAAGACATGGCCCTCAGGACATGATAGGATTACCCATCTCACTGCATGGCATCTGGGAAGATTGCATTAGCCAGCACTCAGGTGAAGCCAGGTGGTCCAGACAAAGTCTACAAAGTTAGCTAAGACCCCCACCCCTGGGAATCTGACAGCCAATAGGATACATTTCTTACACAGGAACAGGAAACACTAAGGTGGGGCCCAACAGAGGGTATAAAACCCAGGCACTCTCAGCACCTCAGCCCTTTTCCTTGATCTCTTCTCAACCTGAAGCATGTGATCATCCTTCTCTGGAGCTCCAGGCCATGTGGTCCTGTTCACCATTAAACTTTCCAGGCAGCCTCCATGTTTCCAGTGTCTTTTTCCCCACTTGGAACTGAACCCAGAAGGATATTTCTTTCAACAGTACGATAGACTTGCGGGGCCGGCGCGCTGTGCAACAAGGTCACATAATGTAATAAGATTGGAACTGGATTAGGGACTTCTGTCCTCACTGTGAGTTGTGTTGGGGTGTATGTGTGCATGAAGGAAGGCTCAGCCAATCTCATTGTACACATGTTGTACCCTGACAATAAAGGTAATAATAGAGATCTCCTTTCCTGCAGCCTGCCTCCATTTTATTTCTCCCATCTTAGAACTGGACCAGATTTTTCTTCCAACACTAGATTCACTCAACAACCCTGTTACTGACTTAATTGCAGTGACTCATGTAACAACTGTGGCAAGAAAGATTATAAAATGGGGCAAAAAGTCACTTAAATGTTTTGTTTAACGACAGAAATATTGGGCTCCATTGTGATTGTAAGTCAAGGACTACCTGTATTCCAAGTGTGGTCTTACCAAAGCAATGTAAAGTAGCACATGAAGATAACTTCATGGGATCTTGATACTATCTCTGGTTGATGCAGTCTAGGACTGCATTGGCTTTTTTGGCAACTGGTGGCTGGTATAGCTATGAATGGGATAGTTTTGCATATGTAGGAAGCCCCCCCCCAATGAAATATTTTGGGGGATATTAAAAGAGACAGAATATTATATTTCTCCAAAGGAGAAATGGAGAAACATGCTCTTAAAGGCAGAAAGCAGCCCTGTTTAATAAATGGCCTCCAGCAGTTGCCTGGAGTCTTTAGAGATGGATATTCTGTGCCCATTAAGGAAGGCTGGGCCAATCTATTCCCAAAGAAAACGCCTTCAGTTCCAGTGGATGGGGTTAGGAAATTACATCCCCCCACCCAAATTCTAAGGACAGGTCGTGACCTTTTAGGACATAATAGGATTAATCGACCATTGAAATAGCAAAAGGCACAAAAGCCCCTTCATTGCACAATGCCAAGAACAGTTCAAACTTTATAGGTTCCTGTATAGAGATGCTATAAACCTATAAAAATCCACCCACTCATCAAACAAAGTTGTCAGCTGTCCCAGAACTGCATGCTGTGGTTGGTTCTGCTCATCAATAAACAGTCCATCTTTTCAGTCAACCTCCATTTTACCGTGTTTCCCTGAAAATAAGACCTACCCCGAAAGTAAGACCTAGCACTATTTTCTAAACCTGCCCTAATATAAGACCTACCCCGAAAATAAGACCTAGCGTAAATCTCCAGTTCCAGGAAGACTTTTCAGGGAGCAACCGTGCACCCATGAAACCCCCCCCTACACACTCACACCTACTATTTGGCACCATAAATATATAAGACCTACCCCGAAAATAAGACCTAGTGTGTTTTTGGGAGCCAAAAAAAATGTAAGACAGTGTCTTATTTTCGGGGAAACACGGTATTTCCAGCATCTTTCTCCCAGCTTGAAACTAAACTAGATCTTTCTTCCAACACACAACAAAAAAAATGTTTCTGGCTGGTTTCCTTAAGTTAAAAAAGAAGAAGCAGGGATGCCATGCTAAAATGCTAATATCACCTTAATTAAAATATGTAATAAGGCCTAAAATCCCAGGGGATTCTGGGAGTTGATGTCCATGTATCTTTTAACTTGCTGAGGTTGAGAAATACTGACCTAGAGAAAAAGAGTGAAATTTATTGGAAGGAAACCAACCCCCACCCCCACAAAAAAACCACCTTTCTCTGAGGAAAAGGATCTCTGCATATGCTATGAGGCAGATATCTCCAACCTTGGCCACTTTAAGACTTGTGGACTTCAACTCTTTGCTTTGCTGGCTGAGGAATTCTGGGATTTGAAGTCCACAAGTCTTAAAGTGGCCAAGATTGGAGACCCTGCTCTGCGGAACTCTACTTCTGGTACACAATTTCTTTTTAAAATATGGGTTTCGTTAGGATCCCATCACGTTTCGTTCGACCGGTTCCCTTTCCCTGCCGCCCTCCACGTGCCCGGACAGGCTTTTAAAACCGCCCGGCCCATCGCCTCGGCAACGGACGCCCCGGTGCGGGGCATGCCGGGCCGCAATAAAATGCAACAATAAAACCCGGGGGGAGGCGGGGCGCCCCAGCCAATGGGCCGCGAGGCGTATTGTTGCCGCCAATGACCGTTGCCTGCGGGACGGAGCGCTGGCGCGTTGGGCGTGGCGGCGGCGGGACGGAGGGGAGGGGGCGAAGCCACCGGCCGGGGCGGCATTCGAGGCTTGTCGCGGGCGGAGGCGGCTGAGCGAGAGCGCGCGCGCGCGAGGGCGGGCTTTTTTTTTTACCTCAGTGCGTTCAACGCGACGGGGGACCCGGAGGAGCGCCGCCGAGGTGCCAACTTGCTCACCGGCTCCACCAACGTCCCTCCCCGCTCTCCTCGGAAGCAGCCCGGCAGCAGCGGCCGCACCACCGCACGGTGAGGAGGAGAGGGGGACCCGCGCCTCGGACTACAGCGCCCATCGGGCTGTCCCTGGAGGCGGTTCGGAAAAGCTCCCGGGCTCACACCCGGAGTGCCCCGGCTGGTGGGGGACGACTACAATTCCTAAAAATCTCCAGCCGTGCTGTGTGTGTGTGGGGGTAGCGCTGGTGGATGATGGGGTTTGTAGTAGTCCCAGCACGCCGGGATCGCTTCGCTCCTGGCCGTTTTGAACACAGACGGGTGAAGCGTTCTCGCCGGCTGGGAGCGAGCTGGAAGGGGGGACGCCGCGCTGTCCGAAATCCAGGAGACTGTGGGGGGGGGCACCTCCAAATCGGCGTCCGGGCCTGCCTTGCGGTTTGGAACCGCCCCTCCCCCCCCCCAAAAAAATCTGTGCAACGAGACGCGCCACGTTATTTATTTATTATTATTTTGCCAGGCATCCTCGCCCTTCTGCGGCTTCCCCGAAGGAGCCTATGAAGTGGGCAGCCATCTGCGCCTGCCCTGCGTGTTGGCACTGTGGAGGAAGTGCGAGGGGGCTTTTTGGGGGGTGGGGAAGGGAAAGTGATATAATTCGGAGGCGAAGGGCGATCGTGCCTGTGCTACAAGATCCTTGGAGAAAACAGGGAAAGGAGGATAAATGGCGCACGGGGGGGGGGGAACCTGGAAGGGATTTTATAAGGGGGATCCGCAGGTCTGCCTAATTGGTAGCAACTTTGAAGTCGTCTTTGGGTCTAACCTGAGGTTTTCTCATTTTTTTCTTAATAAAATACAGGTATGTTGCTTTATATAAATTAGGTTCGTGAACCGAAGCGTTAATAGCATCTAAATAGAAATATTTATACCCTCTGGTGCCTAAAGAACTTACAGGCTAGGGCTTTTAGATAATAACATTCATGTTTAAAATCTAGTATAAACAGTGAACAGTGGACCAAATGGACACAGTTAAGGTTTGAGAGACAGGTGCTTGAGGAGGGAATCCTGGGGAGGCAGTCTACAGCTAGTGCTAAAAATAACAAGGTCTCTCCCCACTTCCTTCTTTCAGGGAAGATGGAAATGGTGGAGGTTGATTTATCTACAGAAGGAAAGGATATTTGGATTTGAAGGGGACCTGCTCAAGGAGTGGTGATGTCTGGTGGTCTGTGGCATTGAAAATAAGATACTTTTTTGCCATGGTTGAACGCAAGGGCAATTGGGTTAGGAGACAGATATGACTAGATGGATTTGGTATGAAGGAGTTAACATTTGGGATATACCACTGCAGGGGCTATGGAAATAATAATGGAGAATTTGGCAAAATTGATATCTCTCTTGAGCCTAAACAACCAGCCTTTTGTGCAAAAGGCGTAATTGCGCACCTGCAAGTGGGTGGAGTAAAAAGAGATGCCCAGGAGCAGTTAGATAGCTGCTTTATTACAAGGCAATACACCCAACATAAAGATCCTCATGCTGCTTATTTTAATAGTGCATAGGTTGTAGCTATGCTAGCAAGGAAAAGTAGTTGCAACATCTCTGACTTCCATTCTTCCAGAATGTTTGCATGTTTCAAATTTCCCAATCTAGTCTACAGATGGCTTATCCTGGTAGTCTCCCATCACACGGAAATAACATCCAACTATGTTCAGCTTTTGAAATGAACGTGTTGCATATCCTTTCCAGGAGAAGGATTCTCAGTAGTTGTCAGGCTGAGTCTGGTGAAGCAGAGGGACGTAATTTATTGCATTGCATTTTTTAAGCTCGCCAAAAATAATTACATATAGTCCTTGTTGAACAATTACTCTTACAGCAACTGTTCAAAGTTTTGACAGAACTGAACAAGGAGTTTTATGACTGATCCTAGTAATTGTGGCCATTGCAGTGTCACACGATCACTATTTTCCGGTGTTTGGCAGTAAGCTAGCAGTTATTGTTGCATTGTCCAATGCTCGCATGATCACCATTTGCAATCTGCAAATCTGCAAATGATCACCATTTGCAATCTCGACTACTGGCTTCTAGTGAGCAAATACAATGGGAAGTCAGCAGGAGGTTGCAACTGATAATCGTATGACCATGGGACACTGCAACTATGCTGGATTCCCCTATTGACAGCAACTGGAGACTGTTGTAGCTGCTGTCATAAGTTGGCAGACATGTGATGTCATACTTTATAACCACATCACTTAGTGCATCATTAAATGACGACTGCCTGTATAGCTAAATATGAATAGGGTTGTTTTTCTCTCTGGGCCAAACCTTTGTGTTTTAAAAAGACCCAATTGCTTCTAAAAATTACTTTTGAATACCTTGTTTGCAGAATAGATGAATTAAATAATAATTTCTCATTCTTTGTAGGTAATCATGAGTGATCGAAAGGCTGTGATCAAAAATGCAGATATGTCTGAGGAGATGCAGCAGGACTCTGTGGAGTGTGCTACACAGGCCTTGGAAAAATATAACATTGAGAAAGATATTGCTGCCCATATAAAGAAGGTAGTGCTGAACCATCATCTCATATCTATTACATTAGAATTTTAATTTAGAAAAGAAACTAGTAAGAATATAAACTGAATTTATAAATTAATATTAAAATAATATTAAGTCCTAACTGACAAAAAAGATATTACTTGTGTGAATAGAAAGATAATTTGTTCACCCATGGGACCTTGCCAAATCTGTAACAGAATTTGCAGGGTGAGTTTGAAGGTTTCTGGAAGTAAAATTCTCTGCACTAGAAATTACTTGCTGCATTCTTATCCTTAGCCTGTTTCAAGGCTGGACTGCTCCCAGTATACTTCAAATTTGGGGGATTTTACTTCCAGAAAGTGTCAAATTGTCTGTTGAATGATAAGGTCCTGAGGATATTTGGCATAAACCAGAGGGAGGATGGAAGTTTCTGGAGTTCTTCAGAATATTTGGTTCTCAAATTGGTGGGCTTTATATAACCATAATTGAACCACAGCTACAATCTTCTGCATTTATTTGCCTGACTAGTGAGAATCAAGATTCAGCATTGAAAAATGCTAAGTGATAAAACCTTTAAACTTAATGCCTTAACAAGTGCAGCAATGTAAATAATGTTATATTATTGAATAATATCCTAGGTGCATAGATTAATATGAGATAGTAGGTTTCTGTAAAAGATCAACTGAATGAAAAGGTATGCGGGGTACTCATAAAAACCATTTTGAAAATGCTAGTCCTTTGTAAGCAAGATTCTCTGTTTCAATGCATCAGTCATAGCTTTCAGTGATAAATGTTGAGCCCTACTCATACTATTACTACTCTATGTACTTTGCTTTTTTGGTATATACAAATCCTGCCATTGTGGGACTACCAACATTTTCGACTCAAGAAATTCAGTTGCTCCTCTGAACTGTGCTGTTCCAGAACTGATCCCTGGTTTTCCAGACATGTATCCTCGCAGAGAACCAAATGGGCCACTTCCAATTCAGAGAGTTTTTCCTGGATCACTGTAGCCAAGAGGCATGCAAGATACCAGGATGTCCCAGAACTATAAGAGTTCACATCCCTTAATACTTTTACATCTAGCTGAAAGTATTCTTGTCAGTAGCACATACCGATTTAATCATTGGAAAAAATAATGCCTCTATAAAGTTTCCCTAGAAATTGCAGAATTGGCTAACATGATTGTATGAGTTCTTGCATTTTATTATCACTTCAATTTTTTAAGGGCTTGAGGTTGTCACCTTTTGTCTATACACCAAAAAGAAGAATTTAGAATATACTAGAACTAAAACTTGCTCAAGAGTTAAAATTCAGTAACTTGGAATAAGACATGCTTTCCAGTATAGTAGATTGAATGAAAATATCAATATCTATGATGCTAAGATTTTAAGCGATTCTCTTCCAGGAATTTGACAAGAAATACAATCCTACTTGGCACTGCATTGTGGGAAGAAATTTTGGCAGCTACGTGACTCACGAGACCAAACACTTCATCTACTTTTACCTGGGTCAAGTTGCTATTCTCCTTTTCAAATCTGGTTAGAAGTATGGGACCTTTTCACCCAAATATGCATTCGGTTACAGGACTGCACGCTAATTCCAAATAGACTGAAGTCTTCAGCCTTCCCCAGGGAACATACCTTGATCTTCAAGCCTTTTGTTTTAATGACAGGTACTCCTGTGTACCAGTTTGTGTTTTTGTTGTGGCCATAAAAAAATAGCAAAAAAGTAAGCTTGTATGTATTTTCTTTCTAAAACAAACAATCCACCCAAGTTTTGTAATAAAACTGTTGGGTATTCATCCTTTAATTTACTCTAAAATTTCTATATTTGGGGTAGCTCTTCCATAGGACTACTGGGGTTCTATATTACACTGAAGCTGAAAATTGTTTAGCATTTTCCAAGCTTAACTCCAAGGTTTCATAGGATCAGCCTAGGTTATCATATTTGAGTTAAAACTTGAAAATGCCTTTTTGTATCAACTAATGTATCTAGGTTTCTTGTGTTTAACTTCATTGGCTTCCAATGCTTTTTAAGCACAGCTGTTAAGAGAGCACAGCATTAGACACACAATTACAATTCCTTCTAATTTAGACTTCCTTTTGAAGCACATCTGTGCAAACGAATGATATCCTGTAATGGGAATGATTTAAACAAAATACTTGAAATCCTCTATATGGAACTTATGGATGCTTAATCAATTAGGTAAACAAAACTACAGAGTTTGTTGCCTCTATTCTACAAGCTTCAACTTTAAGGATTATTAACCTTATGTGCTAGATAGCTCAGTACAATCATACTATATATTAACACAGTACGTAATAAAGACCTGAGATTGGAAGAAATTCTAGCAAATTTGTCTCATGAAAAATGAGTGCTGAATGATTCAATTCATTTTAAGGACTAGAGCATCCCACATTTGGAAAAATGTGTAACCACTTTTTACTTGAGAGAAAAAGAGAGCTCTAATTGTCCTGCTTATATATGTACTTAATGGATTGGTTGACATGTTGCAGGATCAGCTCTGGTTTATAAAATTGGGACAGACAAATAGCATGTTTAATTGAGTACCAAGTTTTTTCTTCAACCTTGAAATGTTATGGTCTAAAAGCAATGTGTATGAGGGAAGCACCCTATGGAAATAAGAATGTGCATTTGTTAAGATATAGTTCAAATTAACTATCAAAGAGGAGATAACACTGATACTGGTAGTGAAATTAAGCATGGAAATGTTTTGTGCCTTTTAAATGTAAAAACATTTGTTACCAATGGCAACTTTGAGACATTTATTATTTTTAAAAGTTTCAGGTTTCTTATCCTAAATATTTGCTGGTTTATTCCTTTCTCCGTAGGTATATTGTGCTTGGAAGCAGGTTACTCCTCCTGTAAACTGTTTCAACACTCTTAAACTAATGTGGCAGAGTTTGTAATAGAAGAATTTGGTGCATGTTAGTACTCAACACAATAGTGCAAGCTATTCTAAGAATACAATGTATATCTACTTTAAAATATTCAAATGTTGGCCAGTCAGTTCCAATACAGTACAGGAAGGGGATCAATCTTCATAGAGGACAGCCAGCCAGAGAATTTCAGTTAACTTTTTCTAGGGCTGACTTCTATTCATGGCTATCAATAAAAATAGCTGGAGCTAAGGAATGCATAGCTTTTGGGCATTTTGACTACCAAGCATAGCATTCTATCTGAACAAGCTTGTGTTGCATTTATGTATACTCTGATGTATTTAATGCTCTGTAGAGATGGGGGCCTAATTTGTATAACATATTAAACTATTGTGTGGTATGTTCTGGGCTTCATACAAACTCAGTAATTTGCTTTTGTAAACAAGTTATCACCAATTTGTATGTGTGACTTCAGAAAGTGGCAGCTCTCAGCTTGCTAGACAGAAGCTAAGCAAGATCAGACTCGGTCTGTGCCTGGATGATAGAATTCCAGGGTTGTAGACTAGAAGAAATATCCGAGAAAGCAGCAATGGCAAATCTGCATGGTTGCAAAGGAAGCTTGATATGCTCATGGAATCTACTTGCCACAACTTGAAGGAGAGACTCTGCATTTTAAAGTTAATCTTGGTTTGATGCCATGCAATTAGGTCATAAATCTTTAGAACATGGGTGTCAAACTCGTGGCAGTCATATGATGTTTTGCAATGTTCCCATTCACAGAGCTGGGGTGGGTGTGGCCTGTGCATAATGTACCTGTCCCCAGGCCACCAGTTTGCCCTGTTTTAGAGTTTAACAGTGCATATCCCATTGAACTAAACTGGTCTTTCGGCTTGAACAAAAGCGGCTTCCACATTCACCCACAGCACTGCACCTGAATAAATCACTCTAACATGCTGTAATTTGCGTTAGATGATGAGAGACTATTCAGGAGTTTCCCAGAAATTGGCTGACAGCTGCAACCACCAGAACGTGAATTAGATTTAATTTTTTACTTGAATATGCCTCACAATGTAAAACACCCTGCACTTCAGGAAAACAAGCAATTGAAAATTTAAATACTTTTAATATATAAAGTAGTCCTACATCTCTTGATAAAAGCCCGGACCTTTAGAACAGTAAACATGGCTTCCATTCTTCTATTTCTTCAGCCACACCTCAGTTGGGTGATGTGATTAAAATATTTCTGAAGGGTTCACTGTCCAGGTTTCAAATGTACTAAATCTTGTCCAGTAAAATGAACAGTTTTAAATAAGCACAGCTGAAAACATTTGCTTTCTTTTGTCCTGACTTAAACTTAATGTTGAGTGCTTCCCCTCAGTACAAAGAAAGATAATCACAGCTTGAAGCCAGAATGAATGGCCACCATGCCCGATGTCAAGTTTTGATAGTCCACCTTCAGAAAGCCTGCTTCTTCAATAATTTCCTTGAACTCCTCCTAAAACAGAGCAAATGGTAAATGTAGCATTTAGCGTATAGAACTGAAATTTTAATTTTTAGATTAACTTGGAGGACTAGTTTTACCTGAGTTGGAAAGCGCCTTATGCTTTCGACAAGGTACTGGTAGGATTTCCAATCACCAGCAATAATTTCTCCCAGCACAGGGATAACTTGGAAGCTATAGAGATCATACAGACTGAAAACAAAATTTTAAAAAATTAACATACTGGATGCAAGCGATCTATCTAGTAGACCAAACTTTCCACAAGCAATTTGACTTCAGGGACAAATTTTCACCTATTGAAATTAAACTCGTAACAGGGCTCCAACAGGCTTTTGTTTCCCTTTGAATTTTCTTGGGGAGAGAGATCTCTGTTCTAGAAACTTCATAAAATATTTCATAGGCAATGCAGGTCATTCTTGATTTGTCAGTGCTCACTTAATAGCAATAGCACTTAGACTTGTATACTGCTTCACAGTGCTTTTACAGCCCTCTCAGCAGTTTATACAGTCAACCTATTGCCCCAACAATCTGGGTCCTCCTTTTACTAACCTCTGAAGGAAGGCAGGCTAAGACAACCTTGAGCCTGGTGGGAATTGAATTGCCAAACTGCTGGAAACCGGCAGAAGTAGCCTGCAGTATTGTACTCTAGCCACTGTGGCACCACTATGGCTCTTATAATTGTTTGAAGTGATGACAGACTCCCAAAAGCTACTTAAAACCTGGTTCTGAAGTTGCAGTGGCTGCCCACCCCCCAAATGCACTTACCCATGGGTTTCATTTTGGGTGCCCAACAACTGGCCCACATTTGCAGCCATTTGCTGCATCCTGAGCCATGTTACCATGATTTATGGCAATTTGGCTGAAACACACCATTTTGGTTAGTCAAACAATGGATTTGCTTAATGAGTGCAATGTTTGCTTAACTATGGATTCACTACTGTAAAAATGCTGCTGTAAAAATGGCCATACAATTGGTTGGTCATGTGTTGACCTGCTTTACAACTGTCACAACTTAGAAGCAAAATGGCAGGCTCCATTACAGTCATAAATTGAGGACTACCTGTAGAGCCATAACATTAGGGACTGGGCATAAGTAGCATTCATTCAGTGCCACTGTAACTTCAAACAGCCACTGAACAAATGGTCATTAACCAAGGACTACCTGCATATCACCTGCAAAGATGATAGCCAATGCATCTGTCCATCTTTTTCGCCTAGTCATTCATGAATTTGCGTCATAAAAAATGAGTCAATATAAGGTGTCATTCTTCCCTCTTCATTACATAGACTATGACATCTAGTTTGGGGTATTGCATTTGATTGAAGACACTCAAACTGTTAAGTTACTCGCCCTGGGCTAAGAAAATACCGTTATTCTATTTCTGCTTTTTTACTGTTTTCCTAAACCAAACCTGAGAGGAGGAAGGAAGGAGAGGTCACCAACTGGAAAAGTCTTATCTTGGATGAAATATGTACAGGTAGCCCTCACTTAAGGGCAATTGGGAGAGAAATTGCACTAAGGGACGTAGTCATAAAATGCAGTATCATGTGACCACACTGCTTAGCAACAGAAAATCCAGTACTTCCAGTTGCCATTAAACAAGGGTGTCTTGTGGTTGCCATTTGTGATCTGCTGGTTTCCCCACTGACTTTGCATGTAGGAAGCCAGCAAAGAAGGTGGCAAAAGACACGTCATGGCCACAGGATGCTGTGATGTCATAATTGTGTGCGGAGCCCCACTCAGCCACAGATTGAGCAGTTGTCCAATGACAACCCACACTGCAGTAAAATTCAATAAACAGGAAACATCTCACACTGTCACAGTACTTATTTGCTTAAAGGTAAAGGTTCCCCTCGCACATAGGTGCTCGTCGTTTTCGGCTCTAGGGGGCGGTGGTTATTTCCGTTACAAAGCCGAAGAAGAGCCAGCGCTGTCCAAAGGCGTCTCTGTGGTCATGTGGCCAGCAGGACTAAACGCCAAAGGCGCACCGAGTGCTGTGACCTTCCCACCAAAGTGGCGCCTATTTTTCTACTTGCATTTTTTTTAACGTGCTTTCGAATTACTAGGTTGGCAGAAGCTGGGACAAGGAACGGGAGCTCACTCCATGACACGGCACTAGGAATTCGAACCGCCAAACTGTCGACCTTTCTGATCGACAAGCGCAGCGTCTTAGCCACTGAGCCACTGTGTCCTGCTTATTTGCTTAAGGGGGAATAAAAAAATGAAAGGATCCTTTATTTCAACCTGGAAAGAAGGGAATTGTTGACGTGGCTGAATTCAAGGCAGAGAAAACGCCCTCCTTGTTTCAGGACTCGATACGCCTCCTGAAGTGCCTAGAAAGGAAACAAACAAAAAACATCCCACAGTAAGAAGGCATATTCTGACCCTTCACATGGCATTATTCTGAGCTCACCCAGTAGAGTTTTGGGGAGGACAAGGTTATATCTAATTTAAAGTAGCCTGTTAATTGCTTGAAATGTTTAAACCCCACCCCGATTCATCACTGGAAGACAGTATAAGAAAGAATGCCAGGTTGGAGCAATGAAGATGATACCAAAGATTTAAGTGGTGTAACTGTTAGGGAGATGATGATTCAGGTGCAAATGGCCACTTGCTGGCTCACTTCGGACCAATCTTCCTTTCTTTCCAGCTACCTGACCAGGTTATTGTTACATGAGGTGAGTGGGTGAGGTGGGACTAGGGGGTGCAGGAGTTGAGTGGCAGGAGAAAAGGCAAATATAAACCTAGCAACCCTCCCCCCCCATAGACCAATAGGAGCACACACTCACCTGATCCATATGAGTGACATTACGAATACCAAAAGCAATGGTGTAAAAATCAAACTTGTTGTCATCGAAGGGCAGATCTTGAGCATCCCCCACCACCCAAGACAATCCTTCAAAGAATGAGAAAAGGAATTGATCAGTGCCATTCAAAGGACCTTCCAAAGGCATCTTTCATTAAAAGACATATTTTATGAAATTAACCTGTGATGAATGTATAAACGCTATTTTTGTCATAACAGCAATCACTAATTAATGGCATCATATATATATGTATATGGGGGTGTCTCCATTTTATCTCCCAAACCAATTTATGAGAGGTTAGCTCAGTGTTAAGACAAACTACAATTTTTCTCCACTTCTACATCATGACTTAAATTTATTTCTGAATTAGCTAGCTAAAATCGGGGAGAGGGGGCACATTTCCCATTCTAATTACTGAAGAAATGGGTGGATCCTACGCATGCTTGATGTATATTGTCCTATCACTATCTTACAGGGTATTTTACCCAGAAACCATGGCATAACATTACATTCTGTCTGGGTTATACATCAGACCTGTTTGTCAATGATTATGATAGAAAGATTTGTTGTTATACATGCCATTTATGCTTGAGTAGACTTTTAGACTTTATTGTCTAAATCTAAAAGTCAATAAATATCTTTATTGTCATTTTGAATGTACACTAATCGGTATACATTAAAATGAAATTTCATTGCATGCAGCTCCCAAAGGGTCTCCACCTCCAATATACACTACATAACCATGACAAAATAAATGAATAAATACAAAATTATGCTTATCTCCATATATGACAGAGAGTAACAGCATGTGTTGAAAAATCTGCCGGCAAAATGCGCAAACTATCTGCCACATGTGTAACTGGAAGCTTGGGGTCAGATCATAGTTCCCAACGATGTGCCTGGTCAAACAATCCAAATACCCAACTTGTGGCCATATATTTTCTTTTAAGCTTCACCCCAAAGCTTCTTTCGTTCTTTTGCCCAGCTGGATCACGATAAAAGGCTTCCCAAAGTCTCCCTCCTAGAAGGCAGAGCCTTTAGCTCCTTCATCCTGTTCCTGTTTGAATGAACTGAAAAGTTTCAGAGTCAAAAGGAGACTCAACCAATCGACCTGCTCACTTATGCTTGTAAAGCTCAGTCTACACATAGTCTTTGACTTAAGACTTAATTCAGCCCAACATTTCTCTTGTTCACTAAAACATCTGTTAAGTAGGTTTGGTTTCTTAACAGCCTTTTTTGCCAGAGTTATTGCAGCTGTTAAATTAGTAACACAGATGTTGTCAACTAAAAAGATACTCCTTTGGTCTTTTTAGCTGCCAGAAAAAGGGAGTGGGGGGAAAACAAGGCATTCTTGAAATGCCTAGATAATCACCTCGGTAGCTCAAAGTTGTTGAGCATAAGGTGGTTATTGGAGAGCATGATGGATGACGCTTGGAGATGGATGTGTCCCATTGGAGAAGTCACATCCAGGGGGTGGGGGGAAGACCAGGTCAAGGGGGAAATGTATGATGTGATTGAGTATCGGCTGCAGCCAGCTAAATGCCAACATGGCCACTCCTAATAAATCAATTTACTTTTCTCTGAGATGCAGCTAGAGACTTTTGATTTGAATGAGGGTGATTTGTTGGAGCCCTGACAGATGTTTGGTGAATGTGGCTTCCCCATTGACTTTGCTTGTCAGAAGTTTGCAAAAGATGATCACATGACCCCGGGACATTTCAACCGTCATCAATATGAACCAGTTGCCAAGTGTCTGATTAACAGAGTTGGAAGGGACCTTGTAAGTCATTAGTCCAACCCCCGCCCAAGGAGGTGACCCTACACCATTTCTGACAGACGGCAGTCCAGTCTCTTCTAAATTTTATCCATATGACCATGGAGATGCCACAACAGTCGTAAGTGTGAAAAATGACTGTAAGCGCCATTTGTAACTTCAAAAGGTCACCAAATGAACGGTTGCAAGCCGAGGACTACCTGTACGATGAATTCCCAGGAGGAAGGGGTGCATTCCAGAAGAATTAAGCGGCAACTCAGCCTGGATATCAAGTGTGAGAGAGAGAGCACAAAGACAGGCTGTCCTTAATAGTTCCCAGAGCATATGATACATGCAGATAGTAGAATCCCATCAGCCAAAATTTTGCCTATAGGTGTAAAGCAGAGGTCACCAAACTTGGCAACTTTAGGACTTGTGGACTTCAACTCCCAGAATTCTCCAGCCAGCTATGCTGGCTGGAGAATTCTGGGAGTTGAAGTCCACAAGTCCTAAAGTTGCCAAGTTGGGGGACCCCTGGTGTAAAGCAATAAAGCCAGCTGGGGAGAATCCCCACCAGATGTCATTTTTGGTTTTGAGGCCTAACATTCCCCTGTCATACTTCAGAGGGAAGAGGGCCAGGATTCCTTGCTTCACAGCAAATAGCAGCCTGCCAGAAGGAAACACTTACCTTCACAAACTCACCAGCCTTGATTTAGATCTCCCTGTTGAAATAACAACTTACCTTCCGAGTAGCCAAGCTGCTGCGATTTCTGCTTCCCAACCTTCACCATCTCTTTGTTAATGTCACAAATCACTACGTGGGATCCCCCTAGCGATCCATTCTCCTCTTCCTGGTAAAGCTGAGTAATCTCCTGCCAGGACAAATTCTGATGGTTTCTCAGCTTCTGCTGGATCTGGTACTCCCGCTGGGAACGAACATAATTGATAAATCGAAAGGCGATGTCACCTGAATTTGTTTTGAAAAGAAGGATTCAAAACGTGAGATTTCCTTTTCCTGAAATTTAAATAATGTGAAGGTAGGGATCATGAAGGTATTGTGCACAAATCATTCAAACCGCACCTTCTAATAGCTTGGGGTTGCTGACTGAGAAGGTCCATCCATGCACGCACACACCACACACACATTACATTTTTTGTTGTCGTAATTAACTATTGAGGTTCATTTAAGTGCTACACATTCGCAAACTAAACTAGATCTGGATGGGGTTTGTAAACTTTTGTGAAAGACAGGACAACTTTTTGTCCTGGATGGAATAAGGATTCTTGCCTTGGGCAAGGGGTGAGGTCTCTTTCACTCCTAGTATTTTATGGTACTTACCTGTCCCGCCAGCAACGTCAATTAATTGGGCTCCTGGATAAGGGTTCATCTGACGCAGCAGGGCATCCTTCCAAACACGATGGATTCCCAGACTCATCGAATCATTCATGAGATCATACTTCTTTGCCACGTTTTCAAACACCTGATAAACTAAAATTTTCATTTTTTTCAAAATAAGATCAGTTCTGTTCTCTATATCAGGGGTACCCAACCCCCAGGTCATTGCCCAGTATTGGGCTGTGGCTGTTCAGAACTGGATCATGCGAGCAGCGGGTGTGTGCCCCCACTGCTTACAGGGAACCATCCCTCTTTCCCCGTCCCCCCCTCTGGTCCGCAAAGCCGAAAAGGTTGGGAATTGCTGTATCACATCATCCTGAGAGCAATCAAATTTCCATAAATATCTATATATTTAAATCAGAGGTGGGATTCAGCAGGTTCTGATCAGTTCTGGAGAACCGGTAGTGGAAATTTTGAGTAGTTCGGAAAACCGGCCAATCCCACCTCTGGCTGGCCCACCAACCCCATCTATTCTCCGCCTCCGAGTCCCAGCTGCTCAGCTGGGTCTCCTTTGGTTGCCCTGCACAGGAGAAGGGAGCTGGAAAGCAGGTCAGTGGGGTGGGGAGGGAATGGGGATTTTGCACTATCCTTCCCCTGCCACACCCATTGAACTGGTAGTAAAAAATTTTTGAATCCCACCATTGATTTAAATAATGTACTATAAGATTAACCAAGCATATATCTGTCATGTATATTTTATTTGTCAAGTTTCTAAATCATCAACTCCAAATGATTCTGGATGGCTTCACAATATTAAAACACAATAATAAACACAATACAGTACGAAAACAGTATAAAATAATTGGTACACTGGGGAAAACAAAAAAAGCAGCAGTCAATGCCCACAAACCACAATGTCCTCCCTGAGCTTGCAGAAAGATTTTTAAAGATCACCTGAAGGCAGGCAAACAAAGAAGGCCCACCTGCAGGGTCCCCCTAGATGGCATTACTTAATTGATGGGATCTAGACTCTGTCGGAGCAAATAGGACAGGCAGCTTCCATGGGAGACAGCTCTGGCCAATGCCACGCAAAGATAAATTATGTCTCCAAATCTTTCTACTGGTCTTCATGTCTCAAATACCCCATCTGAGATCCTGATCCATGCTCTCCAGTACTGAAATTTGGATCCACCTCTTTCCTCTAGTCGATTTCCCCCTTTACAGAAGAAACTTCGGTATGGACATAACTTCAGGAAATAGAAACCTTTGCTGGGCATACATATTTTGAAATGATACCCCCCCCAATCTCCAAATTGCACTTTTAAGGCAGTATTATTGTTCATTGCTCTTTTTTGTGCAAAACTATGATTTGGCAAGAGAACTATTGTTTACAGTGAAAGGGAGAAAAGGCAGATCAGAGAGAATTGCCAGGTGACAGATGCTAATAATCTGCTTAGATATAAGTGCAATGTCAGGATTCCGGCACTTAACCCCATTTAAATCATGAGTCTCGAGCCAAAACTTCCAAAGGATTTATTGGGAGTTAAAAGGTCCGGCATTGCCTGGGTGTAGCTGACTCTGAGACACATCATTCATTGTCACCCTTGACCTGGTTTCCCCCCACCCCCTGGGTATATTGTAATTCATATCCATAGCCAAGAGTCATCAATCAAGCTCTCCAGTTGCGTTGCAGAAACTTCGGTCACCTAGTA
Organism: Naja naja; assembly: GCA_009733165.1. Lineage (NCBI taxonomy): Eukaryota > Metazoa > Chordata > Lepidosauria > Squamata > Elapidae > Naja > Naja naja. Next base: position 14,299,048 of record CM019165.1, read on the forward strand.
ATTATCTTTGAAAACATTTATGGAATGCAGCTGCCAAACTGCTCCCCACTCCCTTTCTGTTGGCAACTCCAAAAGACCATAGAAATATTTTATGAGTTGACATGCAATATGATATAAACTATATTTAGACAACTCTTCAATCTGTTTCACAGAATCAAGGAACTGGAAATATTCTGGCTGTGAGCTCTTCTCTGCTGCTCAAAGCAGGGATTGAAGCTTTGCAGACAGATTGCTGCCTAGCCTCCATTTCAGCCCATCAAAAAATGGGGAATCCACTACTTCTCTGGATCTCTTGATAAACAGCCAGGTCTTCAAGAGTCTCTTGAAGGCAGGCAAGATAGGGGCCACAGGGCTCCCAAGAGCAGACCCAGCTGTTCTGAAGGAACCACTTTCTATCACAAAGACTTATGCACTTATAACTTCATTAAGAAGATGACCTTTACTGTCATTTTTTACTGTGAGCACACTGGCCCACATTAAAAATGAAATTCTGTTGCCTGCTGTCAAAAGGAAGTATATACCCATACTATACATAAGACACATAAACATCTGCTATTCTCTCTCTCTCTCCCTCCCCCCCTCTAATCAGTGTCAATTTTGAATACATAGCAGAAAGAGAAAACTTGAGTTCGCAAGGTTAATGCTATATGGAACAAAACTCTGACTGAATCTGGATGTTTTGCTTCGGATACCATGAACTCCCCTCCCAGAAGGGAACAAGGAAAAAAGGTCTTGAAAAGGATGTGTAGCATCCCTGACAATCCTGCAGACCCTGGTTAAGCAACGGTTATATGGAAGTGAACTACCAATAATCTTTTCTGCCATCCTCACTACACTCTGCACTGCCTTCCTGAAGCAGTAATGCTTCAAAACCAGATAGTAATGCAATATGCAGATGATAATAATGCAAATCCTGTGCAACAATGAGCAGATGCATTACACGAGATGGAAGAGGGATTCAACAGAGATCTATGCCACAACAGAGATCTATGCCACAAAGGTCCTTGGTGGCTCAGGCTGTTAAATGCCTGCATTTAAGTTCCAGCTGCCTACAATTACTGTAGGCTCGAATCCCACCAGGCTCAAGGTTGACTCAGCCTTCCATCCTCTCGGGGTAGGTAAAGTGAGGACCCAAGATTGTTGGGGGCAATAAGCTTTGTAAAAATGCCGCTTAGTAATAAGCAGGCATATACAATGGAATGAAGGCTATTGCTGAGCACACTGGGTTGTATCCCAAAAATTGTAAGCCACCCTGAGTCTTCGGAGAAGGGCGGCATATAAATGTAATTAAAAAAAAATTATAAATCTAGGTTTTATCCCATAGGTGCACATAAATTTATAACTGTTCTGAAAAAAGGGACTTATGAGAAGTCCTTGCCATCTCATCTAAAAGTTATGCAACCAAAATTTGAATGCTTGGCATTATGATAGTTCAGCATTCAGGGGTCAAGTGATCACCATTTGCAACCTGCCCAGCCAATTACCAAGAAGAAAAATCAACAACCACATGATTCACTTAATAACAGTGAATGGCCCAAAGTCATTATTCAGGTGCAATTCACTTAACTCTGCTCTCAATTATGGTGATAAGTTGAGAGCTACATGTAATTCCTAAGGATTGTGCTAAGAACGTAAGCCTTTAGGCAGCTATCTTTTTAAAGACCTGCATATGACCTCTCAGAAGAAAACCTTAAAACATGGACTAGGTTTGGATTTAACAACATTGGGAAAGCAGGTATTTGGCACCTCTCTCTTTCTTCTCTCTGTATTTACAGTACAATTTGAGTCAGTTGTCCGCAGACCAATATGTTGTCCATGAAAGCACAATCAAAGCTCTGCCCAATCTGTATATATCAGCCCTGCAGACACTCCAATTTGAATTATTTAAATTTCCAAGGTTGTGAATGGATATATAGAAATGTGGTTTCATACAGCTGGACGGAAACTTGAAAGTCTTCCAGTCCAACTCTCTGCCCATGGAAGGAGATCCAATACTATTCCAGACAAATGGCTGTCTAGTCTCTTCTTAAAAATCTCAAATGATGGAACACCCACAACTTCTGGTGGCATGCTTAATTGTTCTCACTGTTAGGAAGTTTCTCCTTAATTCCAGGTTGCTTCTCTCCTTGATCAGTTTCTATCCATTGCTTCTTCTCATGCCCTCTAGTGCTTTGGAAAAAAGGCTGACCCCCTCTTTTTTGTGGCAGCCCCTCAAATATAGAAACACTATCATTATCAACCCAAGTCCTTCTTTTCACTAGACTAGACATACCCAATCCCTGCAACCGTTCTTCTTAAGGTTAACCTCCAGCTGCCTAATCCTCTTTATTTCTCTCCTCTGCACTCTTTTCAGAGTTTTCTTGGCATCGTGATGACCAGAACTGGATGCAACAGTCCAAGGGTGGTCTTTATTTTTATAGTTATAACGTACACTGAAGATGGCATTTAATTTCGTTGTACGAGGTGCAATGACAATAAAGTAAGCTAATTAACTTAGCAGTGTAGTTTAAAGCGGTATTATCACTTGCCGGTACTAATCCACTCTCCCGTTGTTGCCTGCCTCTGCCCAGCCTTCCTGGTAAACTCCCCTGAGCTGAAGAGGCAACCCGGGACACAGAGCCTGCACCGCTACCTTTCTACTTGCAGGGAGAGAGAGAGAGACATTCTATCAGGGGTCTCCAACTTTGGCCACTTTAAGACTTGTGGACTTCAACTTTCAGAATTCTCCAGCCAGCTTTGCTGGCTGAGGAATTCTGGGAGTTGAAGTCCACAAATGAGCCGTCCAGGAGGTCAGGCGGTTCAACGGCTCCCGGGCGCAGCCCCCTCACCTTTCTCTCCTTTCTCCTCCTCCGACACCTCCTGGAACCCGAAATGCGTGGTTCCGCCGCTGCACAGGCCCCGCGAAAGTCCGCACAAAAGTCCCCGCGGCCCGCAACCCACCCAGCTGCGGCCCGAAAGAGCCAGCACGGAGGCCACCATCTTGCCTAGCGACGTGACGTGACGCTCAGTCTCTCTCTCTCTCTCTCTCTCTCTCTCTCCCCCCGTCCGTTCCTTTTAGGCCCAAAGGCGGCGGCTGAGCATGGAGCATGCGCACACGCGCGGGGCTCCTTTGTTGATCCCCGCCTGCGGCTGGATGCGGTTTTAACCTGGAGCTTGAGAAGGGCGGAGCGCTCGGGATCATGTGTCCGCACTTTGAAAGGCCACGCCTTCCTCCAACGGGACACGGGGACGCCCTGAGGTCGTGTGAATGGCAGTCGGAAAGCTCCGGGTTGACTCAGCCTTCCATCCTTCCGAGGTCGGTAAAAATGAGGACCCAGATTGTTGGGGGCAACAGGCTGATTCTGTAAAACCGCTTAGAGAGGGCTGCAAAGTACTGTCAAGCGGTATATAAGTTAAGGGCTATAATGCTAAGTTGGGTTGCAAACCTCCGGATGACTGCTAGGTGACATTCCTGACTTTTCCCTTTGCGGGCACTAATAGTCACCTGAGTTTTACAGTTTGGTATTATTTAAATTAGGGGTTGACAACCTTTTGGACCTCAGGGACCACCAAACTCATAATTTTAAACCCCCGGACCACTAACATTGATTTTGACTGAGGGTGGCTTGCTGATGTTGGTGGGAAAGTTGGTCCCATATTCCAGAGCTGCTGTAGTCACAGGACTGGCCCTTTCATCATCCTCCAGTCCACTGGCCTGCCGTGGACTGGAGGAGCTGCTCCAGGATGACCAAAGGGCCAGTCTTGTGACTACTGCAGCTCTGAAATATGGGACCGACTTTCCCATCAACGTCAGCAAGTTGCCCCGGGGCAGATTTCCCTCCCCACCGTTGGTCTTACCTTCCAGTTCCTGCTCGCATGGCTCTACTCAAGGTAAGGTTTGCGCTCAGCTGAAGGGTGGGGGCCAGCGAGTGGGCAGGCCATGTGGGCGGCGCAGCCTTGTGTTCCCGCGCAGCCTGGATTAATTGCTTTGGGGGGAGTGCTTTGGGGGGGACATTTCTCTGTGGACCACCAAAATTTTCTTGCGGATCACCAGTTGGCAACTACTTATTTAAACCACTGTCTAGCACAGTGTTTCTCAAACATGGCAATTTTGCAATGTGGGGACTTCCACTCCCGAATTCCCTAAGTGGCAGTTCCCTAAGTGAGTTGAAGTCTTCATATCTTAAAAGTTGCCGTCTTTGAGAAGCACTGGTCTAGGATGACACGCAAACACTCCCACTGGTTTAAGATCAAGTGGCAGTGTGCCCTTTCCCAACATGGCTACTAATGATGGGGCTGGTAGCCAAGTGTTGAATAACCAGCTAGGCAAGTCCAGTTGAACCCATGGCAATTTGTGTGAACACAACTCCTGTGGCTACTTTATGCTTCGATGTATTGCAACAATCTGGAAAATTGGACTAAGGAAATGAGCCCACCCAAGGGAACCAGCTGAAACAGGGCTGTTGGAAAGCAGGAAGCTGGACCAGATGGACTTCAGCTTTGTTCTGTGAAGAATGTAGGTGCCCAAGAACTTCACCACTGCCTGGTCTTCAGACCACAACCTGTTTATGGATCAGGAAATTCTTAACAGCAACTGCCTTGCTAGACATGCAAACCTGTCTTTTTTCCCCTTCAGATTCAATGAAATATTTTTAATTTAATTTAATGTTTGGACTTGTATGCCGCCCTATCTCCTGAAGGACTCAGGGCGGCTCACATCATAAAAATTAACAATACAAAAGTTAAGATTCCTCAAATTTTTGCAGAGTTATAGTGCATAATACTAATTTTTGAAATCACTAGTCTTTCGGAAAAAAAGCTCCTTCCTGACTCAGAAGTTCCAAAAAATAGTCACAAGGAAGGAATGATTGAGCCCATGGTTGCAACATTATATGAAACCTCTGGGTGAAGGCATCTATTAGTTTGGGATGAGGTATGGTATCATTTTAGCTGCATTCTGATCTGGACCCATAATAAAGTGTTCTTCCAGGTATACTAAAGCTGCTATGCAAGTATTTAACCCATGTCTGAAAGCCCAAACAAGACAGAGATGCTTTTTGTCCATAAACATTGGCGAGCCCAAGAACACTGGCTCTAGTGATTGCTCTAGACAAGGTCCATCCCCCTAAATAAGCTGGTATATGATTTGGGGGTTGTGAATTTCAGCTCCTGCTTAAGCAATGGATGAAAAAGAAGACTGGCCTTTGCCCAACATGCACTGGTGCACCAGTCATGGACCTCCCAGGACCAGTGGCAATAATTCATGTCTATCATCAGTAGGTCTTGACTTCTGCAATATGGTCTATGCAGGCCTGGACTTGGAAGATACAGGAGGTGAAGTTTGCTTCAGCACATACTTTGCAATAGCTGCTCTGATTGTCAGTAGGTTGCTGGGCCCAATTTAAAGTCAGCATGGTCTAATGATTAAGGAACTTGGCTGGTAAAGGAAGACCTTGGTTGAAGTCTACCTTGTATGAAGTCCCCCCTCCCCAGATTAAAATATTATTTATTCTTAATATTAAAGAGAGGCAGGATAGGATATTTCCCCAAAGAAGAAACGGAGATACATCTTCTTAAAGACAGAAAGCAGCCCCAGTCTGTCTTAATAGTCTCGAGCAGAGGCCTCAAGTCTGTAGAGATGGATATTTTGTGCCCATTAATAAAGACTGGGCCAATCTATTCATCAACAAAACACCTTCAGCTCCAATTGATGGCATTAAGAATTTACATTCCTCACCCATTCTGGATTAAGAAATTACATCCTTCGCCCAAATTCTAAGAACAGGACATAACCTTTAGGACATAATAGGATTAACCCATCACCATTAGAATAGCAAAAGACTGAAGGCTCACTGCATTGCACAACCCCCTGCAGCATCTCAGAACCCTATAAAACCCCATCCATTCCTAAGCCAAGGGGTCAACCACTCCAGAAATGTTGTTGTCACTGAAGTTTCTGAAACCAAATAAACTTCCTTTACTTGCAGCCAGTCAGCCTCCATTTTATTTCCATCACCTTTCTCTCGGCTTGGAACCGGACCGGATTTTTTTCCCAACAATCTGCAGCCATGGACACCTTCTGGGTATTTGGGAGCTTGTCTTCTCTGTTCCATTTGTAGAGAAGGTTATTGTAGGAAAAAATTGAAGGAATGAATGCTGAGTAAGTGTGATGATCTGTAGGAATGACCTGGCAGACAGGAGAAAGACCTGCAGCCTAGGCAATGAATGGTTTGACAAGATGGCAGTTCAGTTTGCAGTGAGAGAAAAGCATAAGAAATGCTTTAGAAGGGACCCTGCCTAGTTTTCTGGAGATGAAAAAGAAAGGAGAGGAGGAATTTTTCCAAGCTTGTACGATTCTGTTTAGGGTAACCTTACAATAAAAATAGTGTTCATGTTCTGATTGTGCTTTTTATCTGGACTATCTTGAAGGGATAACATCACCCATGAAAGACTTGAATTATACTATTTAGTAAGACTGTATTGATATTCTTCTCATCTTTCCTATTACCTATCTCCTCTACTTATAACTATAACTTTGTTGCTTGTATCTACGATTTATATTATGTTTCCTAGTATAATTTATGTTGCTTATTTAGTATCCTATGACTATCACTAAGTGTTGTATCTTATGATTTATGATGTATTTTTATGATTACTATGATCATGATTTATCACTTAGTTTTTATGTACGAGAGCTTACACACCAAAGACAAATTCCTTGTATGTCCAATCACACTTGGCCAATAAAGAATTCTATTCTATTCTATTCTATTCTATTCTATTCTATTCTATTCTATTCTATTCTATTCTAAATTTGTCCTAAGTATTCTCAATTCCACAATATATTACCATGACCTCTGAATAAAAGGCAGCATATGCATCTGATAACAGGATTTTCTGTTTTTCTAGCTTATTTTCACTACTTCAAAGTACATCATTGTTCATCCAGGAATAAAGATGTATAACTAGGTATGTCATGTTGTTGATACCTAGGGGAGATATAATATTGTAGTGGTCTTCAGGGATTGGCACATAGGGCAGGGAATGGTATGTTCTCTAGTACCCCAGACTAGTGTTTCTCAGCATTTCAGGCTAACTCTGCCTACTGCCAAGAGCTCAATCCTTACCGGCTCAGGGTTGATTCAGTCTTCCATCCTTCCCAGGTTGGTAAAATAAGGACCCAGATTGCTGGGGCAATATGCTGATTCTGTAAAACTGCTTAGACAGGGCTGTAAAACACTATGTAGCATATGTAGATCTAAGTGCTATTGCTGTTGCTTTTTAAGTAAGATGAGTAGACTTCAAGTCCCAGAATTCCGCAGCCAACCATGGTAATTCTGGTATTTGCCTTGGGAGTTGAAGTCCACTCATCTTAAAATTGCTAAGGTTGAAAAACACTGCCCCGAGGGTGGGACCAAAAGCAATAGGATGAAGTGCAGGGAAGCAGGAAGCTACATTATTAAGAGGAACTTCTTCAGACAAAGAGCTGTCAACCAGTGCAGGAGTCTCCAACCTTAGCACTTTAAGACTTGTGAACTTCAACTCCCAGAATTCCTCAGCCAGCCTGGCTGAGGAATTCTGGGAGTGGAAGTCCACAAGTCTTAAAGTTGCTAAGGTAGGAGACCCCTGAACCAGTGGAATAGCTTGCCCCTTAAAGTGGAACCTTGCCCTTCATTGCAGTCTCCAAAGAGTCTGGCTGAAATGTTTTATTTAGCAAACTGCTCCAAACAGACAAAATAACAACCCAGCCTTTCCAAATCTTTCATTTTTTGGAATTAACAATTTTGCCCTGAGACCTGGAGTGATACTGCTCACAAAGTTATGTGCCCTGGCTGGTTCAGCCACCATCAATCACTTCAGCAATGGAATCAGGAATTTAGGTCACGAATAAGGCAGGAACGTGGAATACGGTCCTCCCTGTTAATCCAGCCACGTTGAGAGTTTCGGGGTAAAAAATGCAGCGTTTCTGTAAGGTCCTGCCTCTCCTTAGTCAAGAAAGTAAATCTCTTGAAACTTGGTATTTCAAAAGGAACCTTTTATTAAGCAGGAGTGAGGGGTCCCCAAACTTGACAACTTTAAGACTTGTGGACTTCAACTCCCAGAATTCTCCAGCCAGCAAATTCTGGGAGTTGAAGTCCACCAGTCTTAAAGTGGCCAAGTTTGGAGACCTCTGATGGCAGAACAAAAGCAAAGCAGACTCTGAATTCCCTCAGAAGTAATGCATTCGCCAGAAAGCAGTAGAAAACTTAGATAGCCCAGGATGCGGGCACCCAGTTTTAAGCCTCCCCGGGCACAGGAACCGAGGGAGCCGCCACGTATTTCTGTCAGCCAACAAATGACCCCAAAACTCGGTCTGCCAAACAAATCCCAAAACCGCCTCTAGCCTACGAAGGCCGCTGGGCGAGTCTCAACCGGTGCCTGTCGGGAGGTGTAGTTTTCTCTGCAAAGGAGGCCGGCGTATAGCCTGTCCAGCCGCTGAGGGAGGAACCACCGCGACCAGCATGCTTTGCGGCGCTCCCCGCCCCGCCCCTTGGAGAAAGGCTCAATCCGGGCCTTCCCGTCACGGCGGTGGGCGATTCGTCGCCATTACAGGCTGAGGCGGCGGCGCTGAGGCGGACCGGGCGGCTCCCCTTGGCCGCGAACTCCCCTTCTCGCCACTCTCGAGGCGCCGGCGCAGGCCGGGCCTGGCTTGCGGAGGCCTCGCGGGCCCCCCGCGCTCACCTTGAGGCCGTTCCTCCGTCCGCGGGGCGCAGGCCCGGCCGCGCCAGGCGGGCAGCCCTCCCTCCGACTCGGACCCAGACCGTTTGCGGTGGCCGCGCAACCGGCCCGTATTCCTTCCCTCGCCCGGGCGAAGTCGTGAGGAACATGTCGCCATGAGGGTGGCCGAGACGACTGCGCTGCGCCGACCCCGCCGCCGGGCCATGAGCCTGGGCCTCGGCCCCAGCCGCCAGCCGCCCTCCCGCCCGCTCCGTAGCGGCGCCGCCGCGCCCGCCTGCCAGCGCCATGGACAAGAACAGCCCCTGCGGCGGCTCCGGCCCCGGATCTTCCTCCGCGACGGGAGGCAAAGGGCAGCAGCCCCGCTCTAACTCCGCCGGCCCGGCCGGGGGGGAGTCCAAGCCCAAAGGGGGTAAGGCCGCGCATCCTGACGACCGACAGGGGACCCCGCGACTCATGCGCCTCGGCAGCTTTAAGAGGGGCGGGCTTCAGCCCCTAGAATTCCTCGGCCGGGTGGGGGATTTAGACGCAGGGGTCTCCAACCCTGGCCGCTTTGAGACTTGTGGACTTCAGCTCCCAGAATTCCTCAGCCAGCTTTGCGTTAGAGCGAAGTCCAAGCAGCCGCAGCCTCTTCCTGGGTTCTTCCAACCTGCGGAGCAGGCCCCGGCCACTGCGCGAACGCGGTTGCATGAATCTTGCGCACCAACACAAACAACTTCCGATGGGGTCGACCCTTGTTCTTTAAAGACAGGGCGAAGCACTCTCAAGCTAGGTTGCTGCCAGTCCTGGGTTGCAACTTAGCTTTGTTTCTTGTTAAGAGTGGAGTAAGAGGCTGGGAGCAACGCAAGTTTTTATGAATCTAAATTTCTGCAGGTTTTTTTTTTTATATAGATGCAATTTGGGAGGAAAGGAGCTGCTTTCCATAAGTGGCCTTTGGGAAAGCCTGCTTAGGGACGACTTTTGTAATCAGTGAATATATAAAGTGGAGATAACATACAGCATGTTGAAAAAGCCTAAGCTAATATGTTTGTGGAATTTGCCCATTTGTTTGTCTGATAAAGAAGGGACTCTGCTGGCTGGGTTTCCAAGCTTTATTGTATTTGTTTTTCTTTATGCAGAATGCTTGGGTATTGCAATTAAAAATCCCAATATTTAAACATTCACAACCTTTAAATGAGATGAAACTAATTGGACAGATGGCATCTGTAAGTCTCCAATAATTTTTGTTGGCAGGGTTGATGATCAGTGAAGCATCCTTGTCTCCATTATTCTTGATGCAGTTGTTGTTCTGTGACAAACTGCCAATTGCCTTAGAAGAAGCACTCCTTTGCCCTGGAGGCATCATCGTTTTGCAGAGCTAGAAAAACAAACACCCATCAGTTGAGCCTGACTCTCAGTGATTGCCTCCACACCTTCTTGGGAATGGTATGGAAGTAGTTTGTCAGTATCAGCTGTCAAGGTGTAGTTAAGCTTCAAACTAGAGCACAGGATTCCAACCTTGGCAACTTTAAGATGCATGGGCTTCAACTTCCAGAATTCCTCAGCCAGCAAAACTTGCTAAGGAATTCTGGGAGTTGAAGCCCACAATTCTTAAAGTTGCCAAGGTTGGAGATCCCTGAACTAAAGGTCTCATCTGGAATGCCATGTCTATTTACTTACAGAAATGACATGGTCAAAGGGGAGGTTTGGCATATTCTGGAGGGAACTAAAACATTCTGGAATATTTTATTCCCATATCAATAAGCAGTAATAAGCAGGCATATTCAATGGAATGAAGGCTATTGCTGAGCGCATTGGGTTGTATCCCAAAAATAGTAAGCCGCCCTGAGTCTTCGGAGAAGGGCGGCATATAAATGTAATTTAAAAAAAAAAAGATTTTGAACATCCCTGCTATAAATAGCAAGGAAGCTATATTTGAAACTGAATCTAGACAGCACCATCCTCATTTTTGTTACCTTAAAAAACTAAGCTAGGTTGGCCCCGGTTAATTTTTTGGAGACCATAGGAAATGTCAGTATAGCCTAGAGGAGGAGATTGAAAAAAAACCTTGGAAGGAAGCAGTGGAAACCAACCTGTTCATGAAGTCATCAATTGAACTAAATTCAGGGTACCCCTTTATTAAATATTATAGTTCATGTAGAGCTCATTATTTAATTCCTGCTTTCTTCTTGGGCAGGAATATTTGCTCTGGGTTCAGTGGTAAAAGAAAGTTTGTGAGCCCTTGTCAGTCCAGTATTGTGACCTATAGTGTGATCTGAGTGTCATTTTAACAGATAGAGGTCCTGGCTAAAAAAACAACACAGAATGTGGCTGTGTCATGGCTTTAGTAATGCAATGAGCCAACTTTTCAGTGACTTCACTGAAAAAAGTATGTGAAGTTTTAGATGTGGTAACAGTGGTGCCTCTTTCAGCACCAATGACTTGAAGCAAATGTTTTCCTGTTGATCATTGGTCAGTCTGTCCCATATTCACCTGGCATTCACCTGTGCAGCAGAGAATCCATTGTTCCATCCGTGATTGAGCTGTCTAGAGTTCCAAATATTTCTGCTGGCAAGCTTCACATCTGAAATGTGGTGGAACAATGTTTTGTATTCTCCAAGCCTAAGGTTTCTCATTATTATCTGAAAGAACCACTTTAATCTCATTTGTCCTTTGAACGTTGTTCCAGTTGCCTTCTATATCATCCAGGTAGTCTTTGGCAAGCTTGAGATGGGTAGTCCAAAGGTGCAACAACTGAACTTTGTTTCGCTTCTCATCCAAGAAACTTCTTCAGTTCTGATGGGCAGTAGAGTGTATTTTGCAGAGTGTGATACTTCCTTGGTATTCTGCAGTATGGTAGACACATAGACTGATATCAGGCAGACACTGGTGCAGATCGTGAGCTGTGATGGGAGTGTCCCGATACTCCCATGTTACCTTCCTGAGACCTGCACTGCTGGTTGCCTTCCGGGTGAAATTCAAGGTGACAAATATACAGTCCTGGGTCCAGGGTACTTGCGGGAACATCTCCTGCCGGCATCACACTCCGATCACCCTGTAAGCCCCCATAGGCAGGGCCTCCTTGGGGTACCGTTCGCCAGACATTGTCAGCTGGCGGTGCCCAGGGGTGGGGCCTTCTGTGTGGGAGCACCCACCCTGTGGAACCAGCTCCCCTTGGGCCTTCGTTTGGCCCCTGATCTCCGCTCCTTCTGCCAGGACCTGAAGACTTGGCTATTTCAGCAGGCCGGTCTGGACTGAACCAAAGGGGGTGGGGTTCTTTCTTTTTTAAAGTAATTTTAATTGTTTTTAGTATTATTGGGCTTGTACTGTTTAATTATTTTTTAAGTAAATTATTGTATTGTGTTTTATACTGTGAGCCACCCTGAGTCCTTAGGGAGAGTGGGTGGCATACAAGTCTAATAAATTATTATTATTATTCTTTGAAACCTCCTGGAGTGTTAAATGTGCTTCATATTTAGTGATTTATTATTGGACAAGTAATAATATTGCATTTTCTTCATTTGTATCCTGTCTGCTTGATGATGGAGGTCAATGACAATGATTATGTTCTTCTAGCCTCTTGGAAGTCTTTTCTCTGAGTTAGTCAGACAGTTCTTTTGACTGGAGTGGTATTCATTTCCCCAGAGCAGATTCATGAAGGCAGACTCAAGTGCTAGCAACCATATGATTGGGTTTGTTTTTTTAAAATGAAGAATGCCACTTAAACTCACACCCGAGTATCACCTCATTGATTTAAACATCTGACTCAGCTGCCTGGTGTAAGAAAGCCTCCAGTGATGGAGCACCCACAGCTTCTGAAGGCAAAGTCATTCCACCTGTTAATTGTTCTCATTGTTAGGAAATTTCTCCTTGGTTCTTGGTTGCTTCTCTCCTTGATTAGTTTCCATCCACTGATTCTTGTCTTCCTTCTGGTGCTTTGGAAAATAGTTTGACACCCAACCCCACCCCTTTTTTGTGGCAGCCTCTCAAATAATTGGAACGCTGCTATCATGTCATGCCTACTCCTCCTTTTCACTAGACAAACCCAATTCCTGCAACCCTTCTTCAAATGTTTTAGCTTCCAGACCCTTGATCATATTTGTTGCCCTTTTCTGCACTCTTTCCAGAATCGCTACATTTTTTATATAATATGGTGACCAACATTGGATGCTATATTCTAAGTGTGGTCTTACTAAGGCTTTATAAAGTGGTACTAATAGTTCAGGTAATTTTGATTCTGTCCCTGTATTAATGCAGTCTAGGACTGTGTTGACTTTTTTTGGCTGCTGCCACGCACTGCTGGCTCATTTTTAAGTGATTGTCCACTTGGACTCCAAGATCCCTTTCACAGTTACTGCTGTTGAACCAGGTTTCATCTAATCTGTACCTGTACATTTGATTTTTCTTGCTTAAGTGCAAAATCTTACTTTTCTCTCCATTAAATTTCATTTTGTTAGATAGGGCCCAGGGTTCAACTCTTTATTCTTCAGCCTATCTTCTGCAGTGTTGGGTATTCCTGCCAACTAATTACTAACTGGGCAGCTATCAAGACTAAATGGATTGTAATTCATCCAAATGGGATTATTCATCCTGACCCAAATACCTGGGAAAACTTCTAAAAGCCTGCAGGATTAGGGTCAATTATATCTGGAGAAAAGATCACTTCAAAAGGAAGAGGCTACTACCTGAAGATATGAAATAATATACTGTTTTATGTAACAGCTTTAATTTGTTGTGTGTGCCTGTATGTCACTGTTGATTCATGGCCTCCCAGTTTCTTGCTTGTTGCTTTACCCACTACACCAAACTGGCTTATAGAATATCTGTACTAACATCTCTTAGATCAGGAGTCCCCAAACTTGGCAACTTTAAGACTTATGGACTTCAACTCCCCAAATTCTCCAGCTGGCTGGAGAATACTGGGAGTTGAAGCCTATAAGTCTTAAAGTTGCCAAGTTTGGAGACCTCTGTCTTAGATGAAACTTTGATGATGCTCCAGGTCATAACAGTGCAGAATGGTTCTGTAGAATCCATCACTACAGAAGGTGACATTCATTTTGACCAACTATTTTCAACTAGTTGTTCGTTGTACTAACTGGAGGCTCTCTGTAGATAAAAGTTTCAAGTTTAGAAAGTGCTGCTTTTAGCTTATGACAGCCATGTGTGCAGACATTGATTATGTCTTAATCTGAACAGGCAGTAGTGCACAAATAGCTCTGGGTGCTGATATTACCTTCACATTCTACAAAGCCTGGGTAGCAATCCTGCAGCTACAGAATTGCCTAGCAGTTATCAAATGATTTATATTCAAGGACAATTATTAAAATTATATATGACAAATGTTTTACAAAAGAGGCCTTTCTATACAAGAATAAAGTTGCAAAAATTCAGTATAATACAGTACTTACTAAGTTCTGATAATTTCCAGATGATAATTAGCTGTTTTAAAGGGAGAAGCTCCTTGGATCTTCTTAAAGTTTATAAACAGGAAACTACAAATTCTTGCTCTCCTTTTGTGGTAGTATCTATCATTTGTATATCTAACTTTTTCACACATGTAGGAAATCTGTTTCCAACTGAGGGAATTTATATTACAAAATTTTAAATTTTATATCTTAGGGAATTTAAGGTTGCTAATACAGGTAGTCCTCGACTTACAACAGTTCATTTAGTGACTCTTGAAACTTAAACGTAACTGGAAAAAGGGCCATGATCGTTTTTCACACTTATGACCATTGCAGGATCCCCATGATCATGTGATCGAAATTTGAATGCTTGGCAACTGACTCATACTTACGACAGTTGCAGTGTTCCGGGTCCTGGGATCCCCATTTCCAACCTTCTGACCAGCAAAGTCAATGGGCAAGCCGGATTCACTTAATGGCCGTTCTACTAACTTAACAACTGCAGTGATTCACTTAGCAACTGTGGCAAGGAAGTCCATATAATGGAGCAAAATTCACTTAACTGTTTCACTTAGTAACAGAAACTTTGGGCTCAGCTGTGGTGATAAGTCGAGGACTACCTGTACCCCCAAGCTCCTAGTAGCAGCTTCTTTCTTGAATTACTGTACTAATTATAACAGAACTTATGATGATGGAAATGTATTGCCTACATTGGATAGTAATCATTGTTACTTTGGATTGCATACAGAATATTTTATTGAAAAAAGTTTCGGTGTGTGTACTAAACTGAATATTGCTGAAGGGAAGAACTTGTGTGTACAAACTCAAATTTTAAAAGACCAATGTTTTCCATATCAGAAGTATTTGAAAAAAAATTATAGGTAAAGCATTTATGTTTACTTGTCCAATTCCCTTGGGGTGATTCAAAGCATTAGAATCATGAAATTAGGCAACTGAGCAAGTAATCCAATGTTAATAAAATTTTGTTAGTCTGGAAAGGGGCTATCGGTCCTTCTGATTTTGGACCAACGTTGACTAAGCTGGCTTTTTTCCTAAGTGACTCTGAGGATGAGTACTAATAAAGAGTAATCCTTTCCTGTTGTAAGTAAATAGAGTGCAATTTCTATTAGTGCAATATTTGTTTATGCCAGCACAAGGGTCAGAAAAATATTATAGTTTTTAAGATCAAAATATCTTCAGTTAGCAAGATCTTCAAATAAAAATGTTTGGTTTCACCCTGAAGTCATGAAAGTTCTGTGTGGTAGGTTTCTCTACATAAGCTTTTGCTTGGGTTACCAATCTGGCTGTCACTTTGGCCTGATAGAAGTTACCTGCTCTGCTAGGAATTGCTTTTGACTTAATGCTGAACATTATTTTCCTTTATTGTTTATTTTAGAAGGGAAAAATGCAAGTGGATCCAGACAGCGTTACAATCGTAAGAGAGAAACTTCATATCCCAAAAATGAGACTTTCCCCAGCCAGTCCCGTCGCTCCTTTTCACAGAAAAGCAAAGCTTTTAACAAGATGCCCCCTCAGAGGGGGGAGCAGAACAGCGGCAGCAAATCTTTTAGCCTTTCTTCTAATGGTGGAAGACGAGATGAGGTGAGATCTGCCCTTACATGCCTTAATTAAGCAAATATTCTGCCTTATCTCTCTTTTCTGACACAATAGAAACTCCTGTTTTTCTTCTCTCATTAAAATGTGAAATACAGATTAAAAATAAGAATCTAATTGAACCGAATGGTCTTACCTTCATGCTTGTGGGGAAAAAATCAAACAATAATGCCCTGTCATGAAAAAATAATGTCCAAATTAGTTCTGCAAATATGCAAGAGGTTACTATGAATTCTTTGCTTCTAAATGTTGGCATTAGCATGTACATTTTTTACTTAGTTCTATAAAGTGTGGCAATTAAACATGGCAGGCATGGGCATTTGCAGGTCACATCTGGACCTTCAGCTCTCCCTATCCAGCCTGTGGCAGGGGCCGCATGAAAGTTCAGCATTTTCCAGGTATATAAACTAGATGTTTTAAGACTTTATCTTATGTCTAGGTGAGCTCACATTCAAGGATAATAGAAGCTCATTATCAAAAAATGCATCTCATTGAAATGTTACCTCAAATGTTTAATTCTTGAAAGGATAGATTAAAACTGGAGGGTTGACTGTTGATGTTGCTTCTATTTGTATATTTTTAAAAATAATAGTAAATAGAAAATCCTTCTTAACCTATACTTTAAGGGCTGTTTAAGCAGTTTTCCAGATCATGATCTTTGAAAGCAAAATATATTTAAAAGATTGTTGATGATAGTATAGAAAATAATGTCAGAGGAAAGTCCAGTGTCCTTTTGCATGTGAATCATATGCTATCTGATGTAAAGGGCTACAGAAAAAATAAGCTCTCGGCTTATAAGGAGAATAAAGCTTTCTTTAGTTTGAGCTCTGTTCCTACATGAGAAAGCTATACGATATTTTTGGCAAAAGTAAAGATAGTTTGCTTTTCCCCTCCTCCAAGAGATTGTTCCAATGTTCTGGCTTAATGTTCATCTTCCTGGTAAAAATAATGGTCTTTGTATGGCATGGGTTGTTTTTTTTTAATTGCAACTCCTGCAAACTAAATTGTCTGTTTTCTCAGGTAGCAGAAACTCAGCGGGCAGAGTTCAGCCCTGCCCAATACTCTGGCCCTAAGAAGATTAATCTGAACCATTTGTTGAATTTTACATTTGAACCTCGTGGCCACACTAGCCATTTTGATGGCAGCAGCCATGGCACTTGGGGAAAAAGAAACAGATGGGAAAACAAACCTTTCAACAAAGAGCTTTTCCTTCAGGCCAAGTGAGTGTGAGCTCGGTCTGGATCATAAATATCTGAGGGAGAATTTAATCATGTTGCTGTGCTGTTCCTACCTGCTGCTTTCAGCTGTTGTTTTGTAGTTTTTATTCTACATATAAACATTTCCTTTGGGTTTATATTTTACATTTGAAACTGTTTTGGTTATTTGACTCTCATTGAGAGTCTTGAAATGCATTTAAATTGCTGCTTGCATTTGAATTCATTCAAAACAAAGAAAAAGGAAAGTATTGGTGATGTGAATTTGAGACTAGTTTTATCCATTACAACATAGCTTTATGAAATTGTTAACGCCAAGATCTAAGATATGTTATTCTGTTTGTAGAAATGAATAGTGAACGCAGTTCTGGTTAATTGAGAGCATTCCTTGGCAGGTTAAAAAGCTGATACTTTCCAATTTTCTCTCCTTGATATATTTGATTTCTGAGAGCACTGTATGTCCTTGGATTACAGTTAGAGTAATGGAAAAGATAAAATTGTGTTGTTTTAAAATTGCTGTAGATAATTGTCAGCAGTTACTTAATTTGAATATCTGTCTTCCTGGATCATTTCTATATAATCAGTTTTAGATGGTTATTATGAGTTTTTAGTTTTAAATCCCTCTTATTTTTTTGCAGCTGCCAGTTTGTGGTACGTGATGATCAGGACTACACGGTTCACTTCACTGACCCAGATACTTTGGTCAACTGGGATTTTGTGCAACAAGTGGTTAGTATTCTTCTTCCTCTCACACACAACAAGCACTGTGGTCAGCCTAGGAATCAGGGTGGTGGAAGAGATTCAGGATAGAAAAGGAAGTCCTCCACACAGCTCATTAGGTAACTTGTGAATTCAAAACTACAGTTCCCTAAAAAAAGCTAGAGAGGAAATTAGCCACCTAATTTTTCTAGCTGATAATGATGCCATATGAAGACATCCTATATATGTGTGTGAGTATGTATACATACACACATACACATATATCTCAAAGGCTTGCCCAATGTCAAATTGACAAACTTTATTTCCAGCTCTAAAGGAATCAAATTGCATTCTGACCCCTTCGTTAGTTAAACATTTATGTTATAATGATACTTATTAGGGTCATGCTGTCAAGACAAAAAGCTGGAAATCAGCCATTCCAAACTCTGGGTTACACATCACAATATACAGCTTCTATAAGTGGACAATCAGTGGTAACCAAATTAAGCAGGTCAGGCCTTTTAAATACATAGGCCAGGGATGAAACTCAAAGCCCACAGGGTGCTTAGATCTGGTCTGCAGGGCTGCCCTGGAAATAGCAAAGGACTGGCCCGCAGTGCCACTGCCAGCAAAAATGGAGCTCCCTCCCAGGCTCCATTTTTGCTGGCCGAGGGCTGCAGGAGGATCCCCAGTGGATCGGGCATCTGTGGTGGTCCCACCTGGACCACCACAGGTGCCCTGACACAAGTGATGTCAAGTTGGCCACTCCCATCCCGGCCATGCCCATCCGCCCCCCTGAAGTAAAACACAGCTGTGATGACCCAAAGGGGCATGGCACAAAGGCAACACAGTCACATAAGTAAGAAAAGTCCCTTTAGTACCTCCAACTTTGCCCCCAATGTCCAAATTACCTTCAGCTGGAGAAAAAACTCTCCCAAAAACAGTCTTTAAGTGGAGGAAATCAGTCGAAACAAAGTACATACAAACTGTAAATAAAAATCCACACAAACCACGCTGCAGTAATTAACTTGACAGGGCAGGAGAAGGAATTGCAGACTTGAAAGGCCAACAAAATACACAGTTAGGAAGATGCCAGGAACCCAGATAAGCCTCGACAATACCAGATAATTCACGATTTGCTCTCAACAGTTTGCTGTGTGCAACTTCCCATTTTAAACATTGTGTTCCCAGCTGCAGCTAATGAAGGGAATCAGGGCCCTTTTCTCCCCCGTAAGCCACACAACCTGTGTTGCTCCCTTCTCTGTTCCTCCCTTCATGCCCTAGGATGGGTCTTCCTTTGAATTCCCTCTCCCTTGCTCTACCTCTCCCCTGCTCTGCCCAGCTGGAGTTTGCCCTTCCCCAGTTTCCTCCACAGCCAATGGAGCCACACTCCCACTCCCTGTCAGCTGCTCGGCCTCTCCCTCCGAATCAGATTCTGATGGGCATGACAACAACCCTGATGTGGTCCTCAGTGAAATTGAATTTGACACCCTGACCTAGGCATTTAATTCTAGTTTTCCAACATTTTCAGACAGAAAAGTTAGGACATCTCAGCTGGAGTACAAAAGTCCAGTACAGCTATAATCAAACTTTCCAGCTGTAACAGTAGTAATTCTGTCCTGACAGCAATTAAGCAGTTTAATGCCAATGGAAAGCCTTCTGTGCCAGTGGTGGTATTCAAATAAAGTTGCCACCAGTTTGGTGGGTGTGGCTTGGTGGGCGTGCTTTGCGCGCGTGCACACACTTTGCGTGCACAAGCATGCCAAACGCGCACTTTGCGCAGGCGCAGCAAAGGTGTTCTAACTGGCCTCCTGCAAGCCTGCAAAATCTTGGTCGTTGCAGTAGCAGCCGCGTGGCGCTCTTCTGCGCCGCGCAAAACAGCTGCGCTTCGAATTCTGGCCATAAAAGTGAGTATGGGAGCCCGAGTGGGCGGGTGGGTCAAACACAGAGCAGCGGAGAGAACCGGTTCTCTCTCCGCTGCTCATCGCCGCTACCGGCTCTCCAGAACCGTGCAGAACCGGTCAAATACCACCACTGTTCTGTGCCTATAAGGACACCTCTGCAACAGAATCATCCAGTCACCATTTCTGAGGTCTGTAGTGTTTCCTAACCCACCTGGTGGCTTAAGCTTGCTTGTGCCTACCAAATAGTAAGTCTCTGCCAACTAAATATTGATTGAAATGGTATCTGAGGACAAAGCCCAGCTGACCCTGGCTGATCTGTTCACTTTCTCTTGGAAGAACAAATTGCTGTCAGTTTGGCTCGGTGCAGACCCTTAATCCACACTTATTTATCCCGAGTTTAGAAAAAAATGTGATTGAAGTTAAATGGAGTCATTGAATTATTTATGACATGATAGGGCTAAAATATAATTTCAAATATTCAAATTTGAATAAGGGCCCCCTCATATCACGTTGAGAGGAATTGCCAACACTTTGGAAAGTAGACTCAAGATTCAAAAGGATCTTGTCAGACTTGAGCAGTGGGCCCTGTCCAATGAAGTATAGTTCAGTAGCAAGAAAAGTTTAAGTCCTGCACTTGCGCAAGAAAAACCAAATGCACAGGTATAAGAATAGGCAGCCCCTGGCTGAACAGTAGGAACTATGAGAGAGATCTGGGTGTCCTAGTGGACCACCCCTTAAGTCTGAGCCAGCAATATGCTGCAGCTGCCAAAAAAGCCAATGCAGTCCTAGGCTGCATCAACAGAGGGAGAGCGTCAAGCGCACGAGAAGCGAGAATACCACTCTCTACTGCACTAGTGAGGCCACACTTTGAATACTACGTCCAATTCTGGTCCTCACAATACATAAAAGATGCCGAGACTCCAGAAAGAGTGCCAAAAAGAGCAACAAAGGTGATTAGCAGACTGGAAGCTGAATCATGTGATGACTAGTTAAGGGAACTAAGGAAAAGAAGGATTAGAAATAACATGATAGCAGTCTTCTAATACTTGAAGGGCTGCCACAGAGATGAGGGGGTCCATTTCTTCTTCATAGCACCTGAAGGCAGGACAAGAAGCAATTGGTGGAAACTCATTAGAGAGATCTTAAGGAGAAGCTCCCTAGTAGTGAGAACCATTAAACAGTGGGACAGTTTGCCTCCTGAAGTTGTGGGTGTTCCATCACTGGAGGTTTTCAAGAAAAGATTGGATAACTGTATCCTAGTTAGGACTCCAGCCAGGGGGTTGAACTAGAAGACATCTAAGGTCCCAGCTTTATGGTTCTATGTTTCTACCCCATGTAAATTGGTCATTTCTTATTTCTGAACTAACCAATCCCTTGCTGAACTTACTGGCCTAAAATCATTGAGCAGAAAACCTTGTGACCAGAGTCAAGAAGTGGTATTTTAACATGATGTTAACGTATTCTACAGTGGAATTGGGTTTAGCCTGCTTTAAGCCGAACTAGAAAGGAAATGGCAGGGGAGCACATTTAAATTTTTCTGCATTGTCCAAGCGATTGGATCGTGGAAGTGAGAGTCTCAGATTGTGGGGCTGCTTTTCTCTAGAACTTCATATAAAGTCTGGGCAGTCGCTTCTCAGGGATGATGTTGTTACGTTCTCCATTGGAATTCCTAAATTGGGCAGGTGCTGGAATGACAATCCTCAGTGCTACTGAGAGCAACATGTTTTTTAAAATAACTATAAATCAGACACCATGTGCTTTATTGTGTTCGTGGCTGGGCTTTTGAATAGTCATGTCATGTTTTAATATATTCTGCTCTTTAAAGAAGAATACCTTTTGAGAGTTCAGTTTTATCAGTGGGATTCTGTTGCGCATTTCCAGCGGATTTACAGCCATGAAGTGCCCTCCTGCCCAATATGCTTATACCCACCCACTGCTGCCAAGATCACTCACTGCGGGCACATCTTCTGCTGGGCCTGCATCCTGCACTACCTCTCCCTGAGTGAGAAGACCTGGAGTAAGTGCCCCATCTGCTACGGCTCGATTCACAAGAAGGACCTCAAAAGGTACAGAGATTCCCTGAGTGGGGCGTCCTTTTCCTCCTGTAACAAGTCAGTTGTCATTGATCGCTTGCCTTTTTTTTTTTTTTCCTTTGCAGTGTTGTGGCTCTAGAAACCCGTCAGTATGCAATTGGTGATACAATTACAATGCAGCTCATGCAACGGAAGAAAGGAGCCTTGATGGCCCTGCCAAAGCCAGCACTCGCCCATGTGGAGCAGCCTATTCACCTGGGGGGTAAGTGTAACTTGCCTCCAGAAGCTGTGGGTGCTCCATCACTGGAGGTTTTAAAGAAAGGACTGGACAGCCACCTGTCTGAAAGGGTACAGGGTCTCCTGCTTGAGCAAGGGATTGGACTAGAGGACCTCCAAGGTCCCTTCCAGCTCTATTCTTGGTGGCCTTGGTGGCTCAGGCTGTAAATGCCTGCTCTTAAGATCCAGCTGTCTACAGTTAGTGCAGACTCGAATCCCACCAGGCTCAAGGTTGACTCAGCCTTCCATCCTCTCGGGGTAGGTAAATTGAGGACCCAAGATTGTTGGGGGCAATTAGCTGACTTTGTAAAATTACCGCTTAGTAATAAGCAGGCATATACAATGGAATGAAGGCTATTGCTGAGCACACTGGGTTGTATCCCAAAAATTGTAAGCCCTGAGTCTTCGGAGAAGGGCGGCATATAAATGTAATTAAAAAAAAAAATAAATAAATATTCTGATTAGGGGGCTAAAATATACGAACAACAGTTACAGGAATTGGGTACGTTTTAGTCTAATGAAAGAAGGATTAGGGATGACGTGACAGCAGTGTTTCAATATTTGAGGGGCTCCTACAAAGACGTGAGGGGCGGGGGTCAAACTATTTTTCAAAGCACCAGAAGGCAAGACAAGAAACGATGGAAACTAATCAAGGAGAGAAACAACCTAGAAGTAAGGAGAAACTGCCTAACGGTCAACGCTGGAGGCTTTCAAAAAGAGACTGGACAACCACTTGGCTGAAATGGTATAGAGTTCCCTGCTCGAGCAGGGGGTTGGACTGGAAGACCTCCGAGGTCCCTTCCAACTCTTATTATTCTGTTCTGTGTTGAGGATACAAGTGTCCTGTGAACTGGGATTGCTTTGAGTTCTGCAAACCTGAGCTGTGTGCAGAATGAAGCCCAATTGCTTCCAGAGTTGCTGCATCCCATGTGAATCTTACTGAAAGGGACAGCTCTAATTCCATTAAGAACTGTTGCTCTACAGTGGGTCAGTCTGCACATTACTGAAAATCAATCCCTGCTTTCTAAAGGCCTCGCACAAACTCTCATTGGACAGGCCAGAAGCAACTAGAAGTTATTTCTAATGGTGCATATTTTCTTCTTCATTATAAACCTTAATTGTTTTGTCATTGAAGACAAAGTTTTAATGAAATTCTTTAAAAGAAGCTGCTTTAAGAATCTGCAGTGCATTGTGGGTGGTTGATGGTGTAATACAGTGGTGGCTAACCTTTTTGGGCTCCTGTGGCAAAAATTGTGCACGCACTGGCGCTCGCACACTTGCATGCCAGCACCCAGAAGGCAATGTGCAGCCCCCCCACCCCCTTGCCGCGCCCCCCCTTACCTGCCTGCACCTCACAGCTGATTTTCGGCTGGTTTGAGACCTTTTTTGGCCTTCCAGAGGCTTGAAAAAAGCCTCTGCAGGTGATGAAACGGGCCTATTCAGCCTGCAGAGGCTTTTTTCAAGCCTCTGGAAGGCCAAAAAAGGCCTCAAACCAGCCGAAAATCAGCTATGAGGCATGCGCAGTGAGGTAAGTTTGCATGCAGCTCACGTGCAGGCATAAATGGCTCTGTGTGCCACCTGAGGCATGTGTGCCATAGGTTCGCCATCACGGGTCTAATACATCCCAGTGAGATGAGGTAACATTTCTTGTTTCTTCATCCAGATAAGCCACACAGCCAGTATTCAAAGCTGCTTCTGGCCTCTGAGGCTCAGGTCCTCCAGCAAGTAATCTTGGAGGAAAAGATAGCCCTTCTGCATCAGTACGAGGAGGAAAAACATACACCTGAAGCATGTTTCATTGAAGCAGCCCTGCAGGAACTGAAGGTGGAGAACCCTTTAAACTTTGGAGGTCGTGTGTGGATCATGTGTGGAGAGGGATGGAAATCAGTGTGAATGTAGAATGGCAGTTGTTGGCTTGGAACACTTTTTAGACGTGTTTTGATGTTGGCTGGTTTTTTTTAAAAAACTAGCCTGTCTATTTCTATTTTACACAGTGTCTGCCTCACAATATGATGGTTCTAAAAATAAAAATTAGGAATGACCCTGTATGATTTTTAATTATTAGGAAGAAGCTACATATAGACAATAAAGATGAATAAAAACGTCATCACTGATAGTGTGTACAAGTAGTCATCAATTTACAACAGTTCATTTAGTGACTTTTCAAAGTTACAACGGCGTTGAAAAAAAATGACTGATGAGCATTTTTCACAGTTACAACCTTTCCAGCAGCCCCATGATCATGTGATCAAAATTCGGTTGCTTGGTAACTGACTCATATTTATGACCATTGCTGTGTCCCAGGGTCACATAATCCCCTTTTGCAACCTTCTGACAAGCAAAGTCAATGGGGAGGGCAGATTCACTTAACAACTGTGTCACTAATTTATCAAGTGCAGTAATTAACTTAACAACCAAGGTAAGAAAAGTCATAAAATGGAGCTGTCTCACTTAGCAACATAAATTTTGGGCTCAGTTGTGGTCGTAAATTGAGGACTATCTATTATCACCTACCCACCTAAGCTGCTGTTGACGAAGCTTTCCAGAAGCCATTTGCAGATCTGGCAAAGAGGCCCATGGGGGACTTTAATTAATTGATTGGGAAACAATTGCCAGGAGTGAGCCTGGCAGGAGGAAATTCCTGACTTTCCTCGCTGGCAACTTTTGCCTTCAGTGAATAGAGGACCAGCAAAGTGAAACAGGAAAGTGAATCCAGAAAGTGGAAGGAGCAGCAATGTGAAGAGAAAGTCCTGGAATGCTGGATTTATTTGATAGGAAATAAATCCAAAACCTTAGGAATCCAGATTTGAGTTAACATAGAAAGCAAAGCTAAGTTGGATTCCTTCATAAAAGAAGCTAATGGGTAAAATTACTGAAAACAAAAGGGAGTTTGTGAAGAAGAATATATGGAAAGGTGTCATTTCTGGAAAGAAAAAAGGAAGATAGCAGGAGCAACTGTTGTAGGTTATTTATTTAGCATAAAGTATGTCATATTGTTCTAGGTGCGCAAAAGTTACTGAAATTCAAAAAGCTGGAAGATCACTTAGGAAGAGCAAACTGTAGATTTGATATCAGGAAAGCTGAACCTAAGAATGAACCAAAAAGAGGCTATGCAGTTCATAGAGTAACTGTTAATGCAAGTTGGAAATCCTTGTAACTACTTCATGTTTGTTTATTCAAAATACATGGCAGGATAGGGGGCTCCATGGAATAGAAAGCATTCTGTAAAATATAAAGATCTCAGCGTTTTGGCAAGAAAAAGTTATTAATACTTTTCTGATAGTCCCAAAGGTGCTTTTTCAGGAGGCAACTGGACTTCCTTGTTTTTTTCTTTGAAGATGTTTTGTTTCTCATCCAAGAAGCTTCTTCAGCTCTAACTGGATGGTGGGGAATGGAAGGATTTATACCTGCATGACTGAAAATCTCCATAAACTTTTAGCTATGCCCTTTGGGATGAGCACCCTTTGAATTGTGAAGTATGAATGGATTTCCAGAAAACAGCAGACTACAGGAATTGTTTGCACTTCAGTTTGAGATGTGGACAACACAGCCTCTTCCCCGACAGCCTGTACCTGACTTCAACAGGGAAGGGACATAAGGCAGAAAACATCCTGCAGCCAAGAAGGCTTCACACACATTTGCATTACTCAGGTGACCCTGAGGACACAGACAAACTTCCAAGTGGCCTCAATGACTCTCTACAAGGATGCAAATGACCAGCTGTCTGCAAGGAGTATAAATCCTTCCATTCCCCACCATCCAGTCAGAGTTGAAGAAGCTTCTTGGATGAGAAGTGAAATGTCTTCAAAGAAAAATCAGAAAGTCCAGTTTCCTCTTGAAAAAGCAACTTTGGGACAACCATGACCCGGATGACTGAGAATCTCCACAGACTTTTACTTTTCTGATAATTTGCACATTGCAAGACCACACTCCTAACTCAGTAATACAAAATTAGATAGACTAGGTTGACATTATATGGTTCTAAAGTCGGATAACTGGTTTTCCTTCTAGGATCGTGAAGGCCACTTGATGTCTGACGGTGATGTTCCTGCTGTCACTGCAGCTGTAGAAAAATTAGTCATGACAGAAACTTCTGAGAAAGAAACTGTGGCAGTACCACAGGAGGAAAAGGTGAGTGCTCTTAAATCGCATTTCATCCACCTTCAGAAGGAGGCCAGGGGAATGGGAAGAGGGCTTCCTAGAATGAATTGGGACTTTCTCTGGCCTTGCATGTGAGGGTAACAACTCTTGAAGTTGATTCCACCCACTTCTGGATGCTGCATTTTGAAAGATTACTGAGAATCAGCATGGAAGTATTCATGGTGAAGAAATTCACATCTAGAGCATGTCAAGAAAAGAGCAACCAAGATATAATGAGCCTGGCCGATGGAGGGAAATTCTGGCAGCTGCAGTTGCATCTTGAGATGGGGGCCAAGTTTGTGATCACCAAATTAGACACTTTCCTGTAAATATCTGCTTCTTCCATTTCGTGGCCAGACATTGGAGAGTTCCCTGCTCACAAGGAAGTGGGTTTTTTAAAAAAAACATGGGTGGACGACCCTTCTTGCCTAAAGGCCTCCTGCTATTTCGATTAGCACTGAGCAGCCCATGAGGAGGAGGAAGATGCCTGAGGAAGCATCTCCAGTATCATCATCTTGACTTCTCTGTGGGTGGCCTGAGTGCAGTGGTGGGGAGAGCAGTGGGAGCCAGGAAGTGAGGAACTCAGGCCCTTTGTCCACCCAGAGATTCCCCGAGAACACTTTGTCTCCCGAGGCTGCCCATTTTGCAAGCAGTTTCTACCTAGTTTTAAAGACAAATTTGGCCATTGTTCTGGAGTATGATTCTCCAATTTTCTCTTCCTGGCCATAGTTTCCCTTCCTTGTCTTTGTGCTGGCCTCATCTTGAGCCTACAGAGGGAAGGAAAGAAGAAATTAAGTGGCAAAAGACCAGTGGGTGCTAACTGGTTTTTTATTGCTGCAGTGCATTCTAGAATATATTTCTGCTTTCAATGATGAACTGCTGGCATCTCCTCCTGTGGATCCTGCGAGTGGAGATCCCCCCGCTTTGGAAAGTGCAGGGGCAGCAGCAGCTAACGGTGTGGAGAGGAACATGGATCCTGCAAGCACAAGCGAAGGAGGGGAAGCCAATTTGAGTGCACCTGCCTCTGGAAAACCCAAGGCTGCATTTGCCAGCAGACACACCCAGAGTTCTCCTTCCTATTACTTCTACCAAGGTCAGCAAAGGAAATTGTGGTCCCAATCATGGTTATAAGTCAGAAACTACCTGCTATCGCTCTGCTTAAATACTATCTCACCCCGAGGGGCTGTTTTAACTTCCTAACTTTAAAATAACTGCCCTGCAACTTCTTTTCTGATGCTGCAGCTGAAGATGGGCAGTGTCTGTATCTGCACCCAGTGAACGTCCGTTGCCTTGTGCATGAATATGGGAGCCTCGAGATGAGTCCAGAGAAGATCACAGCTACTGTGGTGGAGATATCCGGCCACTCCATGACGGAGGTAACGAGGGGGTGGCCATACATGGCCTCCTGGATGAGCATTAAAGCTCTCATTTGCTAGATGTTTCCAATTCAGTCCTTGCTCAAACTCTTTCTGGGAGTCTCTTAGGGTTGCCTGTTTTGTCTGCTGGCAGTCAGAAGGGTGGAGTTGCGGGGAGAAGAATTGGAGTCCATTTCTCTTCCCTAAACCACAACTCCCGCCTGCAGGATGTGCGTCAGCGTCATCGTTACCTCTGCCATTTGCCCCTCACCTGCGAGTTCAGTATCTGCGAATTAGCTTTGAAGCCTCCCATCATTTCAAAGGAAACCCTGCAGATGTTTTCAGGTGAGATCAGAAAAGTGGGTCTCTGGGAGTTATGCCTTCTGTTATAAAAAAGGATTTCAAGAAAAAGTTAATCGTCTTATTTAGCAGGTGGTGGTGCCTGAAAAACCTTGCTGAAGCTCAGAATTGAGCCACGCTTAGTTTTTAGTTGGAAGACCACTAAGAATGCTGTAGCTGGAGGCTGTTCTGGGTCAGGAGAGAAAAGGCCCAGGAGCTTTCCTCTTGTTCCCTAAGGAAAGTTGATGGACGTGGCCATGAAATCCTTGGACAGGGTCAGCAACTATAGTCAACAGCTTTACTTTCAAGTTCCAATTTGCATTACCCACAAGAAAGACTACCTAAAAAACAGCTTAGACAAAAAGTATCCTCTCATTTTTAAATTAAACCAGTGAGGAAAAACGAATGTTCTGTTTAGAAAAATCTAGTATTTGAGATTTCGGTTGAAACAAGAAAGGCAGTTAATGGAAGTGTTGAATTTGGAAACGAGATTGGACTCAGGATTCCAGCAGTTACCCCCATTTAAATCATGAGTCTCAAGCTAAACTTCCAAAACTTCAGAAGGATTTATTGGGAGTTAACATGTCCGGCAATGTCTGGGTGTAGCCGACTCTGAGGCACATAATTCACTGTCACCCTTGACCCAGGTTTTCCCCAACCCCCTGGGTGTATTGTAATTCATATTCTCCAATGGGACACATCCATAGCCAAGAGTCATCAATCATGTCCTCCAGTTAGAATTTTGCCCGGCAGAAACTTCAGTCACCTAGTTACTATCTTTGAAAACATTTATGGAATGCGCTTTTGGTTGCAAGCTGTCGCACTGTTCCCCCCTCCCTTTCTGTTGGCAACTCTAAAAAGACCATAGAATTATTTTATGAGTTGACAATTGGATCCATGATGATGAATGGCTTCAGTAGTCAATGAAAGCTGAAGTCTGAGTACTGGGTGGGCATATGAGGGATGGGGGAGAGGAGCTGCCACCCAGTTCGCTGTGAAAGGTTGGCACAGCAGAGATTTGGTTGCCTGCAGTAGCCCATCTCACCAAGGCTCTCTTTCAACTTAGATGACATTGAGAAACGAAAGCGGCTCAGACAGAAGAAAGCACGCGATGAACGGCGGCGGGAGCGCAGAATTGAGATGGAGGAAAACAAGAAGCAGGGCAAATGTGAGTGGCACTCCTGGGCACAGCTCATCCGTGTGTCTTTTACCCCCTAGTATGCAGGCATAGCAAGTCAGTTCAGTGTCGTGCTGAAGGCACCCAGCTACCTCCTGTTCTAATCCTGCCTTGGGCCCAAAGCCAACTGTTCCCAAACTTGGCAACTTTAAGACTTGTGGACTTCAACTCCCAGAATTCTCCAGCCAGAAAGTCTTTAAGGTTGCCAAGTTTGGGGACCCCTGGTCTAGGCACATTCTCTCTGTCCTGGGAAGAAGACAACAGGAAGCCATTTCTGAAAAACCTTGCCAAGGAAACTGCAGGGACTTGTACAGGCAGCCTCCGAGAACCAGATACAATTGAACGGAAGGTGGAAAGGTGCAAGTCTAGGCCTACTTTGGCAGAGATGGGAAGCAAAGCCCGTATTAAGGATCATTGGCGCCATACTTTGCTGCAGGGAAGCCACAGTGCTGTTGAAGTCATTTCTCCTGGGAAGAAAAGGAAGCTGCCTGGCTTCAGTTGATCAGGGTACCTGAAGAGAAAACTCTTTAGAGTTTGTTATGGAAGGAGAACTTCTGCTTTTACCTCTAGATCCAGAGGTCCGGATTGCGTTAGAGAACCTGCAGCAGTTTCCGGCCTTCAGCGCTTGCTCAGGAGAACTTGCTGGCCCTGAGAACCAGAGCCACCTGCTACCACCTTGTGTTGGAGGAAGTCCCACTTCTCAGTCGGGTAAGCAACCAAACCAATTTCAGCCATCAGCAGCATCTTCTAAAGCAGCGTTTCTTGACCATGGCAACTTAAGGATGGGCAGACTTTAACTTCCAGAATTCCCCAGCCAGCATGCTGGGAGCTGAAGTCCACACACCTTAAACTTTGCCATGGTTAAGAAACACTTGTGTAAAGGCTTATTTAATTCTGTTTCCTCCACCAGTCGGTGGCGACACTTAACATTTGCATAATAACTAACTCAGTCCAAGGGGACAGTAATGCAGCTGCAGGCCTGCCAGATGCTTTCAAAGGCAAAGCAGCAGCAGACATTTACGAGCTGAAGCTTCTAAGAGGACTGGAAATCAATTGCAGGATGCCCATGTCTGAAAAACCAGGAGGGTTAAAATAGTAATGAAAGTGGAATTTGGGGAGTACAGTATCAAAAGTATATTCCCTGCCTCTTTAGTAAAAAGTCTTCATTCTTCAACATTTGGCTTTTTTGTGTCTTCCAGAGTCCTTGTTGACTCCACTGTCATCTTCCAGCCTTGGCAGTCCCCCGTTCCTTGTTGGAAGTCTGGAGGAGGATTCTGCCTTCCCCTCATTTGCCCAGGTGTGTGTGGCTGCTTGCAAGTCCTTCTCATTTTACAGAGAGCAGAAGTTGAGGCTGAACTCATCCTACAAGGCTGAGTAAATCTTGAATTGTAGAAATTGTGGTTCCCTTTCTCATTTATCTCAAGCAGCTTTATTGGTAGTCAGATGATCCAGCTTGATTCTCAAATCAGTAAAGATCAGCCTGTGAGGTGAATACTGGGGTTTCTAAGTCCATCTTGCACCTTTTCAGATGCTGAGGGCTGGAAAAGCCAAACCAGAAGTATGGAATAGTTCTCAGCCAAAGAAGAAAGGTAAGCAGAAGAAAGGTATTCTGTTGGCCTAAGCCTTTGTGTGAGTCCTTGGTGCCTCTGAGGTTGGCTGGTTTGCCCACAGACGTTTCATCACCTAACTAGGTGAGGGAGCTGCTGTTTATATCCAGCAGTTTTCTAAAGTAGTCCTTTCTAAATAATTGTGCAGTGATGATCACCTTTGAAATAGCCAAGAACAGTGATGAAATGCAAAACAAAAAGTGAGCCCCTGTCAATAAGATTAAAAGTAAAATGAATCAAGACAAGTCATGAACCACCACAGAAATATTCAAAAGAGTTATAAATTTTATTAACACCAGAGGAACCTGGAAGGCCAAAGGCCTCATCCCTGACAAAGGGGGAGCCACTGGAGAAGAGTTTTATAGTCAACTTTCCATCCTGAGGCCTGTTTAGCCTTTCCAGGAATCTCAAAGCAGCATTTTTCAGAAGAGGCTCCCACTGTGGCGCCTCTGGTTCCAGGAGACAGCGATGCGGAGAGTGATAACTCGGACCGTGTGCCCGTGCCCAGTTTCCAGAATTCCTTCAGCAAAGCTATCGAGGCAGCCTTCCTCAAACTGGACAAACCGTCCACTTCTGACCACCTCTTAGGTAAGTCCAAGGAAAGAACATTCGCCCTCAGTGCTGGGCAGAAGTGCAGGGGCGGCTGGTCTACCTGTTCCTCTAGCCACCCCAGGACATTTGTCCCACTGGGGTCATACCCAGCTGAACACAGGTAGTCCTCGACTTACGTCCACAAATGAGCCCAGAATCTCTGTTGCGGAGTGAGACTTTCATTGAGTGAATTTTGCTTCATTTTCTTGCCCCATTTGTTAAAGCGAATCCCTGTAGGTGTTAAGTTAGTAACAGGGTTGTTAAGGGAATCTGGCTTCCCCATTGATTCTGCTGGTCAGAAGGTCACATGGGGAGAATCACCTGACTCCAAGACGTAAGTATGAATCAGTTGCCAAATGGCTGGATTTTGATCACATGACCCAGGGCAGCGGTGGCTAACCTTTTTGGGCTCCTGTGCCAAAAATTGTGCGTGCACTTGCACGCTCCCACTCGCATGCCAGCACCCAGAAGGCAATGCGTGCCCCCCACGCATGCAAGTATATTCCCCATCCATCCACCCACCCCCGCCACCCCCTTACCTGCACTGTGTCTCACAGCTGATTTTCAGCCTCCCAAAGGCTTGAGGAGGGCTTCTGCAGGCCGAAAACTAGCCCCGTTTTGTCACTTCTGGTATTTTTGGAAAAACAGGAAGGGATGAAACAGGGCTAGTTTTCGGCCTGCAGAGCCTTCCTCAAGCCTTTGGGAGGCTGAAAAAGGCCTCAAACCAGCCGAAAAACAGCTGTGAGGCGCGCGCATGCGCAGTGAGGTAAGTTTGCCTGCAGCTCGCATGCCAGCACAATTGGCTCTGTGTGCCACCTGTGGCAGGCGTGCTGTAGGTTCGCCATCATGGACCTAGGGGATGCTGAAATGGTCGAGTGTGAAAAATAGTCATAAGTCACTTTTTTGAGTGCCGTTGTAACTTTGAACGGTCACTAAATGAACTGTTGTAAGTCGAGGACTAGCTGTACAGTGTACAAGACCCAGACTCTTTAGGATGGCATGACAATGCCAGCTTGCACTAGTCTCGTTGAGATCATAAGTTGTAAGCCGCCTTGGGCTGCATAATAAATAATAAATAAATAATGGTGCCAGGAAAGAATATTTAGCCAAATCTATATGTCTGCTGGCAAGAGCAGATCCTAGACCAGGGGTGCCAAACTCATTTTCATTGAGGGTTTTCTTTGACCTCAGAGAGCCAGGGGGTGGGCATGGTCATGGTGGGTGTGGCCGGGGGGGGGGGGCGTGATATGGGACTTGTGTCTGGGGGGGGGCAGCTGTGGTGGCCAAGTGCTAAGGCAGGACTTCCCTGAGACCCTCACTCATTATAATCTTCCTTCCTTCCTTCCTTCCTTCCTTCCTTCCTTCCTTCCTTCCTTCCCATCTTCCCTTCCTTTTCTTTGTCTTTCCTCTTTCCCTTTCTCCTTTCCTGCCCCTTCTTGCATGCAAAAGGGGAAACATTCTCCTTTTGTTTTAGTTTTAAAAACGGGGCATGGGGTTTGCATGTGTCCCCCCCCCTTTTGGCTAGTAGAGGCGCCCTGGGCCAGTCCTTTGCTGTTTTCAGGCTGGTCCCGCAGGCCAGATCTAAGAACCCTGCAGGGTAGATCTGGCCCATGGGCCTTGAGTTTGACACTTCTGTCCTAGAGGTACCATCCTTACAACAGGCAGGCTGTACTTTTGAGCAAAATAGAATTGGGACCTTTATGCCACATGCAGTAGGCAGATATCACAGGAGTTGCAGCTTGTTTGCCTAGGAATGTTGGCTGGGGGATGGGAGGGGAGGGGAGGGGAGAACAGCCGCCAGGCTTGAGGGGAGACCCCTCCTCAGTCAGGTCTCTCATCTGCTACTCAAGTGAAGGTTGTGCCTTGAAAGGCCCTGATGGTTGTTTTTCTTTTGCAGAGGAGAAACGAGGCAAGAAAAAGAAGCAGAAGCAGAAGCTGCTCTTCAGCACCTCGGTGGTTCACACAAAGTGATTTTATCAGTGGGCAGATTCCTCCTCCTCCTCCTCCTCCTCCTCCTCCTCCTCCTCCTCCTCTCGATTTATTTGGTTTGCTTTTGTGTTTTTGCTGCTATAGATAAATTATTTTAGTCCAAACACGATCTGTTTCTGGGAAGCGGGGAGGGCTAGGGATGATTAAAAATGGGCATATGTGGTTTGTTTGCTTGATACCAAACTGAAGTATTGCAACACACACACACACACACACCCTTGGCCAAAAGGATGTGGGTTTTGCCAGGCTGACTCTTGTTTACCTGGCTTGCCCTTGGGCTGTAGAAGTAAAACATCTGGGTGGAGGGTGCACAGCTGCTTTTGCCATTTGGGGGACAGGTTGAATGCAATTGGCTTGAGGGTGCAGTGAGGTAAGCGCAACCAGGGGCTGTTGCTCACACTTTGGACATAGGGAAGACACCAGCCAATAGAGACATGATGGCTGTGCCCACTTAATTAGCACATGAATGAGCAGTAGGTCGTGGTGCACGTAACTCAGTTCCTCCCTCCCGATGGCAATTGTCTTTCTGCAAAGACCAGGGCTTGCAGAAGTTCTGTTGGAAGAAACCTACCATGGTCCAATCTGTGTGCAGTGGCTGCTTTTGGGGTGAAGGGGCTAATTCCTGGGGGAGGAATGGGGAGCAGAATTTCCCTTTGCACAGAAGGGGCAGCCCAGAGGAGCTTGGCATTGGTTGGATTACCCTAGATATCAGTTGGGTAGGAGGATGTGTGTGTGTGCTTTTCCCACTTTTGTTTCTTCTGTTTGAGAAAAAAATCCCTCATTCTGCACTGCTTTTGGCTTGATCTGAAATTAATTAGTACTAAAGTGTCATTTCCATTGACTACAATGAAGTTTGGTGTAATATACCAACAAAGGTAAATAGTTGCAATAAACCATATGCACAATAATTGGGATTTCTGCAGGCTTTTTTTTCCCCAATTCTATTTTTGATTGAGTTACTCTCATTTGGAATCAACTTGCTTTGTTATGGACAGGCATTACCCATGTCAAAAACTTCTAGCTGAGCTTCCAGCATTGTTTCTCCATTGCAAACCAAACCAGTAACACATCATGCGGTAACTTAAAATTAACCAACCAATGATCTGTATAATCACTTCATTTTAGTACATGCATGGAATAGTCTTTCTTAAGTCATCCCTGAAGTTCCTCCCTAAGGAGAATATTCCCTCAGTATACAGTGGGCTTGTAGAAACTTCTTGACCACAACTGGGGCCAGAAGTTCAGTCACTAAGCAGTATGGTTGTTAAGTGAGTCATCAGGTGACTGGATCCAATTGTATGACCAGTTTTACCATGGTTATAAAGCGAAAACCCTGCCTCCTCTCAATGTGTATCTTTCTCCCTCCCTATCTGTCAATTTTTAAATCAGTTTTAGTGTTAATATTGTTTTAAATTTTGTCTTGTTTTTATGGATTGTAAGCTGTCTAGAGTCACCTCTGGATGAGATGGGCAGCATAGAGGTTTAATAAACAATGACCGCAATTGTTAAGCGAGTCACAGCATTAAGTGAATCATGCATTTAATTAAATCTTGCTTCCTCAATTAACTTTGCTCATCAGAAGACAACTAGGAAGGTCTCAGGTCATGATCTTGTAACTGAGCCTGTAACCATGAGTGAGTTGGCTGCTAAGCACCCAGATTGTGATCACATGACTATGGGGGTGTGTCATATTATGGTTGTAACTTTAAGGGTGGATCATAAGTCGCTTTTTCTAGGACGTATGTAAGTTTGAACCATTATCAAATGAATGGTTATAAGTAGAAGGCTACCTGTAGATGCTGCTTTGCCTTCAAATATATACACTACAGTACAATGGACACACTAACTAGCAGGATGCCTAATGGCCTTCTGCATGCTAAATTCAAGATTCACAGACAATCAGAACAGAGCTGGAAGATACTTGGAGGCCTTCTAGTCCAGCCCTCTGCTCAAGCAGGAGACCCTAGCCTAGACCATTTCAGACAAGTGACTGTCCAGTCTCCTTTTAAAAAACCTCCAGTGACGAAGGCACCCGCAACTTCTGAAGTCATGCCACTGGTTTATAGTCCACAATATTTTTCTGTAACAGGCCATGCCCAAACAAACTGCACTGATTTACAAAAACTGTTAAGACAGTAGTTGCTTTTCAGTACTAAGTAAATCTGCAGCAACTCAAAGGACATTGCACTGCAGTTGATAACTATCAAAAATACTACAGGTCTTCAGCCTTTACAGTGTGGCATGGCCAGGCCTGCATGGAATTGTATTACAACTGCACACAAAATGATGTGGTAGCAGTATGTCTCACTTCTGTATTGTAAAACCCTGGAATTGGAGGGCTGAGGTCACTCCCTTGAACACACCTAATGATGTTTTTCTGGTGATCATCATCTACCTGTGACCCCAACGTACTGTTACCTGTCCAGCACTCAGGAGCGCGAGAACAGGCCTTGATATGCTTTCCAAGTGCTACTGCATCTGTCTCTTAAAGAGTCAGAATTTTACTTCCCTTGGAAAGCATAGCTTATTTGCAGTGGCATATTTCATATTTTAAGTTTCCTGTAGTTATGCCCTTTTAACAACAGCAGAATATTTTTGTACTGTACTCAGGATGGCTAAGTTATTCCGGAAAGTTTCCTTTGAAACCCAGAACAGTACAATTAAAGGTAGAATTGAAACACTGGTTCAAGTATCAGTCATGTATTACTCAAATAGAGTAAACAAACTGAAGAAAGGAATTGTTTATCTGATGGATGGATGGATGGATGGATGATACATATTTGAATACCATCTAATCCTCAGTCTGGATGGTTCACTTCACCAAAAAATCCCCATGAAAATAATACTCATTTTTAATACTCTATAAAGTTTTGATTTTTTAATTTCATTGTTTAGCCCCTTAGAACTGTATTATACAAAGAATTATAGTCTGCATTCATAGTATGCCTTCAAAATAATAAAACCCAACTACAGTATAAAATTGTCCGAATGATAACAAAAAAAGAAAAATGTACAGAACGTGCATCTTCCAAATTCAGACCTGGTTAACTGTTGCTTGTTCCATCCCAAACAAGCATCATCTGGGTTTGCTACTGCTTGTCAGTCACTTGGGTAGCGTTTTGCTGCTCCTATCCGAGAAGAAGGGGCACCACTTTGCCTGCTCCGTGGGCTGTTAGGTGCTGCCAACCATGGCCATTTGCTGCCCAGACTGCTATCTTTGCAGCACTTGCTAACTGCGCTCTGCAAACCCACCAGTGACCCCACTGTTGGGCTGTCTATGCGCATTCATGGTCTTAAGTTTTCCAGCAAATACACTAAATCCATGCTTAGAAAACAGCCTCCAGTTCGCCCCTCAGGAAGTAACTATGTGCTGCACCGAGGAGACAGAAGGATGATGCCATCATGCCGCACCATATATTCCACCCAGTGTCCAGCCCTTATGATTTTCCTATAGGTCAAAAGCTTCCCTCCCTTCCTCTGCCCTTCAGCAAACAGAAGCAGAGACCTGTGGGGGGCAGATTGGTACAATACACATAGCTTCAGCTAGTTTTATAAACACAGATGTGTGAAACTCTGGAAAAATATATAATGGAGAAAAGGTGCTGATCCTTGCCCATGAGAGGCACTCCTTGCCTAAGCACTTCAGGGGTGATGTAATTCAGTCCATCTCCTCGCTCTCTTCATCCCGGAACTCCCACAAACAGCTCTGGACCAACTTCCAGATGGCTTCTCTATCGGCTGGTAAAACAGGGGAAAGGAATTTGCAAGATACCCTCATTTGAGACATCAGTAAATGCCTCGCCATCTTCCAGGGACCCTCCTTCAGTTGACATAATGGTAACGGAATGTCTCTATAGTTGTGTTTCTCAATCCTGAGCAACTTCAAATCTTGTGAATTACAATTCCCAGAATTCCCCAGCCACTCAAGCATTCTGCTGGCTGAGCAACTCTGGAAGTTGAAGACTTAAAAAGTTGAGGAATACTATAGCATTCCTTCCCCCCACCTTGGACTGCAGTGCCCAGAATTTCCTGTCCAATGGATGCCTTTCTTGATTGTCTAACCCTTCAGGCATCTGGAGCAACAAACCAAACAGCTGCCACTCACCTATTGCTTTAGCCTGGCTTTGGCTATTCATATAAAATCCACATTTAACTTTTTGAGCATTGGGAAATAGAAATTAAAAGAAACAAGTTCAGGTTTCCAGGAAGCTGGCATTCCACATACGTTTTCAATACTCCCACTGCAAGACAGTGATATACAGGGGATTTGATTTTTTTAAAAAAATTAATAAACTGCCTGTTTGGACAAAGTAGCCAAAAAAACGGGGGGAGGAAAAAGGCCAATGGAGCCCCAGTGCTTAGGAATTAGAGCAAGGGCCTTCAAACTTGGCAAGTTTAAGACTTATGGATTTCAACTCCTAGAATTCCTGAGCTAACATGACTGAAGGAGGAATTCTGGGAGTTGAAGTCCATAAGTCTTAAAGTTGCCAAGTTTGAGGACCCATGAATTAGATAGATAGTAACCAGTGCTTGGTAATGTTATATTCTATCTCCTTTTTTACAAGGCATTCTGATCTGACTAGGACAGTGTTTCTCAAACTTGGCAATTTGAGGATGTGCAGACTTCAACTCCCAGAATCCCTCTGCCAACCAAACTGGCAGGGGAATTCTGGGAATTGAAGTCTGCATATCTTTAGGTTGCAAGGTTGAAAAACACTAGACCTACAAGCACTTGTCTTCCTATTACAGGAATCTTTAATTCCTGGGTTGGAGGCTGCAATTCAGTTTTTAAAAAAAGCAACCACCACAGACAATGCAGCTATAAAGAACTGATTTATCAAGCTATGGCCTGCCACTGCCTCGTTCCTCATTTTTATTTTATTTGAAAGCTTAGAGTTCTTACTTGGGATCCAGAGAGATTTTTTAAAAGGGAGGTTAAGTTGTGGACGCTCCATCCCTGGAGGTTTTTGAGAAGAGATTGGACAGCCATTTGTCCAAATGGTAAAGGGTCCCCTGTTCAAATGGTTGGACTAGAAGACCTCTAAGGTCCCTTCCAACTCTGTTATCCTGTTCTAAGTTAATGGTGTTCTGACCCATCCAGGTTCCCAAAGAGCAAACACAGACAAAGGCAGCAGCCCCCACCTTTTAAGGTTTAATAACGAATTCTGTTCTGAAGGCTGCTTTCCACTAATTAGCTCCAACAAGAAAGAGCCTTGCGAAGTTGTTTGTCAAGGCTACCAAAAACCCAGAGATAAGAACTAATCTACAAAGTTCTCCAAACACGAACTAAGATGTCCACCAGTTGAGTTTCAGAGCTTCTTTGCTGTCTGCAAAGAATGCTTTTCCAAACCTGGCTTTTATCCTCTTGAGGGAGGGGCCATTACCTTGCAGCCTTACTCCTGAGTTGCCTGTGCTGCTGTAATTGTTCTTTCCTCCAAGTAATCCTCCATGCACATGCACTTGGCACAGGTTCCTCGGGAACCTCCTCGTCAGTGCTGCCAGCCCCCACAATCTCTGAAGGCAGCAATCCACTCCCTGATGGTCCTGGCCCCTCATCAGAGTCATCGCTGTCCTTAGCCATCTGCACCTGCTGCCGGCTAACCACAACAAGTGGCTGCGCTTTGCTCAGGGACATGCCAACATTCCAGATTATGATTAATTACCTTCACTGGTACAGTTCCACAGCAGTAGCTGGTCCCTGCTGTACTGAAAGGAACGTCTGACACGACCGTATTGTTGCTAGAAGCAGAGAAGGAAGACATTAGGATTCTGCCGGCAAAGAAATACTTGCAGCCTAAATATTCAGAGTAATGGATTTTAAAACCACAATAAGACGTTCTCGTTGCCCATTTTTAACAGATAAGCAAGAAACGAAGACTATATTAAAGCTCTTGATGTAGCCTTTACAATTTATGCACACTTCCTTTAAGATTAGGCTATAATCCAGACAACCACTAGAGGGCAGTAAAAACTCTCTATCTCTGCTGCCATTTGGTGACTGAAATACTGTAGTTACTATTTATGAAATCCAGAAATCAGTTTATAATATTCAAAGTGCATTATATTTGAACACAGAAATAACATGTGCACATAACATTTTTTTAAACTAGTGCTTTCTCTCAAAAGTGGGATCCTTTATTTTCAGATCAACCAAGTGTTAATCCACCGGTTGTGAAAGAAATTGACTGGGTTGTTGCCTAAGCTATGTTTAACTTATGCAATACTGCTGCAAGAGAAAATAAATCTTCTGAACTGCTTTTCTAGCAGGATTTCTGGATGAACCCCAACTACACAAATCGTTGCCAATGAAAAATCTCTTGATATTGATTTAATATCCCAGATCATAGAATCCTTTTGAATTGCCTCACAAAAATGGAATTAGACTGATGGGTACATCTAAGGAGGTAATGCTGGGAAACTGTTAATTCCCCCCCCCCAATTACTTGTGTCCTTTTGAATTTTTTTTCTTCCTGTTCAATCATGTCTGATTCCCAGAGGCTGATTTGCTTTGTCCTCTTCCTAGTCTCTCTCTCTCTCTCTGTCTCTCTGTGTTTGTGTGTGGCAGGCCCAAAGTCACCCAAGTGGCTTTGTGTCTAAAGCAGAACTAAAGGCTCAGGGTTGACTCAGCCTTCCATCCTCTCGGGGTAGGTAAATTGAGGACCCAAGATTGTTGGGGGCAATAAGCTGATTTTGTAAAAATGCCGCTTAGTAATAAGCAGGCATATACAATGGAAGGAAGGCTATTGCTGAGCACACTGGGTTGTATCCCAAAAATTGTAAGCCACCCTGAGTCTTCGGAGAAGGGCGGCATATAAATCTAATTAAAAATAAAATAAAAATAAATAATAAAACTCACTTTCTCCCAATTTCTACTGCAAGTGTCCTTAACAATTATACCAACCTGACTTTATTTTTCATTTCAACCTTGCTTTTGAAATTGTTACACATTTGTGTTATTCCTGTAAATTGTATAGATTTTTTTATTAAAAAATACCCAGACTTTGAATGATTCCATTTCTGGCAAAGATGAACATGCCATCAATAAATCAGATTATTTCCCTTAAGAGATTGCACAAGGGAAGATTTAAAAAAAAACATGTCCTATTAAAATACAGACTCTTGCAAGAGAAAGCTTACCTCCAACATGAAGTGTGTTAAAAGAGCAGGGGCAATGTTGGCTCCTATTTTCTAACTGAGTAATAAAAGGAAGGGACGACCACAGAAGCCGATAAAAATCTTTCCGGCAACAGAAAAGAACCACTCTCGTGTAGGCATTCAGGTATTTTACTGAAGAGAGAAACCAGAGAATCTCATGAAGGGAAATGGTGGGATGAGCAGCATGCAGAAATTCCCCTCCTTTTAGGAAAACGAAGTGTGGCTTCCTTTAGTTTTGGCAACTTTAAGCCTTGGCAACTTTAAGCCTGGCGGACTTCAACTCCCAGAATTCCCCAGCCAGCATTGCCAAAAACTTCAACAAAAATGACCCATAGCAAACAATGGATTTGCTCAATGACCATGGATTCATCTAGCAACCATGGTGATTTACTTAACAACTGTTGCAAACATAATAAAATTAGGTCAGTGACATGACTTATTTTATGATCATCACAACTTATGACTGTAATGTTGTTCTGACCTGGCTCCCAAACACAGCAAACCCTCTGTAGTTAAATAAATGTTCCCTTTATTAGGAGCACCAGCAGCTCTGACAAATATATATATATATATCTCACAGCAGGCTAAGTCTGTCTGGCAGGGAGATGAATAGCTGTCTGTCACATCTATACATCTTCGCCTCCTGCCTTTTATCCCCAGAGCTAGGATGGGGCTTTGCTAGCAGCAGTGGCTCTTCTATCCCAAGGACCGGCTCATAGATTTCCACTGCTCTCCTCTCCTCTGCCTTCTGCACATCAGGCACTGGACCCAGCTCTTCCTCCTCTTCCTCATCAGCCACCTCCAGACCTGGGGGCTGTTGACTCTCCGAGGGTTGACGGATGGCCCAGTCTCTGCCTCTGCCTCTCACTCTCTGCCAGCTCCATTCCCTCTTCCCGCTTGGAGGTCTCAGATTGCCTTGATGCTGGCCCTGACTCCCACCCCTACTCATCTGATTTGGCTGGTGGAGGGGCCAGCGCCCAACAGGCCACAACAGATGTGCAGGCTCCATCACGGCCATTAGTGAAGGACTACCTGCATTGTGCACTAGCAAAACCCGGGAAACCATACCTGAAAAAGCATTAGAGCAACAGGCAGCTCCAAAGTCTCCATGTATTCTTGCAACCGCATTCTTCACCGCATTGTGCACGATGCGCTCCTCAATGAACTGCCGACAGCGAGGGTCTTCGGAGATGATCTCACAGAGGAAGTACCTGGAAAAGCAGAGCAGAAGATCAAAGAGAGGATTCTTAGAGCTACCTATAGTGCACCACCAGCGTTACACAGCTGGGCAGCAGAATGCCTTCATAACTTCCAGCTATGGGCGCTCCATCAGTGGAGGTTTTTAAGAGTCTAGACAGTCACTTATCTGAAATATTACAGGTTCTCCTGCTTGAGCAGGGGGCTGGACTGGAAGACCTCCAAGGTCCCTTCCATGCCTACGATTCTGTTATAATCAGTGAAAGGGCTTCCCTCCAGAAACCTCACGGAGGTTTTTAAGAAGAGATTGGCCAACCATTTGCCTGAAATGATATAGGTATATAGGGCCTCCTGCTTGAGCAGAGGGCTGGACTAGGGGATCTCCAAGGTCCCTTCCAGCTGTATTCTATTCATTCGCACCACGCGCTTGGCCCGCGTTTCCACGTGTCATTGGGAAGGCAGCGGCTGCCTCGGCCGAACGAGGGCTCCAAGCGCCGCCGCCGCGCTCTCCGAGCTCCCGCGCTCACCCCTCCCTGCCGCCCGCTGAAGCCTCACCGGTTCCTAAACCGCACCATAGCGGGACTCGGTCTGGAAGAAGAGTTAAGGTCGGTATGCTCTACCCGCCGCGTCTCTATCGCAGAAGCGCCCTCGCCCACAGAGATAAGAAAAGAAACGGGCACTTTCTCCTGCTCAGCCGCTCTCACTGGAAGTCACTAGAGAAATCTTGATTCCCCCCCCTCCAAATTTATTCTAAGTTTACAGCTGTATCTACGGGCATTTAAATCCGCTTTTTTCCCTCTAGGTTAGAGAGAGAGAGAGACAGACAGAGAGAAAAAAGCCGGGCGATCACTTCCGGGGCGGAGGACGACTCTTCTCTTTTTCGTTTCTCTGAGTTATCCTATCAATTGAGAAGGCGGCGCGGCAGCAAGGCCGATTACATCAGAAAAGACTCTCCTTCCCATTGGCCCGCATCTGACGTCACGTTTTTGCACTCTCTCCTTCTCTATCGTGTTCGCCTTTGGAAAGTTCTTTTCGTTCTTTTTTTTTTCTCCAGCGGACCAATCAGCGGCTGTCATGCATCCTCCCTTCCTTTTTCCCCTCCCACAAATGGTTTATTTTCCCTCTCTGAAACGTAGCGCCTCTCTCATTGGCTGTCTGAGAGGGAGAGGCGGGGAGAGGACAAAAGCGGAGCTAATAAAAGCCGTTGCCTTTTTTTCCCGCCCTTTGTATAATTTGGGGGGGGGAGGGCGGGGTTTCTTGAGGCAACGCTTCGTTTTTTTAAATAAACGCAAATAAGAGAATGGGATGTCTGCAAATGACACGCCAGTTGTCACCACAACACACAACCTGCCAGTGAATAATTCCGGGGACACGAAAAGCCTTCTGAGGATGGCTGGGATAACAATACCCATCATCCCCACTAAGAAGGCAGTGCAGCCAAGGCACATCCTGCCTTGTAGCTGTGGAGATTCAGTGTGGATTGGCTTAGCTTAACCCACCTCAGTGGTGTGGCAGCACTAAACATTTAAGAGTGGATCAGTCTTGGATGAGAGACCACCAGGAAAGCTCAGGACTGAATGATGTTGAAAAACAAGGCAGAAGAATTTGGGAATAATTTGAGGGTTCTCGAAGGGATGTGTCACTAGAGAGAGAAGAGAGCTGACATTACAGTTGGAGGAGGAGGATGCTATGAAAAGACAAGTGATCAATGATAAACAGAATCGGGCTGGAAGGGGCCTTGAAGGTCTTCTAGTCCAACCCCCTGCCCTGGCAAGAGATTATGCCATTCTGGACAAATGACTTGTCTAGTCACTTCTTAAAAACTTCCAGTGATGGAGCACCTACAACCTCTGAAGCTTTTCCACTGATTAACTGTTATCAACTGCCAAGAAATTCCTCCTCCTGCATTGGAATTTTGTTTTAATGTGTGCCATTGTGTATGCAGGAAAGTGATAATAAAAGTTATCTTATTTCCAGGTTGAATCTGTCTTTAATGAGCTTCCAGCCATTACTTCTTGTACTGTCCTCTTCAAAGTTCTGGAGAAAAATCATTGCAGTGCAAGCCTATTGTATGTGAAAGAAACACTGAATTTTATGAAAACAAAGGATCAAAGCTAACATGCTGAGTTGACGGCAATGGAAGGTCAAGCAGCCCAAAAGAAAGACACTGATCAAGGCAAAGCAGGTGGACCTACAGGTGAATACAGGCTTCACCATGTCTGATTTGCTAGTTGATGCATTGCTATTGAGGGACTTCGAGGAGGAAGTTGATACTAGGAAAAAGCAGTTGGAAACACTGAAGCACCATGCTATACTGTCCCTTTTTTCTTAGTGGAATCAAAAAGAAAAAGTGAAATCTTTACTGCCCTTCTGAATTGCTTTGCTTTTAACATTAAACAGAA
The DNA here is from genome assembly GCA_009733165.1 of Naja naja. Taxonomy (NCBI): domain Eukaryota; kingdom Metazoa; phylum Chordata; class Lepidosauria; order Squamata; family Elapidae; genus Naja; species Naja naja. The sequence goes on from CM019165.1 coordinate 14,342,818, forward strand.
TAAAATAACATGTGTAAATATGGCATTAAATTGAGTACACTAACTTGTGCCTTTAATATTCCAGCAGTGTGCATATTATTAGGAGGCCTCAAAATTAAATAGCCATCTAGAGTGCCAATGTAAACAGAAAGATGGCATATATAATTTGAAAGAAGTAAGTCAAGCTCAAATCTGAAAGAGACATTACCTGTATGTTATTGTAAACCACTGTACTGGACAAGCAGAATAAGGTTGACAGATAATAAGGTTCTCTGATCTTTCTGTAGAATTGCACCTCAATCAATTCAGTTAATGTTTTTTTCTAAATAACTCACAATTTTTGGATTTTCAATTCATAATGCCAAAAGAATTAAAAAAACAAGCACAAGGATTCTTTGGCCACAGAATGTATATAGTTATAATTTATTCAACTGTTCTTTTTTTTCCTGAGACAAGAGAAGATAAAATTTCTAATGCGACTCTGGTTAGGTGCACTTGCAGTCCCTATTCTGTAAGTTGTGGCCACCCTCCACCCAGTGGAAATTGGAGCAATTAAAGGAATAGAATGAATGTGACATCCTGTGGCTTTCCATTTTCCCTTTCCATTTTCTACTGTCTAGAAAAACTCATTTACACTTCAAATCTTGGCCTGCTGGCACTTGTAGGACGACATCTTGAGTGCAAAGGATGTTACGCTGCCACTTGCAAAAAAGCCTCACCTAAGTGGGCTTGTTCAAATATTGGAAATGTCAATGGAGTAGAACATTTCTAGGATGTTGGACCATCCTTCCCTTTCAGAGACTGTCCAACTTGTTGGAGGGAAACAGAGACCAGCCCTTTTCATACTGATGCCTTGCTAGAAAATCCACAAACAGAAGAGACCAGATTTGACAAGATCAGGGAGAAAATACAACAGATGTAATGCAGACTTCAGGTGGGAAGAAGGTAGGATTAAGTTTTATCTCTTGCACATTCCCTTAGATGTGAACAAAGCTAACTAGTGTCATGCTTGAAGACTTTGGTGAGTGATGGGCAGTATAATAAGTATTGATTGTGCAACAAAAATACAGATTTCATAAAAACATGTGAGTACTTATGGAAAAATATGACTGCCCTTTTACTTTCAATCTCCTTGAAATGCTACTTCCTTTTCTAACAAACTTGGCTCAAATTGTGGCTTCTGCATTGTGTTGCAGGAAATTTACATAATTGCTTCCTTGCAATCCCTAAAAACCTTTTTATGGTTATGAGTGTCCTCCATCTGCATTGCCAAATTTGCTAGTCTGATTGCCAAGAATTGATAGCCGTTTCCTGTAATTCTATAGAAGGAAACAGGTAAATGTACTTGACAAAACTTCAAAAACAAAGGAGAATCCTACTTCTTCACATGCCCCCTTGTATGTCAGATGCAGCCTTGCCCACTTGACCTACCACCCAGCTAGGCTATGAGGGACCTTCCCATGCCAGAACATGGTGCAGCCCAAGTCACTACAATATACGGTATATATTGTATGTTCTCTTTTACTTATTTAATATGTATGTTGTTAATGTATCCAACATTAAATTCATAAACTAATCACATCCTTGCTTTGGGGCCTGAAAGAGTCTTGTGTGCCACAGTGCCAGCCAGGTAATCCTTCAGGTGTCTCAATAGTACATGGTCAAAAAAGTCGAGACAGCACATAAAAAATGGGCAAAGGTTCAGTTTTGCCATTGTGGCCCCTACCTTGACTTTTTTTATGATTATAATAATCTGGAGCTTAACATGTTTAAAATTGTAGAGATGAGAATGGGTTTTAGGGGGAGCCTTTCTATTTTATCCCTCTTACTATAGAAAGCACAGTATCAGCAGTAGAGTCTTTCAAGTGCTTGCATTCTATAATCTCCCAGGACTTGAAATGGATGCTTCAGATTAGAACCATCATTAAAAAGCAAAACAAAGAATGTTTTTCTTGCATCAACTTAGGCAGCTCGGACTGCCCCAGGAGCTGTTGATACAGTTTTACCAAGGAATTATTAAGTCTGTCATTTCTGCTTCTATAACTGTCTGGTTTGGTACAGCAATCAAACAGGGCAGGCACAGATTCTGTAGTTAAGACTGCAGAAAGAACAATTTCAACCAGCCTGCCTTCCATAGAAGACCTGTCTCTTGTGTGGGTCAGAAGGAGGGCTGAGATTATCTGCAGACCCCTCACATCCTGGACATAAACTGTTTCAAGTCATTCCCTCCGTATGGCACTATAGGGCATTGTATGCCAAAACAATTAGGCACAGGGGCAGTTTTTCCCCTCGTGCCATCACTCCGCTGAATACTTAATTCTTTCAGTGCTGCTAGTGTCTATTAGCCCAGTGTACTGTAGTATTATTTATGCTTTTATTATCTTCTTTGCTCCCTCTTTTTATTGGTATTATTATTTTTCTGTTGCTTTGCTGAGAGCTTCTGTATCGGAGGCAAATTCCTTGTATGTCCGATCACATTTGGCCGAATAAAGTATTCAGTTCAAGCTGTGAACAGGTTTGTAAGCCTTTGAGTCTATTGAAGTCTCAGCACTCCTGCTTCAACCTTTTTTCCCTTGCTGGCTCTAAGCTTTGTGGTTAATATGTGTTTAATCTGGTTGCATTCTGGACATTCCCCTCCCAGACAATGGTTAGCTTTCCAGCTCAGGATCCCGATGGGTTTTCCGCTGTGTGGACACTTCTCCAGATATGCAATGCTTTCCTTGTGCCTTACGAAACCCTGCACACAGGTTGTGTTTTTCCATTTGACAATGATGCAGCTGTGGCTTTGGTACCCTGTCTGCCTCAGTGCGCTTGGTCGGGTAATCGGATAGGAAGGGTGCACTGAGCCAGGTCCAGGGAGTAGCAAAGAGCTTCTATTTTTGGCTTAGGAGTCTGATTAGGTGCGGCATGGAAGGCGGAAGAAAGAATGTATGGAACAAACCATTTTCCTTTGTTTTTAACCAGGAAAGCACCACTATAACCACATTCACCTGGGGTAGCTGCCACCTATGTGGAAATTCCATAATCAATATCACCTTCCTTAATTTATTCCATCTAGAAGAAAGGTACCTGATACAGGTAGTTCTCAATTTAAGTCCCTAACTGAGTCCAAAATTTAAGTTGCTAAGTGAGACAATTAAGTGAACTTTGCTCCATTTTATGACCTTTTCGCCATAGTTAAGTGAATCACTGAAGTTGTTAAGTTAGTAACATGGTCTTTAAGCCTCCCCATTGACTTTGCTTGTCAGAAGGTTGCAAAAGGGGATCGCACGGCCCCACCAGGCACTGCAATCATCATGGATATCAGTTTGGCAATTGCCAAGAGCCTGAATTTTGCTCATGTGACTGTGGAGATGCTTGCAATGGTCAGAAGTGTGAAAAATGGTCATGAGTCACTTCTGTTCAGTGCCACTGTAACTTTGAATGGTCATTAAATGAACTACCTGTAGTTTTTAATTGTCCGTGCTCTCAGCATAAGAGTATATTGAGCGCATCTCACCTAACAGTTGTGTTAGATCTTGGGTGCAGACGACAAGAGGCTCCAGCTCATTCAACTCTATTTTATTCTCTACAGGGAAAAAGGCGCGAACTGCAGCTGTGGCAGCTCTTTATGTAGCCCAGCTAGCCGCGGCTTTGACCAGTGGAGGCTGTTTGGTTTTTCCCCGCTCTCGCGATTCAACCAATAGGAGGTAAGTATGCTAATATCTAACAAGTTGGATCACGGACAAATACAAAATATTGTAAGCTGACCAGAGTTACTTGGCAGTGAGATGGACAGAATGTAAATTGAATCACTTGTTTGTATCACTTTTGTTTGTATGTACACTGTATCCTTACGATTTATATTGACTGTTTCCTAGTATGATTTGATTGCTTATTGTACCCTATGACTATCATTAAGTGCTGCACCTTATGATTTTTGACTCTTGACAAATGTATCTTTTCTTTTATGTACACTGAGAGCACTTGCACCAAGACAAATTCCTTGTGTGTCCAATCACACTTGGCCAATAAAGAATTCTATTCTATAAATAAGTAAATACAGGTGAGAGAGGAGATGGGTCCCTGATGCTCAGTGGGGAAAATGGCTTCAAATCTCTGGGGATTCTGGAAGGAGAACCATCCTGATGCCTCTAAGTCAGAGGTCTCCAAACTTGGCAGCTATGCTGGCTGGAGAATTCTGGGAGTTGAAGTCCACAAGTCTTAAAGTTGCCAAGTTGGGGGGCCCTGCTCTAAGTTTTTTTCTCTCTAGCATTCTAAAAAAAAGTTTTTTTTCTCTCTAGCATTCTAGACCAGCAAACTTTGTCCATACTAAAGGAGACATTAATGATACTATCAATATGGTAGAGATAGCTTTTTATAATAATTAATAATTATAATTATAAGTGGAGAGAAGGCTTAGACTGAAGAAGGGCTTTTGGTCTTGGGAGGAACCTATTACTGGGGTAATGAAAGCTGTTTTGCCCAAGAGCTAACAGCAAAGGAAATTCTTTTATAACCCAAACATGAGAGGATCGATGATGTAGAACAGGGGCCTCCAAACTTGGCAACTTTAACAGATTAACAGAGTTGGAAGGGACCTTGTAGGTCACCTGGTCCAACCCTCCACCCAAGCAGGAGACCCTGCACCATTTCTGACAGATGGCAGTCCAATCTCCCCTTGAAAGCCTCCAGTGATGAAGCTCCCACAACTTCCGAAGGCAACTCCTGTTCCATTGGTTGATTGTTCTCACTTTAAGACTGGTGGACCTCAATTCCCCAACCAACAAAGCTCACGGGATCACCAGGTGTGAAGTTGTATTTTAGATTTCTGATTCAAGAGGTGGATTCACCGTCTCTTCCAATACCTTGGTGCTTAGTTCCTCCTTGTTTCAAGTCAGAAAGTGGGTGCTGTAGTGGTCCTATGTTTCATTTGGATCAATTTGTCTCTCCTTGATTGACGGGATGATTCTCTCAGCTCAATTTATTTGATGGCACTGCTGTTGTGGAATCAAATGAAGGGAATCCCCAAGAGATAAGAGGGAAAGGTCATGTCAACATATACGCACAAATAAATAAATATGTTCAGTTGTTGAAGACCTCTGAAAATTACTGTAGCAAGTTCTTATTGGTGCCCAGCCCAAATTTGCTTTCTTGCAATTTAAATCTTTGCTGTCTAGATGTATCTTCTGTCCCATCTTTTGCATGATATCCCTTCCATTATTGTATTTCCATGTAATCCTCAGGCTATCTGTATCCAATCCTCTAACTATTCCTCCCAAATTTTTCCTTCCAAGGGGAAGAAAACCTTCTTGGGGTTTAATATATGTTCAGAGTTCATTCTGCTGAGGTTTGATTTAGTTAGGCTCTCCCTCCGTCCCTCTCTCCTTCCTTCCCTTCCCTCCTTCCTCCCCTCCTTTCCTCCCTCCCTCCCTCTCTTCCCCTTCCCTCCTTCCCTTCCCCTCCCCCCTTCCCCATAACTTTACAGAATACATACTGTGTTTCCCCGAAAATAAGACCTACCCCGAAAGTAAGACCTAGCACTATTTTCTAAACCTGCCCTAATATAAGACCTACCCCGAAAATAAGACCTAGTGTAAATCTCCAGTTCCAGGAAGAGTTTTCAGGGAGCAACCGTGCACCCGCGAAACACCCCCCCCTACACACTCACACCCACTATTTGGCACCATAAATATATAAGACCTACCCCGAAAATAAGACCTAGTGTGTTTTGGGGAGCCAAAAAAAATATAAGACAGTGTCTTATTTTCGGGGAAACATGGTAGGATAAAAACAGCTTTTTTCTTTGTCCAGTGACGCAAACTGCTCCATGTTTGATATCTACCCAGAAACCAGAAATTTAATGCTCAGAAATATAGTGGCTAACGATGATAGATGGGTGGATGAAGGCACACTCTACTTTCCCCATTTGTATTATTGTATTGTTGCTGGAGAAGATGGGAGTGGGGGAGAGAAAAGCTGAATTCCACATACTGTATTCCATCTTTCCGAGGTCAGTAAAATGAGGACCCAGATTGTTGGGGGCAGTATGCTGACTTTGTGAACCGCTTAGAGAGGGCTGGAGGGGTCTCAACTTTAAGCCTGGCGGACTTCAACTCCCAGCTGGTTGGGGAATTCTGGGAGTTGAAGTCCGCCAGGCTTAAAGTGGCCAAGGTTGGAGAGCCCTGCTGTAAAGCACTGAAACTATTGCTATTGCTGTTCAGCGCACTCAGCATGGGGCCCACTTATACTCTAGAGGGCGCTGTTTTTCCATAACTGAAATTCTCATGGGGATAGATAGCTGGTTTGCAAAGGGTACTCAAACTGGAGGCGGTATTAAGTGCAGTTTTAGCTCTACTTTGAGCATATTTATTCATGACTTGGGTGCAAAGAATACTTAATCTGATTTGCATATCGTGAAAAAATGCATGGAATAGGTAGTAAGAAGACAGAAATAAAAATTCAAATCAGTGTTGATGGAATTATGAAAGGGTTGAAAATAACTGTTTGAATTAAGAGGAAACCAATCAGATTGTCAGGTGCAAGATGTACAATTCCTGGCTTGACAATGATTTTTGGGAAAAAGATTTTGGAATAGTAGATTGCAACTATGTACATGAACTAATATTGAATTGTGGGTGTGAAACAAAACAACAGAAAATTTCAGCCACATCCATAGATATTTAGTTTCCAAATCATAAGAAGCTAATGATTCTACTTGCAGTCCATTGGTCTGTGCCCACTTTCCATGTGCTGTTCAATTCTTGGTACAGTGCTGCATTTAAAGAAGGATCCAGGCTACAATATAAAGCCTTAGTAAGACCACACCTAGAATACTGCATCCAGTTTTGGTCACCACACTATAAAAAAGACGTTGAGACTCTAAAAAGAGTGCAGAGAAGAGCAACCAGGATGATTAGGGGACTGGAGACTAAAACATGTGATGAACAGTTGCAGGAACTGGGCCTGGCTAGTCTAGTGAAGAGAAGGACCAGGGGAGACAGGATAGCAGTCTTCCAATATCTGAGGGCTGCCACAGAGAGGAGGAAGGGGTCAAGCTATTTTCCAAGGCACCCGAAGGCTGGACAAGGAATAATGGATGGAAACTGAACAAGGAGAGATTCAACCTGGAAATAAGGTTCAACCTGGAAATAATAACCTATATGGCTCAGGACCAGGTTATCTCCAGAATCGTCTCCTACCCTGCGTCTCCCTGCGACCAGTAAGATCCCACAGAGTCAGACTCCTCCGGGTTCCATCAGCTAAACAATGCCAGCTGGCAGGCCCGCGGGGGAGGGCCTTCTCTGTGGCTGCTCCGGCTCTCTGGAACCAGCTACCTCCCGAGGTCTGGATTGCCTCCACCGTACTGACCTTCCGCAAAGCAGTGAAAACCTGGCTTTTCCAGCAGGCATGGGGCTGTTGATCTCACAACTGAGATCTAGCGAGATCCGGCCCTTCTGTTGTTTGCTGTTTTTTAAATTGTTTTTAAATTTTTTATAATGTAATTCTTTGTGTTTTTTTGCTGTGAGCCGCCCGGAGTCCTTTGGGAGTTGGGCGGCATATAAGTTTAAATAGATAGATAGATAGATAGATAGATAGATAGATAGATAGATAGAAATTTCCTGACAGTGAGAACCATCAACCCATGGAACAGAAGTTGCCTTCAGAAGTTGTGGGTCCTTCATCAGTGGAAGCTTTCAAGAAGAGACTGGACTGCCATCTGTTAGAAATGATGTAGGGTCTCTGCTTGGATGGGGGCTTGGACTAGAATCTAATGAGAAGGACTAGGGGAGATATGATAGCAGTATTCTAATATTTGAGGGGCTCCTACAAATATGAGGGGGATCAACTTAGTATTTTCCAAAGCACCAGAAGGCAGGACAAGAAACAATGGATGGAAACTAACCAAGGAGAGAAGCAACCTGGAATTAAGGGGAAACTTCCTAATAGTGAGGACAATTAACCAGTGGAACAGCTCGCCACCAGAAGTTGTGGGGGCTCCATAACTAGAGATTTTAAAGAAGAGATTGGACAGCCATTTGTCTGAAATGGTGTAAGGATTCCTTCCTGAGCAGGGGGTTGGACTAGAAGACCACCAAGTTCCCTTCTAACTCTATTAGTCTTACGTTCTATGTTCTGTGACTTTCTGTCAGCCACTGTATGTCCCACTACTGCCCTTCAAGCAGCCAAATTCTCCGATTCCCTCCCTCCCATTGAGTTGGTGTCTGATTTTTGCACATCCTCATCAGTCACCACCCACTGGGAGCCCAAGAAAGGAGGCCTGGCTTTTTGGCTTCCTCTGACTACTTAACATCACTTAACCTGGCATGGAGCTGATGCCTCACTGAAGGTGGGGCTGGAAACCCCATGAGCCAGCAGTGGCATTAATTAACAACCCCAAAAAGGGACCAAAAAGTGGCTCTTGTTTGCGATCTCAAAATGGACAATAGGTGGCCAGCCTGTGGTGGATACGGGTCTTCCCAATAGCCTCAGCTCCATCATTAATTTCTCTCACTTCATTTGGAAAGACGCCCAAAGGGCAAATGTGAAAAGGCTTCTCTTGGTTCTGCCGCACACTCTGGGTCTGTCCAACCTCACTTTCCCCACGCTGCTTTTGGAAGAAAAATCCATCCAGGTTCCAAGCTGGGAGAAAGGCGCTGGAAATAAAATGGAGGCTGATTGGAAAGAAGGTCTGTTTATTGATGAACAGAACTGCAGCATGCAGTTCTGGGACAGCTGACAAATTAGCTTGATGAGTGCAAGGATTTTTATACAGTTTCTGAAATGCTGCAGGGATTGTGCAATGTAGTGAGCCTCGTGTCTTTTGCTATTCTAATGGTGGTGGGTTAATCCTATTATGTCCTGAAAGGTCCTGTCCTGTCAGGTCCTGTCCTGAGAATCTGGGTGGGGGAAGATGTAGCAATAGCACTAGCAATAGACCTTAGACTTATATGCCACTTCACAGTGCTTTACAGCCCTCTCTAAGTGTTTACAGAGTCAGTCTGTTGCCCCCAGCAATCTGGAACCTCATTTTACCGACCTTGGAAGGCTGAGTCAACCTTGAGCCTGGTGATATTCGAACTGCCAAATTGCAGGCAGCTGGCAGTCAGCAGAAGTAGCCTGCAGTACTGCACTCTAACCACTGTGCCACCGTGGCTCTTAAATGTAAATTTTATTCCCATCCCTGGAGGTGAAAGTGTTTTCTTTGTGAATAGTCTGGTCCAAGATTTCTTAATGGACATCTGCTGGTGGCTATTAAGAAAGGCCAGGGGCTGCTTCCTGCCTCTAAGAAATTGTTTTTCCTTTGGGGAAATATAATATTCTACCTCTTTAATATTCCCCAAAGTATTTCATTCTCTGTGGGGTGGGGCTTGACACACTGCCTAATCTTGCTTAATCCAAGATTCCCTTTAACAGGAAGGGAATTTCAGGCAATCTGGAGGGTTTCTACTCCTGCATCACCAAGGGCCTTGGTGGCTCAGGCTGTTAATTGCCTGCACTTAAGATCCAGCTGCCTACAACTGCTGTAGGCTCCAATCCCACCAGGCTCAAGGTTGACTCAGCCTTCCATCCTCTTGGGGTAGGTAAATTGAGGACCCAAGATTGTTGGGGGCAATTAGCTGACCTTGTAAAAATGCTGCTTAGTAATAAGCAGGCATATACAATGGAATGAAGGCTATTGCTGAGTGCATTGGGTTGTATCCCAAAAATTGTAAGCCGCCCTGAGTCTCCGGAGAAGGGCGGCATATAAATGTAATTAAAAAAAAACCCCAATAAACAGCATTTGCCTTTCATCATAGTGACTTCCTTGAAGAGCTGTTTGTCTGTGCTGCTCACTTAACCTTTTAATTTTCTTACGAGTTCCGATCCTGTAACTGTCAGGATACACATGTTCTCTGTTTAAAGAAAAAAGCCTAAACAAGAGGGTGAAATGCTCCAGTTGGAGATATAAGCAAACATTGGAAAAATAATGAAAGCCCAATGATAAACAAACCAAAATTAGCACCTGGAAATGGCCTTATGCCAAGTCAGCCCAGACTTATTTGCTAAGAAGGGTTTGGCAAGATTTTTCTCTTGCCCAGCGTGAAAAATGCCAGGGATGACAGTCTACAGGCACAGCACCTGCCCTGCCCTGCATTGGATCCCTGCCATTCCTTTATTATTCCTATCCCATCCCATAAACACTCACACAGTTATTTTGGCCTTCTCTTGAACTATTTTTCAGATTTCTCTTTGCAGGAGGTGCTTTGGAACAAGCCAGAATGAGTGGTCCTTGGTGTTCTCTGAGCTTGGTTGTTTTCTTGCAGATGTTTCCTTACCTGAACTAGGCAACATCATCAGTGCTAGTCTGGCACTGATAATGTTACCTACTTTGGCTAAGGAAATGCCAATAAGAAAACAGCCAACAACCCCTCAATTCAATCCTGAGCTACAAATTTCTCCTTTATCACAAGCCAGAATGTAAGCACAGCATTCATAGCTTGTTTCAGGCTTCACAGAAGTACCCCCCCCACACACACCAGTTGTATTTGGATGTGCGCTGAAGCATCTTTTCAAACTCATTTTCAAAGCATGCACAGCTTCACACAAGCAGAACTGTCTGCTGTCTGATTGTACATTCAGCGTTCTACAGAATTCCTTTGAAGCTACCCGTCCCTTTTGATTTTGCTCACTGTTGCGCAGCCCCAGTTATAACCAGTGGGCTGAAGGGGCCTGGGATACGTCTGCTTCATTCTCAGAAGACCTGCTGGCCTCTCACAAATTCCCAGTGTAGAACTTCCCACCCTCCTAGAGAATGAAATGTTTTGGGGAATATTAAAAAGGCAGGATATTATATTTCCCCAAAGGAGAAACAGCGCTTCCTGCATAGTAAAACAGCCTCCAGCAGATGCAAGACGTCTTTAGAAATGGATATTTGTGCTCATTAAGAAATTTATTCATAAACTAAACATCTTCAGCTCCAGGGTGATGGGATTAAGAAGGACATGACATTTTAGGATATAATAGTATTAACCCACCACCATTTAGCAAAAGACACAAGCCCCTTCATTGCATAATCCCCAGAACAGTTCAAACTTCAAAAATCACAGAAACCAGATCCATCCACTCATTCAACAAGCAGAAGCAGGTTCTGCTCTTCAATAAACTTTCTTTCCAATCAGCCTCCATTTTATTTCCAGCACCTTTTTCCCAGTTTGGCACTGAACCAGATGGAATTTTCTTCCTATACCAGCTTTCAATTGTTCTTTTTTAATGGCATTTTTTTAGTCATTCTAAATATCCAGCAAGTGTGCCCCCTTATTTTGGGAAGAAGGAGCCTGCTCTCAGGTGTATCAGTGTACACAACTAATAATGACAATCTGAGACACATCTGAGACCCATATTAACTATAAAAATGAGTATGAAGGGGGCCCTGTGGTGGAAATCGGACAATTTCCTTTTAATTCAGTGTTTGATGTCCCTTCCTAGGTCAGGGGTTCCCTAACTTGGCAACTTTCAGACATGTGTGGACTTCAACTCCCAGAATTCCCCAGCCAGCCATGCTCTAGAATGCTGGTTAGTAGCAATAGAAAACATTACTTTTGCTTTCGAGAAATCCTAGAATATATTTTCCATTCACACATTTCGTTAGAGGAATTGCTGGATTTCATCCAGCATGAAAAGCACATAAGAAATGGCCACCATCTTCTTTTCTGACCACAATCCAGAGGCCACCCCTGCCCCTGAGGCCAGTAGGACATGGCACTGGAGATTGTGGCGTCCAGCTGGCAGAAGAGGCAGCTAAGTCACTTTCTCCCCACCTGAAGGTGGGGCCTGTTGGAAGGGCTGCATTCAGGCTTACATAAACCTGGTGATGTGACAAGGCAGCCAGCATCCTTCTGTTGCACTTGCCTATGAAAAGCATATTTTCATCCTAAAATAACCTCCTCCGCTGAATGTACAAAACAATCTGGCTAAAATTAAAACAACCATTTGAATCTTTGGCTGCTCCTGCCTGGGGCTTTCTGTTCTCGGCTCACCCTCCCCCCCACACCCCGACCTCCCTTTTCCTTCATTTTACAAAGTCACTGAAACAGAAATGAGCATTTTTGGCACAATGGCCTGGAGCTCAGAGCACAGAGGAGGCCACTTGTACAAGCTGAACCCCCTCCAAAGCTCCCTCTGGAACACACAGCTGAGTAGCAGCATTTTGCCAAGCAGCCAATGTCTTTCCAAAACCATTTGCTCATTAAACCAGAATAATTCATGACCTTCTGACAGGGAGGCACTCCTCTGTTTATGCCCAACCACCATTCTTGAGGGTTTTCTTTCAAAAAGAGCCTCTGCCATCATCGTTGCTTACAAGGATCAATTCTGCAAGCTGTCCCAGCTGCTGCAAAATAATTTTAGTGTATAGAGTGAATCTCCTGCAAAAGCTACTTGGGAATTTCAGCTTCTGTTGGTGCGGGGCTCAAACCATACCCTGGGAGGCATTTTTCTGACATCTGCCCTGATTCTGAGTTAACCAGTGTCATCTTAGAGAAAATGTTTAAAAGTAGCCCATGCCTTCCAATTATTGGTAGTATTAATAGTTAAGACATAATATCCAAACAAGATGTCCTAGTCTAGTGAAGAGAAGGACCAGGGGAGACATGATAGCAGTCTTCCAATATTTGAGGGGCTGCCACAGAGAGGAGGAAGGAATCAAGCTATTTTCCAAGGCACCCAAAAGCCAGACAAGGAACAATGGATGGAAACTGATCAAGGAGAGGTTCAACCTGGAAATAAGGAGACATTTCCTGATAGTGAGAACCATCAACCAATGGAACAGAAGATGCCAGAAGAAGAAGAAGAAGAAGAGGAAGAGGAAGAGGAAGAGGAAGAAGAGCTTCATCCCTGGAAGCTTTCAAGAAGAGACTGGACTGCCATCTGTCAGAAATGATGTAGGGTCTCCTTCTTGGGCAGGCGGGGGAGAGTTGGACCAGATGACCTACAAGGTCCCTTCCAACTCTGTTAATCTGTTAATGTCCAGGGGTGTCTGTGAGGATGGACAAAACAATCAAGATGGCAGCCACAACTGAGCATTCGTGCAGATAACCTTGAAGATATCTTTCATAAGCATGGAAGGTATAATTAGAGCCATTAAACACCTTTAAAACTGCCAATGAATGAATAAAGCAGTAGGCCAAGAACACAATACATATATATTGGAGAAACAATGCCAGTCAATCAGGCAGTTAATTAAGATTTTAAGAATCTGAAGGTTGTCTCCCAACCTCATAGGAGAAAGGACATCAGGCCCAGACAGCTCTCCCCCTCAAGTATTTCTCCCATTAACCCTGGGAGAGCTGCCATCCTATCATTCTTAAGAAGCCGGGTCTGCAGGGACCCAATCTTCAGGTTGATGGGCATAAGTTCACCATGCTGATATAATCATCTGTGGGGGAGACTTTGGGAAACAGGAGGAAGAGCTGCAGACTGGCCAGATAAGAGGCAGCTCAGCTCTCAGAAGGAATGAGGGTGTAGCAAAAATCCCAGAAGAGACCCTCCCTAGTTTCTTGGGCTGTAAAGGTGAGGAGGTACAGAGCTCAAGATTCCATTCATGTAATTTCACAGTAGAGAGAGAGAGGAAGGCAGCTGGGGAATTCTGGGAGTAGAAGTCCACATATCTGACAGTTGCTGTGGTGGAAAACACTGCCTTAGATTATCCACCTTTCACATGTGGACATTCAGCAGGGCAGGTTCAGCCTTTGTGGGAACATAGGATAACAAAGCAAGACAGTCTATATACTGTTTCAGACAAATGGCTGTCTAGTCTCTTCTTGAAAGCCTCCAGTGATGGTGCACTCACAACTTCTGAAGGCAAGCCAGTCCAATGATTGATTATTTTCACCATTAGGAAAGGTCTAGGTTGCTTCTCTCCTTAATTAGTTTCAATCCATTGCCTCTTGTCCTGCCTTCAGGCGCTTTGGGGAATAAGATGCCCCCCTCTTCTCTGTGGCAGCCCCTCAAATATTAGAACATTACTATCATCTATCCCTGAGACCTACTGAAAAGACTAGACCTACCAAATTCCTGCAACTGTCCTTCAGTAATACCCTAGGTGTTAGCCTCCAGCCCCATAATCTTGATTTGTTGCTCTTCTCTGCACTCTTTCCAGAGTCTCAACATCTTTTTTTATAGTGTGGCAACCAAAACTGGATGCAGTATTCCAAATGTGGCCATACTAAGACCATGTGGAAGTAGCTCTGTTGAGGACTATACATTGAGTACTGTTTGTCAGCAAGTTTCAAACAGCCAACTGAGGGGAAAATGATGTATGTGGAGTCTGTGATGAGTAGCCAAAGCACAACATCTTGTGCAGCTACCAACACAATGCGTCTTGGATGCCAATCCTTGGCAGCCCAAGAGGCATAAATAGTACATTTGCAAATCATCAGCCTTAACCAAAATCTGACAATCTCAAGAAAATTTTAGCTCTTACACAGACTTTCCAGAACAGAAAGTCACTGAAAAATAGTGTCAGGGTGTGGTTAAAATTATCAGGTAGAGTAGTGCAATTGAAGATCCAGGTTGCACATGAGAAATGAGACAGCTTGGATCACAACCACCATTTTGACTTGGGAAAAGGCACAAATGTTACAGACCTAAATTTGTGCAGTCCTCCACAGCCCTCTGAGGTGGGAACTGGTGGGGCTACTGACTTGTCTGGTCCCAATCCTGGAGTCTTTTCTCATGCTCAGCCTTCATGGCTGGTTGAATTGAAATCATGGGTGGCCTTTGAGAGAGTATCATCCCCATTTTCTTGCTTCCTATTCTACTAAGTTCACTTAAGGATGATGCCAACTTCGAATTGAACCTGGCAGAAGCCATTTTTGTATCCCTCAGTTGCCACACAGAGTGGGAGCAGGAAGAAGGATGAAATGTATTGCTAGACAAAACACAGAACTTTCTCGTGAGAACCAAGGTCATCTCTACAGGAGGTGGATGGAGATGGGGAGGAGTGCCTGGAGAGCCCACCAATTCATCTAATTGGCCAATGTGGACTGTGACTTTTAGGGGAGGGAGTTATTTCCTATTTTAATTATACTGAAACCGCGGGAAACATTTAGAGTTGGTTTTGCATTTGGGCATGCCGATATGATGTATCCAATAAAGAAGTTATTTGAGGAAGATCTTAGCCTCAGAGTTCTGATTTGTTTGGGTTCATTAGTTGGAACCATGACATTTGCCTTTTTTTAACAGACTAACAGAATTAGAAGGGACCTTGTAGGTCATCTAGTCCAACCCTCCGCCCAAGCAGGAGAACCTACACCATTTCTGATAGATGGCAGTCCAGTCTCTTTTTGAAAGCTTCCAGTGATGAAACTCCCACAACTTCTGAAGGCAACTTCTGTTCCGTTGGTTGATTGTTCTCACTGTCAGAAAATTTCTCCTTATTTCTAGGTTGAATTTCTCCTTGTTCAGTTTCCATCCATTATTATTCCTTGTCTGGCCTTCAGGTGCCTTGGAAAATAGCTTGACCCCCTCCTTTCTATGACAGCCCTTCATAGACTACTATCATGTCTCCCCTGGTCCTTCTCTTCACTAGCCATACCCAGTTCATGCATCCATTCATTGTAGGTTTTAGCCTCCTGGTTGCTCTTCTCTGCACTCTTTCTAGAGTCTCAACACCTCTTTTATAACTGGATGCAGATCACAACTGGATGCAGTATTCTAGGTGTGGTCTTACTAAGGCTTTATAGAGTGGTATTTGTTAAATTTGCATGAAGAGTCAGACGCGAAGTGCTTCAGTGAAGAGTTTATTAGTGACTACAGCTCATAACAGACCCGATTTGGCTGGGCTGCGGCTGCTACTTATAGCCAGCAGCGGTTGCCAGCCAATCAGAGTGCAGGGTTTTCCCGCACTTTTTAAACCAATCATTTCTGACATTTTACAAGAACAGTTCAAACTTAACCAATGACATTCAAACCTGCATACATAACAGTATTAGTACCACTCTATACTTTTAGTACTTTTGTGAAACTGGGCTCAACTTCATTGTTCATATTGCTTCTGTTGGTGAAATATGGAATCAATTTGGTGCTGGCAGGGATGTCTACCAGGTGCAGTCAAAAAAGTCAAGATGGCAGGTACAACTGTGTGATTGATGTTCTGTCATTTTTAATGTGTGTTGCAAAGACAGATCTTTGACAGCCCCATCCTGGGTGACATTTTGACTTCTTTGTCCATGCCTGGGATGTGTGTTTTTTTTTCAATTCCCTGGTAATAGTTTATAGATCTGCAGTTGCCTGGAGGATTTAAGGCCCAGTGCTACTTGCCTTTTCTGTATTTGCCCAGGTTGTCCTGGTGCTGCCAGCTGGTGAGTCAGCCATGGTGATTTTGGCCTGGGTTGCTTCTCTGCCTCTTGAGTGCATGTTCCATTCTCCTTTCTTTTGTTTTTAATGTTATTTCATTTTATTAATGGATTTATGTGGCTGCCCATAAAAACTGCAACTCCAGGGGGCATATTTCAATTTGTATCTGTACGATATCCTAGTATCAGGCAGATTGTAAAACAGTTTTCTTGATGCATCTTCAGTTAGTTACTTGCTTATTACAGGCTGTCCACGCACAGAGGAGAGCTCCTAATCAAAGCATCTCAGACAGATGGCTCTCTGCCCCCTGGTCAACCCATCCAGGAAAGGGAGATCCCTTCTCTTCTTTTAGGGAATGGAATCTACTGTCAATATGCTGTCTTTGGAATAGTCACCCCTCCCCCTCTAACTCTCAGCTTCTGAAAATGCTCCTTCAGCTTTTGTTTCTCATCAACCAGATGCGGGCATGCTATGAAGTGTCTTTGAGTCAGTCTTGATTCATAGTTTTCTAGGCAGCCTTTTTTGGGAGGGGGCTGCCCTTGCCTCCTTCTTGGGCCTGCGAGAGAGGGACTGGCCCCAAGTCACCCGGCTAGTCTCATGCCTCCAGCAGGACTGGGCCTCCGCCATCTCCCAGCTTCTAGTCAAAGGCCTTTAACCACTGCACCAAACCGGCTCTCTTAAGTGCATCAGATGACTGAAATAGCCACGGGCTCTTGAAGACTAACATGACAACACTTGACAGGGAGTGAAAGCTTCTGAAAGATTTCGGCCCTGAAGACATCAGTCACATGCTGTCCTTTGCTGGGACAACAGGTCCCCCTACAAGAGGAGATTTCAGCCAGCAGCCCCGGGTTTTGCCTCGCTCAGAATTCTGACAGCTCCTTACTTTGCAGCAATTCTGGCAGAATCAGCCACCTGCTTCCTCTGGGTTGCTAGGCAAACCAGGAAATTTGGGGCAAAATAAAACTCTACGGGAAGGTATTTCTGTACCAGGTAAAGGGTGCGTCCAGGCCAGCCTCCTTTTCCCTATAAATGCCTCCCCCAGCCCCTCTTGCTGCCTCCCCCCAACTGGCCTTCCATGGCACATTGTTTCTAAAGAAGTATTTCCATATCGTCAGGAATCCCACAGTTCTTTCCCATTATTGCGGTGTATTGCCTTTTAAGCCAAGTGTATCACCTCTCTGTGCCCAAGAGGGGTCTATGAATAATAATAGTTTATAACTCTTGAAACAAGCAGGGTCTTCGTCTATGGAGAATCTCCATCATCCAGGACATGGTTATCCTGGATTTTGCTTCTCATTTTGCTTCTCATCCAAGGAGTTTCTTCATCTTTTTGGATGAGATGTGAAACATTTTTATAGGAAAAAAAAAAAGCAAGAAAGTCCAGACGTCTTTTGGGGGAAGAAAGCACCTTTGGGACAAATGGATTAAAGAAGGGAAAACAAAACATGTCTCCACATCACCATTTTCCACGCCAACCTCCCATCAGGCACCTCCTACGTCTCCTCTTAGCTGTGCCTGTTCCTCACTCAAAGCCCCAAAAGGTCCTTTTTTTCCTGCAGGGAAGTCTCATTCTTCTTTTTTGAGACAAGACAATAAAAGGTTAAGGTAGTGTGTTAAGGCAAGAAAAACCAAATGTGTAGGTAGTCGTTTCCAGCTCTAGGAGGCAGTGCTCATCTCCATTCCAAAGCCAAAGAGCCAGCGCTGTCTGAAGATGTCTTGTGAAGATGTGGCCAGCATGACTACACACCCAGGGCGCATGGAGGAACGCTGCTCCCTTCCCACCAAAGTATTTTTCTACTTACATTTTTTTTACATGCTTTCGAACTGCTAGGTTGGCAGAAGCTGGGACAAGTAATGGGAGCTCACTCTGTTACGCAGCGCTAGGGATTCAAACCGCCGAACTGCCGACCTTTCTGATCGACAAGCTCAGCATCCTAGCCACTGAGCCAACCTGGCTGAACAGAAGTAATTGTGAGAGGGATTTTGGAATCCCAGTGGACAGTCACTTAACTATGAGCCAGCAGTGTGCTGCAGCTGCCAAAAAAGCCAATACAATCCCAGGTTGGATTAATAGAGGGATAGAATCAAGATCACTTGAAGTGTTAATACCACTTTATAATGCCTTTGAAAGAACACACTTGGAATATTGCATACAGTTTTTGTCACCACGGTACACAATTTGAAGGGACATTGGAGGTTTTCTAATCCTACCTCTACTGAAGCAGGAAACCCTATAGTATACCATTTCAGACAAATGGTTGTCCAATCTCTTTTTAAAAACCTGTGATAGAGTGATACAGCCCCACAACTTCGTAAAGCAAACTGTCCATTGATTAATTATTGTTCTCACTCTCAGGAAAGTTCTCCTTAATTCTAGATGGGAGCTTTCCTTGATTAGTTTCCATCCATCGCTTCTTGTTTTGCCTTCAGGTGCTTTGGAGAATAGATTGACCCTCTCTTCTTTGTGGAAGCCCTTTAGATATTAAAACACTGTAATTAAGTCACCCCTCGTCCTTCTTTTCAGTAGACTAGACATACCCAATTTCTGCAACCATTCTTTTAGCCCCCAGACCACTTATTTGTTGCTTTTCTCTGCACTCTTCCTAAGATCTCAACATCTTTTTTTGTATTGTGGTGACCAAAACCGTGCAGTATTCCAAATGTGGTCTTACCAAGGCATTATAAAATGCTACTAAAACTTCATATGCTCTTGATTCTGTCCCTCTGTTAATGCAGCCTAGGGTTGCATTGGCTTCTTCTTTTTTGAACTGTATCACTTTGCCCACATATTCAAACTTGTATGTTGTCACCCACTTTGGGGTAATGCTGCCAAAATTCTTTGCAATCAGGGTGGGAGGGCTGGCTCTTGTGTCTGTCAGCAGAAGAACCACACCTCTTTTTGTCTTGCATAGGTGGTGAGTGTGTAGGATCCTAAGAACACATAGAGGAGGCAGTGAAGGGGAAGTTCTCCTGAGCCCGTAGCTGTTGTGCAAGGCCAGGAAAATATGTGGGTTTTTTTAAGAAGCTGCCAATGGGTAGGGTAAGGGCGCTCCACCCAAACCTGAAGCACCTTTTCAAGCTCAGGCCATTGTGACTCAATCAAGTGGGCTTAAACAAACCAGGACCGAGTGATGTAAGAAGAGGCAGTGATTTCTCCCCTCCATCCAAAATAATGGAGACACCATCACTGGAGGTTTTCAGGAAGAGATTGAATAACCACTTGTCTGAAATGATAGGGTCTCCTGCTTGAGCAGGGGGTTGGACTAGAAGACCTCCAAGAACCCTTCTAACTCTGCTATTCTGTTATTCTTTTCTGTTATAGTAGGTCTACATGTTGTTAATCTGGACACAAACTTCTCCCTGCTTTATTGGAATCGACACTCCAGTGGAATCCTCTGTCCAGTTGGATGCAACTTGTTTTTTTTCCTCCTGTGACTCATACTGTCTCTTCTTTAATGGCAATCAAATCCTTTCGTGCTTTTCAGTTTGGGCAGGATTAACACATTTCCTAAGTGGCTGAAGCAATTGTGCCATGCACTTTTTGTTCTCCAAAAGACTCTCGTGACTAATTACACACCCCTCCCAAAAAAACCTGGACATTTGTCCAGGGTGTTTCAAGGGTGCAGAGCTGTCTTGTCGCTTGGTAGCAACTCCTGTGTCTGGCAGGACGCACAAATCCTCCTGCATCAAAGTTACTTGCATACAAATTGACATAAGTGCCACTGAGCCTCTCTTTGAATAATTCCCACAATGCAAAGCCTTTTCCGCGATCATTAATAAGCAATGAGGACACGGCATAAGCTGCACCGCTTTCTCTCCCCTCCTTCTTTGCTCCTTATTAGAGAATATTCTAGCATCTCCAAGTGAAAATCAGATTGGATGGTGGCCAAGAGGACAGAGCAGGAGGAAACAATAAAAGGTGAGTCTAAATGTCAGTCTCACTGAATGAGCTTGTGAGACTCAGGTAACAGAGCCAAAGATAGACTTAGTCCATTCAGTATGCAAAAGAACAAATACACACAGAGACAGAGAGAGGGGGAGGGAAGGAGGGAGGGAGGGAGAGATACACTAGAATGCCCATCACCTATTTGGGAAAGAAGATAAGTTCCTAAACTGTCAGGTGCGCGCAACCAGACTCACACATGAAGTGTTCAAATTAGCTATTTTAATTGCTCAATGCAAGAATAGAATAGAATAGAATAGAATAGAATAGAATAGAATAGAATAGAATAGAATTCTTTATTGGCCAAGTGTGATTGGACACACAAGGAATTTGTCTTGGTGCAAATGTTCTCAGTGTACATAAAAGAAAAGATACATTTGTCAAGAGTCAAGCATCATAAGGTACAACACTTAATGATAGTCATAGGGTACAATAAGCAATCAAATCATACTAGGAAGCAGTCAGTATAAATCGTAAGGATACAAGCGACAAGGTTACAGTCATACAGTCATAAGTGGGAGGAAATGGGTGAAAGGAAGTATGGGAGGATTAATAGTAATCCTCCCAGACCAGATCGGTGATGCCCTCTCCCTGATGACTCGGTGTTTGGATGCGGTACGGAACTGGATGAGCGGGAACATGCTTCGACTCAACCCGGCCAAGACTGAGTGGCTGTGCATATCGGCGTCCCGGCCCAGTTTAGATTATCCATCTTTGGCCATAGGGGGGGAGGTGTTACCCCCTGTGGATAGGGCGCGAATCTGGGGGTCCTCCTGGATGTGCGGCTCGGTTGGAGGATCAGGTCGGGGCCGTTGCCAGGGGCCTTTGCCCAGCTCGCCTTGTTCAACAACCCTTTTCTGGACCAGGGCGCCCTGCGGTCATTCATGCCCTTGTTACCTCTAGGCTCGACTACTGCACGCTCTCTATTTAGGACTGCCCTTGCATACCATCCGGAGATTGCAGCTGGTGCAGAATGCGCGGCGGTGGTGATGGGAGTTACCGGTTCTCCCATACCCCCCTCCTGCGCTGCCTTCATTGGTTGCGGTTACACTCGGTGAGATTCAAGGTTCTGGTGTTAACATACAAAGTCCTTCATGACATGGGTCCTCAATACTTAAGGGAGCGTCTTCTTCCAATATCAAATACCGGTCGCCCTGTGCGAGCCCATAGGCAGGACTCCTCGGGGTCCGTGGCGGCCAATGCCGGCTGGCGGTTCCCGACAACGAGCCTTTTCTGTCGGCCCCTGATCTCTGGAACCAACTGCCTTTGGGGCTCCGCCTGGCCCCGATCTCCGCACCTTTCGTGAGTTAAAGACCTGGTTGTTTGACCAACCCGGGCTGTGACCCCCTTGGGGGAGGGATGGTTTTATGGTTTTTATAATGTTTGAACTTATAATTTAATTTAATCGTTTTTTAAGTATTTATTGTTCCTGTTTTAGTTGTAAGCCGCCCCGAGTCTTCGGAGATGGGGCGGCATATAAGTTCAAATAATAAATAAATAAATAAATAATAGTAATAGTAATGCAGACTTAGTAAATAGTTTGACAGGGTCGAGGGAATTATTTGTTTAGCAGAGTGATGGCGTTCGGGAAAAATCTTCCCAGAGTGGCAGTTTGTACCCGGGCAAGACTAGAGAAGGTTCAATGGCATTCAAGCAGGGTTGCCATTTTGTGCCTATGTAACTATTCCAGACTACTTCCCTGCTTGTCTCCTCCTCTCCCCAGCTCATCCAGTCTCATCCAGAAGAGAACAGCTTTATTGGCCAAGTGTGATTGGACACACAAGGAATTTGTCTCCGGTGCAGAAGCTCTCAGCTCACTTGCAAAACAACAGAGAGCCTATATAGGAGACTTTGTATGGAGTGTTTTGATTGACCCCTCTAGCTCTTGCGAATGAAATGTTTCTTCTAACAGGCAAAGATAACTGTGGCTAAAGTTAATTCATAGCTTACAAAAACCTCTAATTACTTGCTTTATAGGCTAATAAACAACCTGACCCTCCAAGCTGGAGGGGTGTTATAGCACTAGGTAAAAATTAGGCAAATCCCTACTCGTCCTACAGGACAATCCAAGACTGTGCTCAAAAGATAGCCTGTTATTCCTGAATAACAAGCAACTTGCCTACCAGGGGGATTTTCCTCCATGCGTTCACAGCCACAGCAACTGGCATTTCCCTGCTGTTTGCTTTCACTCATACAGCCGGCACAGGCGGAGCGAGGCGCTGAGATGCCAAAACACTGGCAGGAAAAGTACAGCAATTCAGAAAAGTGACTGAATTACTGCAAACAGCCATTAATGCCGTCACTCTGGTCCAGCAGCTCATGCAGATTTGGAGAGATGGCAGGGGAAGCTCCGGCTCCCGCCCACTCGAGAAGGAGACCATGGGGTGGGGTGGGTTGTGAAGCGAGCACAACAACCTCCCACAAATGCTGTGTTTTACCTACCCGCCATAGATGTCAGGATGCCCCTAGATTGGTATGCACGTGTGCAGGATGACATTTGAGCATCATGGTGGTTTGCTGTGGGTACTGGTCCACATTCACACAGCTGCCATAAGCCAGGAGCCCCAATTCCTCCTTCCTGCCTCCCCAATCCCAAAAACTCCAAATCCAGGAGAAGTGGAATTCCAAAGTGAAATATCCTTGCTGCAAAATGATAGAAGCCAGACTGTCTTCATTCCTCTCTAAGGGGCGCTGTTTTTCAACCTTAGCGACTTTAAGATGGGTGGACTTCAGCTCCCAGAATTCCCCAGCCAGCAAAGCTCTAGGGGCAGTGACATCTCATTCCAGCCGGCCTCTTGCTTCCTTGCTAATTATCATCATCATCTTTTAACGACCCCATAATCCCTTGCAGGGTGGAGCCTGGGCAACTGAATGGAGCTAGCAGAGTGTTTTAATGGCCAGATGCCCTTCCTGTCACCGATGCGGAGTTTTGTTTGGCAGATCTATTCTCATTGTGCCTAGAGAGAGAAACATCTGCCTCTGTCTAGGATTGAACTCACAGCCTCCCGATTGTGAGGCAAGAGCTCCACCTCTAGGCCACCGCACCACTCCTTGCTTCCTGGCTAATAACATAACCATATTTCAGGGCTTTAAAACAACACCTCAATGTTTGGTATCCACCACGCTCTCTCATGAGCCCAGGATAGAACATCTGAGAGCTGATGAAACGCTACTTTTCCCAGGAATAGTTAGAAACAGAATTAGGACAGAAGTTCCAAGCAGCACTTCCATAAGCAGTGATGTCCTTCCTCCACGTTGGGAGAAATCTCCTAGTGACCTTTTGATTCCAGTTATCTCTTGTGACCCCTGGATCATCTGACAGCCACACTTCTTTGCTTTCTCCCCAGATCTCATCCCAAACCTTGATTGACACAGCTTTATCTTGGAGTTTCTGTTTTTACTGACCAGCGGACAGCGAGAACAGACAGGAGACAGGAGAGGAAGGGAGAAGGAGGAGAAGCAGAGAGTCTAAAAGGTATGGTGGGAAGGAACAATGAACACAAAGATAAGTGGAGATTCCATCATTATCTTGATGCTTATGACCATACCCCGTGAATGCCAGTCAGCCTTTTAGTCCAGTCAAGAAAGAGTAACTCTCTCTTTAGTGTAAAAATTGCATTAGCAGAATCTTGCAAGTCTGAAAGTGGTTTTTTTTTTAATCAGGGCAACCTGGTCTACCCAAATATGGGACAGAGCATACTGCTTCCGCCTGCCAGCCCCAATCCAGGCGCCTTCGCAGGCAAATTATTTTTGTGTTAAATTTATATTTACCAACAAAGAAATAAACATTACAAAAATAGTTTGTCGTGAAAGTGACTGCCTGCGAAGGCTCCTGGATTGGGGCTGAAAGGTGAAAGCGGAAGCAGTTATCTCCATCCCGTATCTGGGCAGACCAGGTTGCCCTGATAAACCCCCCCCCCCAGTATAACTGACAAAGTGAGGAAAGTCTGTGGCTAATATTTAAGCTGTCAGGATTCCAGCAGTTACTCCAATTAAATCATGAGCCTCGAGCCACACTCCCAAAACTAAAAAAGATTTATTTGAAGGTAACATTCTGTGTCAGGCATTTTCCTGGGTGTAGCCAACTCTGAGATACGTAATTCACTGTCACCCTTGATCCTGCTTCCCCGCCCCTTTGGGTGTATCATCCAACAAAAAACATCCATAGCCAAGAGCCATCAATCATGCTCTCCAATTAGATTTTTGTGTGGCAGAAGCTTCAGTCATCTAATCAGTATTTGAAGAAAATATGAATGGAATGTACTTTCAATTCCACACTGCCACCTGCTCTTTGAAACTCCCCCCTCTCTTTCTGTTGTCAACTATAAAACGTGTATACAAAATGTTTTATGAGTTGACATAAGCAGCCCAGGTTCGAATCCCAGAAAGGTATGGTTAGCTAATGGCAGCTAAATAGCTTGAAATAGATCTATACTAGTCTCCTTTTATTTCTTTGTTGGTAAATATAAATTTAATACGTCTGAAAGTACATTTCCCTCCCTCACCTTTACAGTCCCAGAAACTATACCTTCTGAGCCAAACACCCCATTCTTTCTGTGGGCTTTCTGTCTGCCTCTTATCTGACCATTGTCCTAGCTGTGGCTCTTCTCCCTGACTCCCAAGATCGTTCCCTGGTACCATCTCTGCTGTGGACTACTGTTGCTGCTGATGCCAATTCTGGGAGCTTTGCAATGATTGCAGTAATAGTAGTATCATTTCACGTATGCTTGTAACTAAGCATAATACAGGCGAAGTAGTAAAATACTTTATCAGCATAAAACATAGTATAGTAATAACACAACTGTGACATAATGCTGTTCTAGAAAGTTGTGGCTTTATAGAGCTCCTGCAAAAAGAAGTCTTTGAAGGGCTGTCGTGCCGTTGTTAGAGCCGGACTCTGAGAGAGAGGAGGAACAGCTGACAGGGAGTGGAGGTGTGGCTCTGGAGGCTGGGGAAGGGCAGAGGCCGGCTGGGCAGTCAGAGGAAGAACCAGGCCCATCCCCTCTGCATCCTAGGACACGCAGGGAGGAATGGAGAAGGAAACAACTTGGCTTACGAGAGAGGAAGCAGCCATGATCCTCCTCATTGGTTGCAGCTGGGGAGAATAGTATATAAGAGAGACGGTTACAACACAGTGTTGCCAGAAGCAAAGCGTGTTTTATTTTGGGCTGAAGTTATCTTGGTTGGCGTCGTTCCAACAGACTGTGTCTTGTTATCTCCTTGAAGTTGGTAATTACTTATCCTGGTCCGTTGTGGAAATTTCTTCATTGTAGCTTGTTTGGTTTTTTATTTCACCTCTATCTGCTCATTAAGTTTGGATTGTATTGCTTTCTTTTGAAGACTATTTTTGAATAAGTTTTATTTCCAACTGAGAATTATTGAACAGTGGGACCAAGCTGGAGGCATTAAAGACATTTATTTACATTTTGGATATTGTTACGTTTGTGTTACACTCCAGGTCATCACAAGGGCCTTCAAAGTTGCTCAACATTTATTTATTGAATAGATTTATTAACTATCCATGGTGAGAGTAAACATAATTCAAGGGAGAGTCAATTCCAGAGGCTAAATGAGGAAAAGCTTTAGAATCCCCTTCAGAGATCAGAATGGGCCCCAACCCTGTTAGTCTTTCATAAGGCCCTAAACACCTGGCTATGTTCCTGAGCCTGGGGTGCTGATTGGGTCGAGGGCCCCATTTTTGGGCTGTATTGCTAACTTGGCCAGATATCTTGGCTGCTATGTATATTTGTGTATTTGGGATGTTTTTATTGTTTTCCTTTAATTTGTTTTATCATTTTACAGTGTTCTTAGTGTCTTAATTGCAATATATTTTTTGAATTGTAAGCCGCCAAAACTCATTGACTGAGATGGATGGCTATAGGAATTGAATGAATGAATGAATAGCACTTTGCAATAGCACTTAGCCTTATATACCACTTCACAGTCCTTTCCAGCCCTCTCTAAGTGGTTTGCAGAGTCAGCCTCTTGCCCCCAACCATCTGGGTCCTCAGTTTACCCACCTGGGAAGGATGGAAAGCTGAGTCAACCTTGAGCCTGGTGAGATTTGAACTGCTAAATTTCAGGCAGCCGGCAGGCAGCAAAAGTAGCCTGCTGTACTGCATTCTAACCACTATGCCACTGCAGCTCTTTGAATGAATGAATGAATAAATAAATAAATAAATAAATAAATAAATAAATAAATGGCAACTATTTGAATCTGGGGCAAAGTAATTGACCTTGATTTCAAGATCAATCTGAGTATGCAAGTACACTAATTGCCCCAAGTAACCAACAATTTTGGGGTTACTGTATGTGCAGCTCAGAAGAGCAGGACCAGCCCTGTAAATGGCTGGCTCTTCCAAGGACCCTCCCCAATACATACAGAGCCTGGCCAAAAACAAAAACTGAGGGGTGAGTTGGGAGAGCCCCTTCAGCTACAACTGAAAACTGAAAAGAAAGTACCATCAATGTCTAATGAACTCAGAGAAGATATTAAGATTTTGTGATCATATCAAATGCCACATACAAATTTAGCTGGTGTTTCGGTTTTTGCCATCAGCAAATCATCAATGTCTTAATGGAGTACCAATTCTGTAGAGCTCACACAAACCCCTAACTGGAATGGGGCAATGAAATTGTCAGCTGATAAATCAGGAGGGAATTGAGTGAGAGCCAACTTTTAGGGGGGAAATGAAAAAAAAGGAAGAAAAGAAATAAACTGAAGTGTCTTAATAAGCTTGTTCCTTCTTTTAAAGATAATAAGTAGAGGACCTGGATAAAATGTAGGCATTAAAGAAGGATTGTTTAAAAACATAGACAAGAAAGAAGAATGATTGCAAGGAAGGAAGGAAGGAAGGAAGGAAGGAAGGAAGGAAGGAAGGAAGGAAGGAAGGAGGGAAGGAAATGTGTGATGAGCCTCTGAGGCTATTTTCTTAGGAACCGGAGAAAATAAGAAACCGGAAGGAGGACTCAAGACAAGTGGAAATGGTACACAAACCTGACATCCTGAAGCACTTCCACTTTGACCAAAATATTTCTCCCAAAGTCATCAGGTATAGGAGAAAGAGGAATGAACTTTGGATAGCAGCATCTGCAAAGATGAAAGAGATGGGCAAAATCCTGCTTTTATAGAGTTTGGGACACAAAGCTCCCATAATCCCCCAGCCAATGCCAGAAACTCCAGAGCAAAGGGTTGGCAATGGGGCTGGAGTTACCCCTCTGCTTCTCTTCCTTCTTGCCCTTTCTACCTCCTATAGGGAAGGTGAGCCTCTCTGGCTGGCTTACACTTTGGCCTCCAAGGCCTCCCCCCCTCAACCCTTATGTCTTTCATGAATAAAGGCAGATATACATGCCCCCAGGATAATGTTGTAGGATTCAATCTGGGTTGGTCATCGGGACCAGATATTTTGCCTTCCTAGCTTTCAGAACTATACACCTAAATTCTGGTGGTGCTACATGGATGACACATTTGTCATCATCAAGAGAAATACACTTAAAGACTTTCATATCAAGCTGAACTCCATCTTCCCCGACATGCAGTTCACAATGGAGCAAGAAACAGCTAGGCAATTACCATTTTTAGATGGTACTTATCAACAGACAAGAGGATGGAAGGCCTAAAAACCAGTTTATTGCAAGGCCACCAACATTCCACAGATTCTGAATTTCAACAGCAATCATCCACTGTCACACAAAAAGAGTTGCATCAGAACACTGATGCATGTATGGCAGGGTGAGAATACACTGTAGTACCCAGCAAGCCAAACAGCTGGAGAGCAGGTACCTACTTGTACAATTCAAGCAGAATAGATACCCACAATCATTTGTCACAAGATATGTGTGCAACACGGTGGGGAGAGAAAGGAAGAAACAATCACATGGCACACCCTGCCATACATCAAAAATATTTCGGAAGCTGTCAGAAGCAGCTTCCAAGACCTGTAAGTGGGCATCGCACACTGCCCAGAGGCTACCATACAAATGACAAATTATGCATTGCAAAGTTCGCTTAGTGGTGGGAGATACTTCCAATGTAATCTACTGAATCCCTTGTATGGATTGCTCCTGTGACCATGTGGGACAAACGGGGAGGAAGCTAATCACCAGACTGCAAGAACATAAGCAAGCAGTCAGATGAGGAGACCCAAACTCATTGGTAGCCTCACACTGCAATGAAAAGGACTCGCATTCAATTTTGCAGCTATGAAGATTGTTGGTTGAGTAGGCACAAAAACAGCCAGGGAAGTGATTGAAGGCTGGGAAACAGCTGCTTTGTCAATCAACAGGAGTGCTGATTTACCACCAGCCTATCAAGTACTTAGAAGGCAAGGGCTGGGCAAATGACAGCAGCCAGCCACTGACACACCCAATCAACATCTAAAAGGCCACAAAGAACAGGTACTATAAATACCACACACAGAACCGCACACATTCTGCTAGAGAGAAGTTCCCTGAAGATGGGCTCCAGCATGAGTCCAAAAGCTCAGAAAACAAAACCTCTGGTCCTGGTGTTATGACCCAGAGCGTGGCACAAAGGCAACACAGTCAGATAATCAGTAGGAGTCCCTTTATTAGCTCCAACTTTGCCCCCAATGTCCTGGTTATCTTCTGGCTGGAGAAAAACTCTCCCAGGAACAGCCTTTGGTTGCAGAGAATCAGGTCCAAAATATGGTCAACAAAAACTGTAACTATAAGTCCAATCAAGACAAAATGGGGTAATTAATTCGGCAGGGCAGGAGAAGGAATTCCAGACGTGAAGGAATGGCAATAATTCACCATGGTTGTGAGGATGCCAGGAACGCAGATAACCAAAGTCAATACAAGATAAACTCACATTTGTTCCAAGCAGACACTGCACTCAGCATGCATCTCTTTTACACTCTCTTCCCAGCTGTGGCTACTGAAGGGAATCGGGGCCCTTTCCTCTCCTGTAAGCCACGCAACCCACTTTGCTCTCTTCTCCGTTCCTCCCTGTGTGCCCTAGGATGAAGAGGGGGGTGGGCCTGGGTCTTCCTCTGAACTCCCTCTCCCTTGTTCTATCTCTTCCCTGCTCTGCCCAGCTGGACTGTACCCTTCCCCAGTTTCCTCCACAGCCATCGGAGCCACACTCCCGCTCCCTGTCAGCTGTTCATCTTCCTCCTCGGATTCAGACTCCAACAGAGGCATGACACCTGGTGACCGACACAAATTGGATCCTTATGTCTTTGTTTTCCTATGTGATTGCACATGTGAAGGCCTCACACACACAAACACACACCCCCTACTCATTTGGACACAAACTAAGGCAGAGCCTTACAATGCTACAATAATCAGAGCACACAGGATTGTCCTACATAAAACTACTCAGTGACAGGGCTGACTTTTGCTTAACTTTTACTTCCACGTTCTCCAGATCACATGGAGAGATTCAAGTTATAAAGTAACATATGGATTTGGTCAAAGAGGACATGTGAAAAATTGAGAATATAAAATCTTCTCGGGTACAGATCAACTCTTTTCCCAACCCACACAAAGTAACAGACAGAGGAGTCAATGCAAAACTATTTTTATCTTTTTCTTTTACTTCAGCAGAACATGATATTTGTAGTGATTGACAGTTTCAGGGACTGGTAGCTATTTAGTTTTCATTATGAGGCATTTCCTCTTTTTTTCAGACTTAAAGGTATTCTGCTTTTATGGTGGCAGATACTCTTCAGCACTTCTGAGTAAGATGTGCAATTCAATTTGGGAATGGGTTGCAAGATTCAAAGAAATTAAGAAATTCTAAGATTCAATTCAAATCAATGTGAGACTCAATCTGATAAAAGAATCAACTACAGACTATCAAGAGGATGTATTGAAACACCTGCAGCTGATTATTTTTATTTTGGCAGATCTTCCATGAACTTTATATTATTTATTTATTTATTTATTTATTTATTTATTTATTTATTTATTTATATATATTTTTGGGGATGTGTGTGAAAATTGCAAGGGCAGTAGGTCCTTCGGATAGCATTTACCCTGCAAGATTTCAGCCAGGTACCTTCATGTTTTTAGAACAGAGGTAAGAGGGAGGAAGAAAGGATGCAAGAGCAGCCACTCAAGAATCCGGGACGGCATATATATATATATATATATAAAAAGTTCAAACTATCCAAAAGCTGTTTAAAAAGAGTACTTTTTCTAAAAAAAATCAAAAACTCCACCATCTGCCAGCCACTTGCATTTGTAGATTAGAAGGTTTTCTTGAATAACTTATAGGCAGCTGCCTCTTCTAGAAATGGCAATGATTTAAAAAAAAACCTCTTAGATGTTTGTGTGTTATTATGTAATGTTTTCTGCATTATATACATCAACTGCCTAATATCAGAAGCCTTATTTCCCCACTGCAGTGAAGATGGCAAGATAGGCAGGGGGCAAACAGAAAGCAGGGTGTTGGTTCTTTTGGAAGGGAGGAGTGGCCAGAACTAAGCTAAGTGGCTGGATAATGACATCAACTAATTGGCTGGAGATTAATAGGACTGACTAGACTACAAGTCAGAGGAATAGACTGAGAGTTAATGAGGGATAAGTAAAAAGAATATGAATTGAGGGAAAAAACAAGACCTCTGTGAGACAAAGTGTGTCAGAGAAAGAGGAGAAGGAGAAAATACATCTCTCTATGTGTGTGTCTTTCTCCCTTCAAGTGAACCTACCTAAACAAATTCTGAAGTGTGAGATTTAGAGAGCCTTGTTGCAGGCACTGTTGGTAGACACGAGAGCATCCATTGGATCAACTTATTCTCCAAAGCACCAAAAGGCAGGACAAGAAACAATGGTTGGAAACTAATCAAAGAGAGAAGCAACCTGGAATTTTTTTTTTAAATTACATTTATATGCCGCCCTTCTCCGAAGACTCAGGGCAGCTCACAATTTTTTGGGATACAACCCAGTGTGCTCAGCAATAGCCTTCCTTCCATTGTATATGCCTGCTTATTACTAAGCGGCATTTTTACAAAGTCAGCTAATTGCCCCCAACAATCTTGGGTCCCCAATTTACCTACCCCGAGAGGATGGAAGGCTGAGTCAACCTTGAGCCTGGTGGGATTCGAGCCTACAGTAATTGTAGACAGCTGGATCCTAAGTGCAGGCACTTAACAGCCTGAGCCACCAAGGCCCCTGGAATTAAGGAGAAACTTCCTAGCAGTGAGAGCAATGAACCAGTGGAACAGCTGGCCTAACAGAAGTTGTGGGTGCTCCGTCACTGGAGGTTTTTAAGGAGAGACTGGACAGCCACCTCTCTGAAATGGTATAGGATCTCCTGCTTGAGTAGGAGGTTGGACTAAAAGACCTCCAAGGTCCCTTCCAGTTGTATTCTGATTGATTGATTGCTATTCCTGCCCATATCAAAGAACATAATGCACCACTTCCTCTTCCCCATCCTGGCCTCCTTCCTCTATGAAAAGAAAGCTGCTGCTTGAAGTTTCAGGCTGAAAAAAGTTCACTGAATCTCTGACTTGCCTTCCAGTTTCTCTAGTCTCAGGGACCCCATTCAATGATGGACGCCTTAAATGCCACCATATACCCCTAATTAGTAACATCAGCCACTGGTGGCTTGTTGGGATTTAACCCTTTTGGCTTTGAGAGACAGGCAGAAGATGGGCTGTGTCGGGCAACAGAACAGAAGTAAAGAAATAAATGTTCACCAAATATGTGCTTCTCAACCCACACATTATCAATATTTTTATGAAGCATTTTAAATGTTATTCCTTTACTTATATCTATCCTGCTTTATATATATATAAAGGTGATGAACATATGAAATAGTCCTTCCTCCTCCTATTTTCTTCACAGCAACAACCCCATAATATGCATTAAGTTGAGGCAGAGTGGTTGGCTGGAAGTCATCCAGCCAGCTTTCATGCCCAAGTTGGGACTAGAAGTCACAGGCTCCTAATGATTGACTCAAAGTCACCCAGCTGGCTCTCATGGCTAAGACAGAATTAGAACTCGCTGCCTCTTGGTTTCTAGGCCAGCACCTCCATCACTTCACCAAACTGGCTTCCAGCATTGTCAGAACATATTTTCCCCCTTATTTCTTTTCTGTATATAGTTTTATTAGTTTATAATATAACCCAAAAGGAGAGTACAAAAGCAAATACTAGGGAAATTAGGGAAGGAGAAGGGGAAATGAATAGTGGGGGGAAGAAAGGGAAAAAGAAAAAAAGGCATTGACTTCTGGCTCCTTTGGTGCAGTTGAATAAGGCATTAAGAGGATCTATGCTCAACTTTTTGCTTCTTCATAGTAACAGAAACTAGCATTTCTGTAACAACAAATCTATCTAATTGGTGAAACCCAAGGTTTAAGTTTCATCTTTTTCCATCTCAAGCACAAAGTCCAGAAATGGTTTCCAAGTTTTGAAGTAAAGGTGTTTTATGTTTTTGTCTTTAACCAGAGCAGTCAATTTAGCCATCTCTGATAACTCCATCAGTTTTTGCAGCCATTGTGGGGATCCCCATCCCCCCCCTTATTTCTGACCAGATGATCTGAAAGGGTCATTTTAGACTTGGCAATGCATTGGATTCTCCGTGTTTTAATTAAAAGTACTGTTGAGTAGTATAAAAAGTCCAGTGATGCAGCAGGGAGTCTGCAAGGTATGGTTGAAAAAAGATCACGATGGTGGCAGTGAGGATGTGGTTGAAACTCTCAAAGGGCAGAGTTTCAACTGCACCTCTGTGGGCAGCCTCTTGACTGGCCTTTCCCACCAGAGGCATTCGCGGCTCCATTTGGCACATCCTGTGGATCATGGTCCCACTAGAAGGAGAGCCACCAAAACAGGTCCTTCTTGCACGTCATCAACAGAAACGCAAAAAGGATTTGCTTCCTGTGATTTCAGTTTTGCTCATGTTCCATCTGGGGAAAATCCCTTCTGACAGCTTGGGTGGAGAGCTTCTAATTTCAGTCCACAGCTCATTTTTCAGTTCAATCCCTCCGGGAAAGGATGTTAATGCTTGATGGATTCAAAGTAAATTATTTTGGTTCCTGTGGCTTTGCGAAACACTCCGAGGGGGGCGTGTGTGTGGTGGGAAGGACAAGAGGCTTGCTGGTATTTTATTTCTGATTGTTGTCCCTTGCCAAGTCTCCCTGCACTACAACCGGGCCCTTCCAAGTTTCCTGCTGAAAACTCCATCTTCCCTCTTATGTCTTCCCAGGGATCCCCACAGGATTCTTGAAGTCTGCCCATCTTAAAGATGCCAAGTTTGGGAAACCCTGCCATAACCCAACTCTCCTTGGTCTGCAGCAGAGGCAATTTCCCCAAACACTTTCCAGTTTGCCACACAGTGACTAGCAGGAAATCTAGTGTTCAAATTTTAGTGTCCCTTCATTACTGTGGCAGAAATAGGAGAGTACTAGAAAAGGCTGGGTTTAGGTTTCAAGACTACTGTGTGTTTTGAGCTGGTAGTCCCTCCTTCCTTCCTGTATATTTATGTGGTTTAACTGTACATTTCTGTGGTTTAACTGTTGCTTAGCTGTTTTCTTGGGGAAATTAGATTGCCCAAGATTAGATGATTTCCCTCCCTCCTGTGCTACTACTTATTTATTAAGAACAGTGTTTCTCGATCTTTGTGGACTTCACCTCTCAGAATTCCCCAGCTAGAATTAATTTAATTCTAGGAGTTGAAGTCCATACATCTTAAAAGTTCCCAAAATTGAGGAACATTGATTTAGAAATCAATATTTATTTAATTTATATTGCGCCCCCCCAGTTGAAAGAGTGTGGCTGCGTGAACTATAGTGAAGCAGCAGTTTGTTGGGAAGGAAGGACCACATCCCAAGGTGTGTGTGTGTGTGTGTGTGTGTGTATGTGATGAGACAACAGAGATAGATACGAGACAGAGAAGGAGAGTTAGGATAGCCATTCCCTAGAACCTCCCAGGGTACATCCGTTTGGATGAGAGTTGTAAAGGTTTAGTCTGGCAAGATTCTGTCTATTCGGTATTAGCTGTTGTTGCAAATAAAGAAACTGAACTCTGGCTGGATTGTCCTACGTGATTCTTGGGCTGGACCTGACAGTGACTTTGGCCAGTATACAGCAAATCATTAAACAAAATTATGAAAGAAAAATAATACATACCAATAAAGCAAAACCATTAAAATACAGTAAGACTCACCATCCAGGATCACTTCTCATCCTGCCCCAAAGTACCTGAGGAAGAAGCCAGGTTTAACTGCCTTTATAAAGGTCTACAGGGTTGGAACTAGCTATGATTGGTGGAGTGGGGTATCATTCCAAAAGACTAGGGCTACTGTTAGGAATCTGTGCACCAATTAGTTGGGTTGGCAATATATAAACCAACAATGTATGTTTGTAGCTTTAAGACAAAATCTCTGTATTGTATAATCCAACTGGTTGATTATATTGCAAAGTACCATAAGAGAGAGCTAGAGATCATAGCTTGCTCTCTCTGACATTCTGTTGCTAAGGTTCTCCATTGTATTTATGCTGTGCTTATACTTTGATATCTTTGTTTACTGTAAATGACTTGCAACTGGTAAGAAGACTTTGTAATTGGATATTATTTGGACTGTTAAATGTATATGACCTGGACCATTTATTAGACTGTGCTATTTCTTACAGTAAACTTTAACTCAATTTAGTGTATCTGTGTGTGGCTGAATAATTATTCATAACTACTCTCATAAACGTTTCCATGTGCATATCCTTGTTATTCTGTACATATCATAACATTGGTTATGGGCCCAGAGAGATATTGAGAATCAGTGTGAATATACAGTTTCATATTCAGACAGCTGATTGCAGTGTATTGTTAAACTACCAATGGTACGAGAACAGTCAAACAGTATATCTCAGATAACCCAGTTGGATGGAACAAACTATGTTTCTTGGTCTATGAAGTGCAGCCTACTTCTGCGTAAAGACGGATTATGGACTGTAGTTAATAGTCCACTGGATGTAACAACTTGGGACCCATTGGATGATGAAGATAAAAAGAAAATAGCTGACTTTAACCAGGATAATGAAAAGGCTCTTAGTATAACTGGACTGACACTGAATGATCCGCAGCTAGTCCATATTCGTGGTGAAGAATCTGCTGCTAGGTGCAAGGCTGATGTGGGTGAAGGAATGGATAACGCTGAGAAATAATAGATTATTAACTTTAGAAGGTCATGATTTACTACTAGGATGGCATGCTTTTTATGGTATAAGAGAACTAAAAAGCAAGGATATTTTAGAAGGCATTATATTCGAGAAGCCTTGTTTTTAAACTGGGAAAAAATTAAAAAACAACACTATATACGAATTCCATTATGGGTATCTACTATTGAAGCTTTTTCATATCCAATAATATATAAAAAGGAACAAACAATTAGATATGGAGAGATTTTAAATGAAAAGCGTGAACTCAAATCGATGCAAACACTACAAGAACAAGGAATAAAAATGAATTGTTTTTCATATTTGCAAATACAATCTAGATATGATGAGGATGTTAAGGTTGAAGGTATTTATAATAAGCAAACTGAATTGGATAAAATTTTGATGGGTACCAATGAAAAAGTAATTTAAAAACTTTATGGACATTTATTAGAAGTTAGAATGGAGGAGGAACAGGTTAAGGAAACAATGATTGCTTGGGGAAAATTTTTTGGTTATGGGATAGATTTAGAGAGATGGCAAACACTATGGGATCAGAATTATAAAATGACAATGTCAACTGCATATAAAGAAAATTTGTATAAGATGTTTTACAGGTGGCACCTATCCCCGAGAAGGATTACCCCTCCTGCGCGGCCTGCATTGGTTGCCGGTTGCACTCCGGGTGAGATTCAAGGTTTTGGTTTTAACATTCAAAGTCCTACACGACATGGGTCCACAATACTTAAGGGAGCAACTCCTGCCGATATCGAATGCCAGCCGCCCTGTGTGGGCACACAGGCAGGGGCTCCTCGGGGTCCCATCAGCAAACCAATGTCGGCTGGCGGTCCCCTGGTGACGAGCCTATTCTGTGGCGGTCCCCAACCTGTGGAACCAGCTGCCTCTGGACCTCCGTCTGGCTCCTGACCTCCTCACCTTCCACCACGATTTGAAGACCTGGCTATTTGACCAAACCGGGCTGTGACTGCCTCTCGGGGGGGCGTGGGATAGTTTTAAATATTTTAAATGTGGTATTATTGGGCTTTGTACTTGTTTAATTCTTTTTTAACTATTTATTGTATATGTATGTTTTTAGCTGTGAGCCGCCCTGAGTCTTCGGAGATGGGGCGGCATATAAGTCCAATAAAATAAATAAATAAATAAATAATGGTAATGAATTTAGCAATAGAAAATTTGAAACCATGTTACAGAAAGCTGGCATTGAACATAAGTGTTCTGCTCCTTATAGACCACAACATAACTCATATATTGAACATAGAGGACAAACATTACAGGCTATGGCTAGGACTATGATTTCGGATTCTGGTTTATCAGAGAAACTTTGGGGTGAAGCAATAATGTGTGCTAACCATGTATGGAATAATGAATTCAACGGCTGGTGAATTACCATTTACTCATTGGCATGGAAGAAAACTGGATCTCAGCTATTTACATACATTTGGAACCCCAGCATGGGTTCATATTCCCACACAAGTAAGGCGAAAGGGACAACATAGAGCGAGACAATTATATTTTGTAGGTTATGAAGCTAATCATAGATCATTTAGATTTTGGGAGCCAGGTACTACTAAGGTATATTGTAGTGCAAGTGCTAAATTTCTGGAGCATGTTGGCTGGAGAAAGCTTGAACAGGAATATAATAAGGTACAGGATGTTGAGACTCCATTGTTTACCGATAATCCTGATTATAATAATATTGATGATAAGATAGTGGAGGAATCCTCAATGGAAGAATCATTAATAGAAGAACCCTCTATGACTGTAGAAGACGAGGATTTGATAGAGGAAGTAAAGGAAGAGAACATGCCAACAACATGTACTGAGTTACCTAGGAGGTCAACTAAGGAGAGATGTCCACCTGACAGATTTCAAGCAAGCATTGTATGTCAGGTTAATACAGAACCTTCTAACTTCAATGAAATAAAACTGTATTCTACAAAGGATCAGGTAGCTTGGCAGGAAGCTACGAATAAGGAGTTAAAATCATTAAAGGATTTAGAGGTGTATGAGGATGTAAAGTTACCACTAGGTGAGCGTGCAATAGGTTGCAAATGGGTGTATAAGATAAAGACTGGTGTGGATGGGACGATTACCCATAAAGCAAGATTAGTTGCTCATGGATTTGCTCAGTCAGATAAGGACTATGATGAAGTGTTTGCATCTAGTCTGAGAGCAAATACATTGAGAGCAGTATTAGTTTGGGCAGCTAAGAATAAATGTAAAATAAATCATGTAGATGTTGAAACTGCATATCTACATGCACCTTTACAACATACCATCTATATGAAAAAGCCATTAGGTTTAAAGGATGATGGAAAAACAGATTATTGGAAATTAAAGAAAAGTCTTTATGGTCTAAAGCAAGCCGGTTATGAATGGAATAAATGTATTGTAAAGGAATTAGTTTCAATAGGTTTTGAAGCTGGTATAGCTGATCCTTGTTTGTTCCAAAGAGAAAAAGATGGTTTAATTTCTCTATTACCGTTATTTATGGATGACATAGCAATTATAACTAAAACTGAACAAGAAGCAAATGATATTGTTTATTGATTACAGAAAAAATTCAGGATTAGAAACTTAGGGGAAATTAAGCATTATTTGGGTCTTGATATAGTGAAAACGAATAAAGGTTTTAAAATTTCACAAGCCAAGAAGATTAGCCAACTATTAAAACGCTATAACATGGAGCATTGTAAATCTGCTAAGACACCAATGAGTAAGGAATTTACACATAGTGATATTAAAAGCCCTATGTTTGATAAGGAAATATATCAATCCTTAATCGGTAGTCTATCATATCTGGGTAATTGGTCTAGACCAGATATATCTTACAGTGTAAAGCAATTGGCTAGGTATAATGCTGAACCAAATGAAAGGCATTGGCAAGCAGCTAAGCGAATACTTAGGTATCTAAAACAAACAATCCATTATTCATTATATTTAAAACCAAGTCATGAATTAGTGTTAACTGCATATGCTGATGCAAGTTTTGCTACTGATATAATGACTCGTAAGTCAACATCAGGTGTAGTGGTAATGTTGGGTAATGCTTTAATAGGATGGAAGTCTATTAGGCAACAACATATTAGTTTATCCACTATGGAAGCGGAATTCTCATGTTTATCATTAATGTGTACAGAATTGATATATTATAAACAATTGTTGAAGGATATTACTGTACGTGATCCGTTTATTGTTAATGAAGACAATCAATCTGCAATTAGTATGGCTACTAATTTAGCTGTTAAAACAAGGTCTAAACATACTGATTTGAGATATTTGAATGTTAGACAGCGTGTTCAAAATAAATTAATTCAGTTAGAATACTGTATGACTGAACATAATATTGCAGATCATTTCACGAAAGCTCAAGGTGCAATTAAGCATAAAGAGTGTTGTGAGATTTATGGTTTAAAGATGTAATGTATTATATATTGACCTACCCAAAGGGGAGAATGTTAGGAATTTGTACACCAATTAGTTGGGTTGGCAATATATAAACCAACAATGTATGTTTGTAGCTTTAAGACAAAATCTCTGTATTCATTTATAGTATATTCCTATTGGTTGATTATATTGCAAAGTACCATAAGAGGGAGCTAGGGATCATAGCTTGCTGTCTCTGACATTCTGTTGCTATCTAAGGTTCTCTGTTGTATTTATGCTGTGCTTATACTTTGATATCTTTGTTTACTGTGAATGACTTGCAACCGGTAAGAAGACTTTGTAATTGGATATTATTTGGACTGTTGAACGTATATGACCTGGACCGTTTATTAGACTGTGCTATTTCTTACAGTAAACTTTAACTCAATTTAGTGTATCTGTGTGTGGCTGAATTATTTCAGCCACACAGATACACTAAATTGAGTTAAAGTTTACTGTAAGAAATAGCACAGTCTAAAAGTAAATTTTACTGTAAGAAATAGCACAGTCTAATAAACGGTCCAGGTCATAACTACTCATAAACATTCCAGGTCTAATAAACGGTCCAGGTCATAACTACTCATAAACGTATTCATAACTACTCTCATAAACGTTTCCATGTGCATATCCTTGTTACTCAACGGTTATTCTGTACATATCATAACAGCTACCTCCTAGGTTTCAAAGAAGGCACCCTGAGCGGGCCTCCCCTGTTGGAAAGGGTGGGATGGCCAGATAAGCCCTGGAAAAGGCAGCCCTGCAAGTAACTTGGTCCTATGCTAATTCTCTCCATGTGCTTCACTTTTTCTGCAGTAAATGCAACTTATCAGAGGATCTGATTTAGCCAGGTATGCCCATGGGGTCTCCAAGCCTGAAAGAGTGTGGCTGTGAAGTTAACTAAGCTATCCGTTATGATTCTGCTCAAGAGCCTTGGTGGTGCAGGCTGTTAAACACCTAGCACTTAGCTCCAGCTGCCTGCAATTAGTGCAGGCTCGAATCCCACCAGGCTCAAGGTTGACTCAGCCTTCCATCCTCTTGGGGTAGGTAAATTGAGGACCCAAGATTGTTGGGGGCAATAAGCTGACTTTGTAAAAATGATGCTTGGGGGGAGCCAAAAAAAAGCCCTAGAAATAAATAGGCATATACAATAGAATGAAGGCTATTGCTGAGCACATTGGATTGTGCTCCAAAGATTGTAAGCCACCCTGAGTCTCTGGAGAAGGGTGACATATAAATGTGAATTTAAAAAAAATGTTGGTTACTAAAATACTTTTTCAGCTTGAACCACTAGGTCTTTTTCTGGACCTGGAAGGGACCCATGTGGCTGAGATCTCACACTGCTTCCCTGACACTTCCAAAAGCTCTTGCACTTCTCATGTGCAAGCAATGTCCTTGGATCACAGGCCCATTTCTGACCCATGGCCAGTTCCCCCTTTCTGGGGCAGGTGCCGTCTTCCTGCTTCAGTTCAGAAGAAATACAATGCCACTCCCAACCCTCAACCCTGCAGCCGCTTCCCCCAAGCAAGGCCCTTGAGTGGAGTGTCAAGTTTCATAATCCAGGAGACTTGCCGAACGAGAGATTATGTGCAACACATCTGGAAGGCTTGAATTGGAGAAGACTGCTTAGACCAATGAAAAAATTAATCCACTTAATAGCCGGAGACTTTTCTTGCTTGATTTGTTTTTTTTTAATGTCCCATCTTAATGTTGATATGTTTCAGTGATATCTGACAACGTATCTTATGTAACCTTCTTATCCATACCGGGCTTGTCACATCAAGTCCCCAGGAATAGATTTCACTCCGAGCAGCCTGATCTCCAGCGCTTTCATTATAAGCAGAGCCTTTGAAAATGTGCAAGGAAAATGAAAGGCTTAAAGGCCTATTTCAATGTCTGCTTAAGGCAAATCTCTTCCTCTCATGTTGATTATGCTTTGTACCATCATGTTTTGCATTGCAAATATGGCAGCGGCTTAGCGGGGAGCAGAAAATGCCCTGACTTGTTATGCAGCAGAATCAGTTTTGGGGCCAGGGATGTTGAGGCAAAGGGTGGCAAGACCGTTTGCTCATCTGGCTGAATACTTTTCTTTTAATCAGGGGTTGGAATTAATATAGCTTCCCCCCCTCGGAGTTTCTTGTACCT
Organism: Naja naja; assembly: GCA_009733165.1. Lineage (NCBI taxonomy): Eukaryota > Metazoa > Chordata > Lepidosauria > Squamata > Elapidae > Naja > Naja naja. The sequence goes on from CM019165.1 coordinate 14,383,768, forward strand.
TTCCCTGAACTTTCTCTTATTAAGAGGACCAGCATGGCTGCGCCTGGCCTTGGTTGAGAGAGAAGCTCCCTGATTGCCCTGGAGATCTGAGCTGCTCGTGAAGAAGGAGCTGATGAGTCTCCAGAGACTCTGCCTGCCTTCCCAGTTGCTATCTGGAACAATGAGCTTCCCTATGTTGCTCAGGACGAGATGTTTCTTGGAACTGAGGCTGAATTCTTAAACACCATCACTCCAGAGGTGGCATTCAGCAGGTTCTGACCAGTTCGGGGGAACTGGTAGCGGAAATGTTGAGTAGTCCAGAGAACCGGCAAATCCCACCTCTGACTGGAGATTTTACAGTATCCTTCCCCTTGACACGCCCACCAAGCCACGCCCACAGAACTGGTAGTAAAAAAAATTGAATCCCACCACTGCACCACTCCACCATCAAATTCCTGGAGGTATTTGGTCAGAGGTCCACCATGCCTCCCCAAGTGAATAACAGAGAGAGAGAAAAGCAAGAAAAATAAGATTTTATACTTAGGCAAGAAAAATCAAATGTACAGGTGCAGATTAAGTGAAACCTGCCTCAATAGCAGCAACTGTGTGAGGGATCGTGGAGTCCTAGTGGACAATCACTTAAATATGAGCCAGCGGTGTGCGGCAGCAGCCACAAAAGACAACATGATTGTCACTGCGTTTTTTTTTTGTTTGTCTGTTCAAGCTCCTAAGCTCATATTATAGCAAGCAGGTGTCTGCTAGCCAGCACTGTGTTATCTTGTCTCCATAGTAATAAGATAAGAAAGTCTTGTGATGTTTTGATCCACTGCGCATGTGTACAAAGTTTATACTTCACTTCCTTTGTAACTTCCGTTATATTTCCCTTTGTTCTTTTTCTATATGCCTTGGTGGAGATTAGGTTGCAAACATGTAGCTCCGTTAGGTTTTCTTATTTTATAAATAAAAATGTTTTTAGATTACTTTCCGGGTCTACTTTTTAACATCATTGACAGCAAAGAAGAACACGGTCTATCACCTCTAATTAGCAGGGATGTTTTGGATGAATTTTTACTCCCTGGCAAAAGGTTTTTTCCAAGCCTTTGAAAATGGTAGCAGAGAAAAGTTTGACAATGATCCTAGTTTGCATTAACAAAAGAAAGAATCAAGATCACGTGAAGTTCTACTACTGCTTTATAAAGCCCTAATTAGACCACAGTTGGAATACAGGTAGCCCTCGACTTACAACAATTCATTTAGTGTCCTAAAGGTACTTTTTCAAGAGGCAACTGGACTTTCTGGTTTTTCTTTGAAGCTTCTTCGGCTCAGACTGTACGGTGGGGCGTGGAAGGATTTATATTCCTTGCAGACAGCTGGTCATTTGCATCCTTTTTCCCGACAGAACAATTAATCAGTGAAATGGCTTCCTTCCAGAAGTTGTGCTTACTCCACAACTGGAGGCTTTCAAGAACAGACTGGACAGCCATTTGGCTGGAATGGTGTAGGGTCTCCTTCTTGAGGAGGGGACTGGACTAGAAGACCTCCAAGGTCCCTTCTACTCCTGTTATTCTAAATTCTAAGTCCACATCCCTTAAAGTTGCCAAGTTTGAGGATTAATCTGCCTAGTGCAGAAGAAAAAGTTATCTTGAGCTTGACCAGAGACACCTGCAGAAGATGGTAAACAAAACAAAAAAGGCGAGGTGGAAACCACAACAGTGTGATGGAAGCTCCATCTATTTTTTATATGTATTATGTACACACCTTGTTGGAGAGTCTCCTGAGCTCTCAAACATGCCCAGGCTGCAATTATTGGCCTCAACGTTTCTCAGGCTGTTCAGCGTTGGTCTCCAGAGTGAATAATTGATGGTTCTTCTGCTGAAAGCTATGGGGCTGTTGCAGCTGACCTTCCCAGGGACTGGATGACATTTTCCATGTGCTTAGACTGTCCTGATACCTTTATGTGGCACTATTCTTCCATTCCCTACACCGGGCATTCATAAAAGATGCCAGTTTAAGTTGCTGGGTTAATTCATCAGACTGTCTGGACAAGTCATTCCTTTGGCAAATTTCCGTGCTTCTCAAAGCTGGCAACTTTAAGATGTGTGGGTTTCAACTTCCAGAATTCCATTGCTGGCTGGGAATTCAATCAATTACAATAGAGCTGGAAAGGACTTTGGAGGTCTTCTGTGCAGCCCCCTCCTCAGGCAGGAGACCCTATACCACTTCAGACAAATGACTGTCCAGTCTCTTCTTAAAAACCTCCAGTGATGCAGCACCCACAAAGTTAGAAGGCAAGCTATTCCACTGGCTAATTGTTCTCACAGTCAGGAAGTTTCTCCTTCATTCCAGGTTGCTTCTCTGGTGCGGTGGTTAAAAAGCAGTACTGCAAGCTACTTCTGCTGACTGCAATTTGGCAGTTCAACTCTCACCAGGCTCAAGGTTGACTCAACCTTCCATCTTTCCAAGGTGGGTAAAATGAGGATCAAATTATTGGGGGAAATATGCTGACTCTGTAAATCTCTTCGAGAGGGCTGTAAACAGTGGTGGGATTCAAAAGTTTTTTTACTACTGGTTCTGTGGACATGGCTTGGTGGGCGTGGCTTGGTGGGATGGCAGGGGAAGGTTACTGCAAAATCTCCATTCCCTCCCCACCCCACTAACCTGCTTTCCAGCTCCGATCTCCTGTGCAGGGCAACACAAGAAGACCCAGCTGATCAGCTGGGACTTGGGAGGCAGAGAAGAGATGGGGGCGGGGCCAGTCAGACAGACAACTGTTTTTTTTCAAACAGTTTGAAAAAAAAAACCCACCAGTTAATAAATCTTAGAAATGGCTAACCTGCTTGACTTATCTTTAATTTTCATGATTCATTGAACTTCAAATAAGGTATCTTGTTCTCATGATTTGCTACAACTCTAACGGCTTCTGAAGATTAAGTAGAGGGAGATGAGTAAATTACACCCAGAGTGAGAAATTATGCAAAGTTCCTACACATGCATAATTCATCCTGAGCTCTGCTTTTCTGAGTGAAGAGCAAACACGATTCTTGAATTTGAAAGGGAGAATTGAGGCCGGTGTCGCTTTGCCCAGCATTCTGGGATAAGAAGTCCTGTCCCTCAAGAGAAGAACCATTATTATTATTATTATTATTATTATTATTATTATTATTATTATTTATTCGACTTGTATGCCGCCCTACTCCCTAAGGACTCAGGGCGGCGGACATTAAAACAGAACAAATTTACAGTAAAAAACAATTAAATAAACAAGTCAAATACATTAAAACATTAAAAAGATTAAATAACCCTAAAAAACCCCACCCGGGTCATTCCAGGCCGGCCCGTTGAAACAACCAGGTCTTCAGGTCTCGGCGGAAGGAGCAGAGGTCAGGGGCCAAACGGAGATCCACGGGGAGCTGATTCCAGAGGGCGGGTGCTCCCACGGAGAAGGCTCTAGCCCTGGGAACCACCAGCCGACAATGCTTGACCGACGGAATCCCAAGGAGGCCCCTCCTATGGGAGCGAACAGGGCAATCGGGAAGTGATGCTGGCAGGAGGCGTTCCCGCAAGTACCCTGGACCCAAGCCATTTAGGGCTTTGTAAGTTGTTACTAACACCTTGAAGGCAACCCGGGAGACAACCGGCAACCAATGCAAGTCGTGCAGGAGGGGTGTAACATGGGAGTATCGGGATACTCCCATCACAACCTGCGCGGCTGCATTCTGCACCAGCTGTAACCTCCGGGTCGTCCGCAAGGGCAGCCCCATGTAAAGAGCGTTGCAGTAGTCGATTCTAGAGGTGACGAGCGCATGAGTAACTGTTCGAAGGGCATCTCGGTTCAAATAAGGGCGGAGCTGGCGAACCAGCTGAACCTGGGCAAAAGCCCCCCTGGCCACAGCTCCCACATGCTCCTCCAAACTGAGCTGTGAATCCAGGAGGATGCCCAGATTCCTCGCCCTATCCATGGGGGGCAACACCTCTCCCCCCATGACCAAAGATGGTACATCCAATGAAAACCGAGATGCCGGTAGGAACAGCCACTCAGTCTTGGTCGGGTTGAGCTGGAGCCTGTTACTCCCCATCCAGACCCGTACCACCTCCAGGCACCGGGACATCACAGAGAGCATCACTGATCTGGTCTGGGGTGGAGATATAAAGCTGGGTATCATCAGCATATTGATGATACCTCACCCCAAAACCTCGGATGATCTCACCCAGCAGTTTCATGTAAATATTAAACAGGAGAGGCGAGAGAACGGACCCCTGGGGCACCCCACAAGTGAGGGGCCTCAGGGCCGACCTCTGCCCCCTGCCAACCCCCGACTGCAAATGGCCCGAGAGGAAGGAGGAGAACCACTGCAAAACGATGTCCCCCACCCCCAATCCTCGGAGCCGCTGCAGAAGGATACCATGGTCGATGGTATCAAAAGCCGCTGAGAGATCTAACAGGACTAGGACAGAGGAAAAAACCCTGTCCCGAGCCCTCCAGAGATCATCCATCAGTGCGACCAATGCTGTCTCCATGCTGTGTCCGGCCCTGAAGCCCGATTGATATGGGTCTAGATAAGCATTGTCCATCTCTCACTCTAGAGCTGAAGAAGTCTTTCTATAACGTTGTTTGTCAATCCAGGTCAATGGACACACATGGCTTGGAGAGACATCCTTGAAAGCCTTGGTGGTGCAGGCTGTTAATAGCCTAGCACTTAGCTCCAGCTGCCTGTAATTATCGCAGGCTCGAATCCCACCAGGCTCAAGGTTGACTCAGCCTTCCATCCTCTCGGGGTAGGTAAATTGAGGACCCAAGATTGATGGGGGCAATAAGCTGACTTTGTAAAAATGCCGCTTAGTAATAATAAGCAGGCATATACAATGAATGCTATTGCTGAGTGCATTGGGTTGTATCCAAAAAAAACCTGTAAGCCGCCCTGAGTCTCCGGAGAAGGGCGGGATATAAATATGAATAAAAATAAAAAAATAAAAAAATAAATCCATTCCGGAAATCTCTTCCTTGCACTTTTGTCCCTCCAAGTCTGCTCCTGCCCTCTGAGCCACATGGAATGACTCCACTTCCCCTTCCATGGAAGAAACCCTCAGGTATTTAGCCAATGTTCTGTCTGACCTCAGTCTTCCCTTCTGTAGATGTTCTGACCCAAACCTGGTTCCAAGGGAGTAAACCAAGGTAACAGCACAACCTTTTACCGTTTCATTTATGAATCCTGTTTCTTCACAGATAAAAGGCTGCTTCCACCAATTAGCTCTGCCAAGAACACCAGATAAAATTACTAAACAATAAATCAAAGAGTCTCCAAACACCAACTCAGATATTCTAATGTCAACCAGGCTCGAGTATCAAACTTCTTTGCCTTCTGCAAAGAACTGCAGTTTCTCAGCTGGCTTTTATCTTCTCAGGGAGGGGCCATTACCTTCCAGCCTTACTCCCAAGTCGCCATGCTGCTGCAGCTGCTGTTTCCTTTGAGCAGCCCTGCATGCACGTGCACTGGGCACAGGCTCCTCGGGGGCCTCTTCATCACTGCTGCCAGCCTCCACAATCTCACAAAGGAAGGAAGGAGATTATAATAAGAGTGAGGGAGGGTCCCCTACCTTGGCACTTGGCCACCACAGGTGCCCCTGACATGAGTCCCATGTCACACCCACCATGGTCATTCAGATCCCTGGCCACATCCACCATGGCCATACCCCTGGCCATGCCCCATGCCCCCCTCCCCAGCTTCACCATTGTTGATAGCCCTCTTCTGGACAGGCTGCAATTTGTCAGTTTCCTTTTGAATGGTGGTACCCAGAATCAGGCACAGGATTCCAAATGAGGCCTGAATAAGGCAGAGCAGATGCATCTCAAGATAGCATTTGCCTTTTTTGCAGCTTTACCACCCTGCTGGCTCTCCTGTGCTAGAAATTACATTGTTGATTGTACACAATCATAATTGATTGTAAGAGATGACCAAGTTGAGCCCAAGGTCAGGGTCAAATGCATCATCAGCCTGGAGTCCCTAGGCCCCTGAAATATGAGCCTTGGTGGCGCAGTGGTTAGAGTGCAGGATTGCAGGCCACTTCTACTGCCTGCAATTTGGCAGTTCAAATCCCACCAGGCGCAAGGTTGACTCAGCCTTCCATCCTTCCAAGGTGGGTAAAATGAGGACCCAGATTGTTGGGGGAAAATAGGCCAACTCTGTAAACCACTTAGAGAGGGCTGTAAAGCACTATAAAGCAGTATATAAGTCTAAGTGCTGTTGCTATAAGTCCAGCCCACCTCCCTTGAAGTCCGTTTTATCGGGCACCAATTTGTATTGACTAATAGTTGTTTGGCTTCTTGTGCATAGGTTGCATGGAATAAATTTGCAGTGCTTTTGAACTCTATCCTGGCTCCTGGTTTCTTGCACCTGACAGAGATGACAGGTCACTTCAGAAGCTGAAGCTCCAGGCAGACCAATCCAAGACCCAGGAAAGCATCACCTAACGCTTGCATTGCACTGGACCTAATTTGCTTTTTTTAGCAGTTGCATTACAAAGTGAACTGAACAGCTGCAGCATAATGACATTCTTACATATGCTAAATATGCATGTATTGCATTGTTTTATTTTAGCTGACTTTATATTTTCAGTTACTCAATTAAACGTTCAACACTTTGAATAACAGTAAAATACAGAATATGATATTAAAATGCGGAAAGGTGGCATTGTTCTTGAGTCAAATCAAACTTGACTGTTAGTCAAACACTTGGCAAATGAATAACACACGGAATTGTGGTTTGGTGAGCAATTAGTATAGCTCTTTCAATGCAGGCACTAAACATAAAAATTACCCTCAACTCTGCTGGATCAGGCAAATCTTAGGCGAGCCATCCAGGTTTCTTTAAGCTCCTCACAAGAAGGAGGTAGAGAAAAGACTTTGTCTCATCCACCAATGTTCTCCTGCAACTGGAAGCATGTTATAAGTAGCCTTCAACTTACAACTGTTTGAAGTACAATGGTGCAGAGCAAAGTCCTCAAACCTATGACCAACACAGTGTCCCCATAATCAGTTGATCAAAAGTCTGGTGTTTGGCAACCCCCACAGTTGCAATGTCCTGTGATCATGTGATTGCTATTGCTATGAGCCACAGTGGCACAGTGGTTAGAGTGCAGTATTGCAGGCTATTTCTGCTGCCTGCTGCCTGCCTGCAATTTGGCAGTTTAAATCTCACCAGGCTCAAGGTTGACTCAGCCTTCCATCTTTCCGAGGTGGGTAAAATGAGTGTGCTGACTCTGTAAACCACTTGGAGAGGGCTGTACAATCACTGTAAAGTGGTATATATAAGTCTTAGTGCTATTCCTATTGCTTTGCTCTTCCTTTTTTCCTTCCTTCCTTCTTCCCTTTTGCCCACAGCCAGCAGTTTGATGCTGAACGGCTGAAGGTTGACTCAGCCTTCCATCCTTCCGAGGTGGGTTCAGAGGACCCAAATTGTTGGGGGCAATAGGCCAAATCTATATACTGCTTAGAGAGGGCGGTAAGAGCACTGTAAAGTGGCATATAAGTCTTAAGTGCTAGTGCCATTTGTAACCTTCCCAGGAGACTTCTGAAGAGCAAAGATAATGGGGGATACCAGATTTGCTTAATGACCATGAGGAAAATTGTCCTAAAATCAGGTTCCATTCACTTAACAATGACATAGCTTAGCGATGGAAGTTCTATTCCCAACTGTGGTTGTAAGTTGAGGGTTATCTGTTCTCCCAATTCAGAAGAGCATTGCTTCAAGACCAAAAAGCCTTCCATAGATGTCTCCTCCATTGAAAGCCATCCAAGTTGGTGACTGTCACCATGTCTTGTGATAATGGATTCCACAGCTTTAAAAAGCATCTTCTTTGGTCTATCCTAAATCTCTTTCCAAGCAGCTTCAGTGGGTGATCCTTAGTTTTAGTATTTTGGCAAAAGGGGAAAAAGTACTTTGCACTCACCATGTATGGTTTTATATTGCCTCCCCAGCCTCCTTTTTTTAAAGCAAAAAGGTCCCACATTTTGTAGCCCAGGGATATCTGCAGCTTATGACCAAACTGTCAAGCTGGCAGCCACATCCATTTCTAGTGCAATCAACACCTTGATTTTCTAACCGTACTTGCACATGCTTCTGCTCCAGCCTATCCTCCCCTGCCCCCTCAGGAGGCATTGCCTTCTTCTGCGTGTTTGCAGATCCATTATATTCTTTTTCAAATGTAGGGACTAAATGGGGTACCGCACCCTGGATGTTCCACCCAGAAACCATTATCAGATGAATTGGGCCTGTATTCATTACTTTTATGATGGACAGTATTATACAAATGTATAAATATATAAATGATGGACAGTAACTCATGATAGCGGTGTTCTAGTATTTGAGGGGCTGCCACAAAGAAGAGGGGAGGCCAAATTATTCTCCAAAGCACAGGAGGGCAGGACAAGAAACAAGGGATGGAAAGTAACCAAAGAGGGAAGCAACCTGGAATTAAGGAGAAACTTCCTAACAGTGAGGACAATTAACCAGTGGAACAGAAGTTGCCTCCAGAAATCATGAGTGCTCCATCGCTGGAGGTTTCTAAGAAGAGACTAAACAGTCACTTGTGTGAGAGATAGTACTATAGATTCTCCTGCTTGAGCAGGGGGCTGGACTAGAAGACCTCCAAGGTCCCTTCCAGATGATTCATTTTGCTCTATTCTATCTGATCCCTCAAAACTTCAAACTGAGCCCCCTTCCTATATGGGAGCTGGGCCAATTCTCCACCTCTCTCCCCAGCTCTTTTCAGCCCTCGTGAGCAGAAGAAATTGTGAATGGGTGAGGGAGCATTTGCTTCATGGCAGATGTTTCCCTGGGCGGTGGGGGAAGACTCACAATGCCTCTTCTCTCTCTCGAGGTTATTAATATGGAACAACATCCCTTCGGCATTTCTTTTTGTCACCTATTTTTTTTATTAAGAATTTTAAAAAGAAGATAAAAGCTAATAAGAAGTAATACAAAGAAAAGGGGGAAAAACAAAGTACAAAAAGAAAGAATAAAAAGAAAGAGAAAGAAGTAGCTTCAATTTTCTTTACCACAATTATAAATACAAATACAAAATTAACTCTATGGTTATAAAAACTGTCTTTTTTCTATTATCTATTTTTCCTAATCAAAAACATTACAAGTTGACACATACATCATCAGTTCCTTTTTTTCTATATCATGATGCAGTCTATAAAGAGGTCCCTTAGAGCAGGCGGGGGAATTCTGGGAGTTGAAGTCCACAAGTCATAAAGTTGCCAAGTTTGGAGACCCCTGCCTTAGAGCAGGGGTTGGGAACCATGGGCCTTTTATGACTTGTGGACTTTAACTCTCAGAATTCCTGGCTGGCTCAGGAATTCTGGGAGTTAACGTCCACAAGTCATAAAAGGGCTACTGTTCCCCACCCCTGTTTTAGAGCATTTCTGTAAGCAAGACAATTGGTGTGTCTGGGAGGCTGCATGGATGTGCTTCAAGCTGGCACCATTTGTTTGCCCATCTCGTACATGACAGCCCTTCAGATACTTGAAGAGAGCTATCATGACTCTTTTCTGGTATCACAATGTCTCTTACCTTGAGACTCAAAAATATTTGTTGCTGTTGTTGTTAGTTGCAAAGTCATGTCCACCATCTTCTGGAGTCCAGTTAAGCTCATGCCAACTGCTTCAGTGACTCCATCCAGCCACCTCATTCTCTGCCGCCCCCTTCTTCTTCTTTTGCCCTTAATCTTTCCCAGCATTAGGCTCTTCTCCAGTGAGTCCTTCCTTCCTTCTCATCAGGTGGCCAAAGTCTTTGAGTTTCATCTTCAGGATCTGGCCTTCTAAAGAGCAGTCAGGTTGATCACCCTAGGACTGACTGGTTGGATCGCCTTGCAGTCCGAGGGACTCGCAGGAGTCTTCTCCAGCACCATAGTTAATAAAAAATATTAATACTTTTAATTCTTCCTCCCAATTTTTTCCCTAGCTATTTATTGTCTTGCTGTCTCTGGGCACCTCCAATTTGTCCAAGTCCTCAGATGTAATGTTCAAAACTGGACACCACAGTGTGTTTGGTTCAGGTGCCTTGTTGTACCACTGTATTAAGAGGCCTTTCCTTGCCTTGAAAAGCAGGTGGGTGCCAAGGGTAGGCTTGTTTCAGAAGCAGTGAATAAGCATATTATGTAAAATATTAAGCGTCTTGACAATTCAGTACTGCCAGATGGCAAATAATCCACCCTCTCTCAAAAGGCTGTTTACGTAGCTAGCAGTTGAATCACAGCAGATCTTTCTTGGGATGGGTTTGTACCCAGGGCAGCTTTAAGGGGCTTTTGTGCCTCATCTGCAGATGGCCCCAGGAGGAAGAGCTGGGCACAGCAGGAGGAAATTTCACAAGCAAATATGGACTGAAGGAATGTTTCTCAAAGTCAGCTGTTGCTTGAACTTCCTAGCTTCCAGCCCAATAATACTCCTTCCTTCCTTCCCTCCCTCCCTTCAAACTTGGGAAGTTTAACACTTATGGGCTTCAACTCCCAGAATTCCTAAGCTAACTTGACTGGAGGAGGAATTCTGGGAGTTGAAGTCCACAAGTCTTAAAGCTGTCAAGTTTGAAGACCCCTGCTTTAGGGCCTGAGATGGATATACAGTGTGGAGGGAGCCAATCAAATTATTGCAGGAGCCAGGGTCCATTGACTCAAGAAAGCCACCTCCAAACTTTGATTTAAGTAGACTTGGGAAAATAGGGAAAGGCAGCAGAACTATCACATCACAAGACATGAAAAAATATTTCTCAGTTAACCTGGAACTCCAAACCTAACCTGGTTAGATATGGTGTGTGTGTGTGTGTGTGTGTGTGTGTGTGTGTGTGCATGTTTGAGAGGGAGGGAGAGAGGTGGGGGAGAGGGAGAGAGAGAATGAAGTAAGAATGAAGTAGACTATGGAGAAATTTCCTATCAGTGATAACAATCAGTAGAACAGCTTCCTTCCAGATGTTGTGGCTACTCCATCACTGGAGGTTTTTAGGGAAGAGATTGGACAACCATTTGTGTGAAATGGTATAGGATCTTTTGCTTGAGCAGGACTTTGAACTCCAAGGTCACTTCCAAATTCTATGTTCCAAGTCTTTTGTTTTCAAATACATCTGTAAAACTATTGAATTCACCTCAGACAAGCCATTTTAATCAGACCATACAAACAACCATTTCATAACTAATCATGAACAATTGGCTCCCTTCATCAAATCAATTGCATCAATAGAATTAGGGTTTCCTGCATTAACCAGTTTTGCTTCATTCGTAAATTAGCTCTGCAGAGTTCAGTTGACTGAAACAACAGACGCTATTCACACATCTGCAAGAGTCAAATGGTGTTTTGGAAAAAGAATATTAAAGAAATGTTATGCCTGTGCTGTAGGAGGCCTTGAAACAACTAAGACAAATATAACTCAAAATGTTTGGTGATTAAGGAAATGTCATATTCAATGTCATTTTTTTTAATGTAAAGCTTTAAGACTTCAGTAAGAGTGTCTATTGGGTTACTTGTTATCAATCTGGTGTCCATGCATTTTTGTTTTTCAGTCCAACTGAAAGATGGCCTCTGGTTACCTGCAGATGGTTACTAGGCATAAAAATAGTCTGCTGTGACCTCCCTGGGTGTCAAGTGGGCCTCTGAGAAAGCAGAGGAGGGAAGAGGTGTAACCTTTAGCTGGTGATACTCCATGTCTGTCTGGCTCAGGACTCTTTTACTTACCTTTGCAAGAGAGAATTTGGTGCCCTGGCCAAGTTCTAAGGGATAATTAACTCAAGATAAATTACACTCCAGAATCTGAGATGGTGAGATCAGTGCAGGCAGCCTTTGTGTCTTGGTAGCATGGGCCTATCCAAAATGAAGACAAACGGTTAGAATTCTGCCGGATGATCCAGCCATCCTTGCTCAGAAAAAAGTTGGCACTCAACACTTCACTGGTAGATCATGAGGTCTCTAGTGAATCTAGGCAGAACTCGGTCTGTTTGCCAATTTAACTGGGTCATGAACATGAAGGAGATAACAGGCATGCAAAAAGGCAACCTGGGAAAACTTCCTTTTAGCCCCTACTGGCTACTAGGCTGTTTGGAGGCAAAATGATTTATCCTGAGTAGCTACTCCATCCAAAGAGCTTCAGGGAGGATTAAAAGTTCCATTTCATTTCTGAAACAAAGTCCTATGGAGACCCCCTACTTTTTAATTCCTCCACCTTGCCATCACTTGGAGGGTTGATAGGGGGCCAAAAGGCATGTGGGTGGGTAGGTTTCTCCCAAACCAACCCCATTTAATGCTAATTTTCCTCTATCTCTGGCCAGAGGAGAGAAAACTTGACAGTGGGAATCCTGCAGCTTATTTGTGAAAATGGCCACTCACCAGTTATTAGAGTCAGCAGAAACTCTGAGCCAATCAGCCCACAAAGATGAATTCATTAACTGCAGCACCAGCAAATCGTGTTTTGACAACATGGCCATATTGTGCAACTCATATGGAATTAAATAGGTCTGGGACAGCAGTGTGCTGGCCAATAAAGTTACTGCACTATCATCAGATGCCTCTGAAGGAGTCATTGGATCTTAACCAGGTTATTTCTTAAAATATCTGAAACTGTGCAAAATCCAACAGCAGATGACCCAAAACTTTGGCCAGTGTTAATAGTAGATAGGGAGTGAGGGGAGACAGAGATCATTCATGACTAGCCACCTTGCTAACCAAGTTGAACTTGAGAAATAAAATACGATTAGTCTTGGTTAGTAGTTGGATGAGAGGCCTCCAGGAAATCCCACGACTATAAGAAAGGCTGGGAAGTAAATAATATATCCCGAAAAAGGTCAATGACCAACCACTCCTGCACTGTTGCCAAGAGTATCAGGACTTGAATTTAGTTGGAACAAGATTTTATCCTTATGTTACTGTTACTGAATTTGGTGTTCTTGATGTTGCCTAGAAGCCTGGCCGGTGCCAAGTGCAACCTGAAAAGGTTGTTCATTCCTGCTGTACTTCTCCCCATGAGCTGAAGATGATGGACCTTGTAGCCAGCCAACTCACCTAGAGATTACAGCAGATGATAGAAGAGCTACACCAGGACAAACTGAGTGGGCAGGCAGGCAAGTTAGGCAGACTAGAGGCACAGACCTGCGCCACCGTGTGTGTGTGTGTGTGTGTGTGTGTGTGTGTGTGTGTGTAAGATGAATCTTCCAAAATAAAGAGAGGGCTTCCCTCCCCTTCTTGCTTGAAAGGTGGGCCCTAATCCTGCTCCCCCAGATTGCTGACCTGTCTGGTTCTGCGGGTTCCTCGCCCCGCCCCCGCCAGTCTCGGGGCCGTTCGCGTGGCCTGCATCCTTTCGAGGGCGCCTGTGGCTATCCCGAACTCCGGAGGCGCCGCGCTTCAGCACCACGACTGCGGACAGCGCCAGCGGGCCAGGCGGCAGCTGCGCGTCGAAGCAGCCCAACGCCGCGACTCGGAGCTCCCTCGGCGCGCAGCTGCCCGGCGCGCCCGCCTGCCCCGTTGGCGCTGTCCACAGCCGCGGTGCTGAAGCGCGGCGCCTCCGGAGTCGTTTCCCGCGCGCGGGGAGATCGCTTCGGCGGCGGCCACAGCGCCCCGCCCTCCGCCTTCCCGCCTTAAGAACCGCTCCGCTCCGTGGCCGTGCCGACCATGAGCTCCGCACCGCACCAGAGCGACTCCAAGGCTCCCCTGCGGCGCGCGGCGCGCGGCGGGAGCGGCAGGCGGGCACCCGGCCAGCCGCCGCCCCCGCCGCGGAGCCAGAGGCGGAACGGGCGCCCGGCGGCCGCGGCTGAAGCAGAAAGCAGCCCCTGCCCACCGCTCGTCGCCGAGCCCAGCGCCAGGAGGCCCCTCTGCCAGCCCGACGCCCCGGCCAACGGGAGCCTCCGGCGGCGCCAGCAACAGCAACAGCAGCAGGAGGCAGCGCCGCGGCGGGGGCGTCCACGCCCCCAGGAGCCCGCGCAGGCGGCCCCCCGCCCCGTGCGGAACCCCAGCCCGGAGGGGGAGCAAGACTGGTCCGTGCGGCGCTCAGACTGGGGAACCTCCGCGGACAGTCCACGGGCCACCCCTGAAGCGCTGCTGCCGGCCAACGGCAAGAGCCCCGCGGCCAAGCCCGGCGTTGACGGCGACCCGCTGGTCCATCAGCTGCGCCCTGTCCTGAGCGCCGTCTTCGGCCAGGTAGGCGCTCGCCCCTCGCCTCTCTCCCTGGGGTTGAAAACTCTGTTCTGGAAATGCGCTGCTTCAGGGCTGACAGGGCATAAAACTTCTCTGAGTTGTCAGGGGCGGCCTTTAGCCAGCTTGGGGGAGTGTTGGTGTTTGGGGGAACTGAAATTCTGGCCGTTGGAACTGCAGAAAAGACAGGGGATCGGAATGGGAAAGCACACCAGTCCCCAAGGTCTATGTCCAGGCAAAAGGGGGAGGGAAAGGAGGCCATCTGGCAGGGACAAGAACACTTAGGTAGGATGTTAGGTGTTCCCGTTGACTGAGTGTGGGCACCTCCTTGGAACTCCATGCCTCCTTCTTCGCCTTCTGTTTAGAGACTTGTGCACCTGATGCAACAAAGGTTTAACCTGCCACAGGTGAGCGTTTGTCTGGAATTGGCCAGTATAGGCTTTGTGTACCTGCAGGGCTGGTCTTGGTGTTACCTTCTTGTGTCTCCAGAGGACCATGTGGTCTGCTACCTCTGAAAATGGAAAGTCCACAAACACACACACACACACGCACGCACACACACGCGCACACACATGGTGTATTTACACAAGTACTCAGAGCAATTACTCAGTTACAAACCTAGCAGTACCATTTGCATGGCATGATAAACGTGGTTATGCTTAAGCTTGGCTAATGTTATGCAGGTTTGTCCTGCAAACCCAGTCTATTTGTTGTGCTAGAGTAGACTTTCAGAATGTGGGTTAATTCAGTCACCCTCTTAATCACATTGTATAAATGCAGCCAACAGTAATCAGGGTGTAATCTTGCCATCCCTGCTGGGATGTTGCTTGCTCAGTGCACCTCCATTCCCACAAGGCCTTCTCCATCCCAACAAGTGTGCCAGTCTGCCACCCGTTGCTCTGCTTTGCAGTGGCAGAAGTGGGGAATGTCTTTCAACATCGCTTTCCTTTTTCATTCTCCTGTGTCCCCTGAAGGTTCGGCGTCCACTTGGCAGAGGGCAAGGGAGATGTCTACCATCCTAGTTTTATTTCCTTGAATTGTGCCATGGGTCTGATTCTGTGCATGCAATTAATCGCAAAAATTTGGATGAGGGAGGAATCAGGAGGAGATTGAAGGTGTGCGAGCTTCATCAAACATCCTTCTGGCCCAATTCTGAGGCCTTCTGAGAGGCAGGAGGAAGAGAGCTGGAAGACACCTGGGCAAGAGGGAAGGCAGAGACAGGGGTGCCCTCCCAGCCTGGAGAGGAGATTGAGGAAGAGGGCCTAGCTAAAATTTCCCACATAGAGAGCAAGCATAGAAGTGACCCTCTTGAAAGGCTCATGCTCAGCTATGGTGCTTTGCAGTTGGCAGGCAGATGCTAAAACTGGGCTAGAGACCAAAGAAGTAGGAAAAATGGTCCTAAGAAGAAAACTGTGACCATTTCCTCCCCCATAACTTTAAATTGGCCCCAACCATTGCTGTCCTCTGGCTGGAGTGAACCTCAAAGCTCCCACCAGTCCTAGTGGGGAAAACGCACTTGAGGGAAGGCTAGATTTTGCTCCATATCTTTTCCAGAGAGCTGGCAAAAGTGAGATGCCAGGCTAAACCTCGGGAATCATGGCCTCGGCATTCTATATCTGCTTTTTATGATCGTAACTACTCCATAAAGAGGGCACACTTAAAAAGCAGAAACAAAATATAATAGGCCATTTAAAGTCAGAAGTTCTTTAGATTGGCTCTACAAACTCAACCACAACATCCAGCACTTTGCAGTTGGCATATCATGGCTCTTTTTTGGCTAAAAGGGTAGAAGCGCAATAGGGCAAGTTTCCTGGCACCAGGGAAGTGCTTATAAAATGAAGGGGAATGGGCTAAAAACAGGGAGGCAAGTGGGTGGGAGAGAAATGTCCTCCTGCAGTCTAGAACCCGGTTTCATTCCCTACTCTGGTGTATTAAAACTTCTGACTGGACTCAAGAAGGTGCTTCCCAAAGGAAGGCTGTGCAACAGTCCAGTATTTCTCAATCACTTCATCTTTGAGATATGTGGACTTCAACTCTCAGAATCCTCTAGCCAGCATGTCGAAGCCTGCACGTCTTAAAGTTGCTGAAGTTGAGAAACCTGCCACAGACCAGCCTGCAAAGTAAATGCCAACCCGTCATTCAGAAGTTTCCAGTCTCTTTTAGGATAATGCAGTGGTAACCACTGACATCCGAGCGAAAGAGCGGAGAACGAGGGTGAAATTCTCCTCTTTCTTATTCACTGAAATTGTTTCTTGTTTGTACACTGCAGGAATGGGGCGCAAGTCACAATCCTGTAGCAATTAGTTGTGTGCTTGGTTGTGTTGCATGGTTATCCCCAGGCATGCTTCATCATGATTTGTGATGAAAAGGAAATTAGATTATTAAAAAGAAATTAAAGTTAAGTTAAAATTAAAAGGAAAGAGTAGCAGATGATTCAGAAGGCAGTTCTACACCCCCTGGGGTGGGGGGCTCCTGAAGAGGAAGCAAATGTCTCTGGAGACCAAGAGGTGATCCAGGCGAGGTTGTTCTGGTTGTTCCCAGAATCCTCAAATGATTTGTCAAAGCCAGAGAGAGTCCCTAACGTTGCTTTCAACTTCCTTGTAGGAGAAATATGGGCTCTGCTCAAATTCATCTCTTTGTATTCCTTTCTTAATAAAAAGATGACTTAAGAACTTTACTCCAGGAGTTGGAAAATAACATTTTCCAAGGGCAAATTTATGTTTTACTGACGAAGAAATAAAGGGAGACTAGTACAGATTTATGTCAAGCTATTTAGCTCTCATCAGCTAGCCATACCCTTTCTGGGATTTGAAAGGTGAAAACAGAAGCAGTATGCTCTGTCCCATAATTGGATAGACCAGGCTGCCCTGGTAGACCGGTCCCACTGGAAAAAAAACATTTTTCCAATGGCAGTTTCTCTTCATCCCTATAGCCCTTCCAATGGATTGGGCCATCATTTCTGGGCTTGCCCAGGGGTACTGTGGCTATATTCTAACATATCTGGGGGAACTGAAAAAGGCAGCCATGGTGACCAGGAAGATTTCAAACGAATAGTTTGGCATTGCTAATAAAAAAAAATGTACCTAAAAATCCATGGTTGGGAAAGGTTTTTATAGAATCAATCAAAATGACAGAAGGAGCCTGTGCACTAGAAATCCCCCAAGATTTTCCATCAGGCAAGAAATTTGAAAACACGTTTGAAAATTAGGGCAGGCGCTGAAGCCAAGAGAGGGCTGCGTCTGAACGTTGGTTCTAAGATGCGGTTAAGATGCGGTTGAATGCAGCGCGTTGCTGGTGTCTGGTTATACCGAATCTTCAGGGGGAAAGAAATGGGGGGAGGCAGCTGGGAAAGCGCCAAGACTAGAGTCCCCTGTTTCCATTTTGCACTGGGGTGAGGCACATGGACAGCTCCCAGGTATGGATTACAAGAAAGTGTCGGAGGCTGGATTGCAGGGAACCGAAGCAAGTCAGAGAGCTTCTGCGTGGGAGAGAGATGCTGTGGATTCTGCAAGCCATTCCTGGGCGGTGTTGCAAAGGAGCCCTTTGTCAGTCAGGCTGCAGGGTTGCAGGGGAGGAGGGGGGACAAAGTTTCAGCTTCTTTACAGGTTGTATGGTTTCAAGGTGAGAAGGTGCCTGTTTGCCTGAGCCTCCCATTTTTGTGACACAGGTGAGGGGTTCCAGGGAACGATCAGTTGTTCTTCACTAGCAGACAACTTTCTCCCATCTGATGCTCCCCTCCTGGCTGCAGAAATCTGGGGAACTCAGCGTCTGGGGAAGGCGCCACATAAGGAAAGGCAGCCTGTCTGGAAAAGGCATGGACAGGTTTGGCGTTTGGGCTCCTGCTGCTTTTGGCACAGCGTGCTCGGTTTTCAGTGTCACTGACTCTGCGCTCAAGCTGAGGTGTCGCATTAGACTAATGACTGCTTAGCCTGCATGGCTGGTGGAGTAATTGCTAAATCTTAGCCAGGCAGAGTCCTCTGCGGGAACGGGGCCCAGAGCCAAGTTGCAGCTGGCTGGCTGAGCTGCCCAGTGGGAGCCAAGGTAAAGTTGAAGCGGCTGAGAGAAGTGGAACCCCCTCCAACACCCCTTAAACTCAGCCTGCTAGTCCTCCTCTTCTGTCACCACCAGCCAGCAGTGTCCCGGGGGCCATTGTGAGCCTGAGGCCAGGCATTGCTGCTCCCAAGGTGGAACGATGCGATGCGTTCTGCCTACAACGAGAGCATTACTTGGAGCAGAACAGCTCCTGTTGGGGATTCCTCTGCCTGAAAGGCAGCTGCTCAGGAGAGTGAAGCAGAGCCCCTCTCTAAACCCTAGTGGACTCCTTGCAAAAGAACAGTTTCTGGTGCAAGCTGCATTTCCGACAATACTGAGGAGCTGCCCAGGTTTGAAGTGCTCAGCTTTTCATGCCAGTGGACTGTTCCTATCAAATGGCAATGGAGACTGGTCCCAGTCCTTACAGCTGCTTCAATAGGCTGTAAAAATGCCATGTTCATCCGTGGCTGCCTGCACAGGCAATATAGACAGGATTGCCTTTGATTAGCATATCAGATCAGCCCCCACCCCTAACAGCAGTACTGCGATGGCCCAGGAAGACTCCAAGGGAATTGTGTGTGTGTGTGTCTTACTAGATGCAATTTGCTGAAGGCGGTTAGGAGGTAGATTGCAGTTGTCTCTGGCTGTGGCTAATTTATTAGAAGAGCAACATTCCTGAATGCGTCACTTTGTAAATCACAGCAAGAAAGTTCCTCTTCCAAGGAGGTTACAGTCTAGACAATGACAAACGCCAGACAACAGTCGACCGAGGCAAGAAAAGCTTTGGAGTGCGGCTGCTGTACATTCCCTTAAACCTGCCACTAGGCATCACTCCAGCAAAGCCCTGGCAGTGGGCTTTGGATGCCCAGAACTTTGAACTGGGTGCAAAGGGTGGCTTCTTCAGAGTCCTATCTTCTTGTTTTTCAAAAGTCCCGTGTTCAGGCTGCAGAAGGTGGGGGCGGGCAATGCGTGTTGAAAGAGCCAAGACTGAAGAGTCATAGGACTGAAGAGCATAAAGAGGGTCTGGGGTGGGGAAATCCAGAGCTCTGCCCCCCTTTCAAATCCCCAGTGCACACACACACACCCAGCAGCAGGTGCCCATCCAGCCTCTGTTAAACACCCCCAGCAAAGCAGAGTCCGCTGATCAGCTCCACTGCTAGGGAGCTCTTCTTGCTGGGATTTTTTCCTGGTGCTGTCCAAAATCCATTTAAGCCCCTTGAACAACATTGAAAAATTCTGCCCGTCTTCCAAATAGCTCTTAAGGTGCTGTCATATCACCTTTCCTCTACCCATGTCTTCTCTTCTGCAGGCTAACTCCTTTTCTTCAGAAGTGTTTTCTTCAAGGATTATTATCATCTTGATTATCACTTCTGGGCACCCTCCAGGTTGCCAATGTCTTTTTTTCCTCTTTTAGATTTTTACCCTGCTTTTATTACATATATTTTACCTTGGTTTTATTTATTATAAAATACTGTTTGGAAACTGAAACAGTATTTGCTGTGCGAGCAAGAAGGAGACAGCAAGGAGCCTGGGTGTGGCTTAGCTCAACTGTTCTGGACTAAAGCTGCTTGGTGCTCTGAAACAGAAACTCCTCTCCTCTGCTTGTGTTTTGCATTTGAAAGAGATTTCTTTTCAGGCAGGGAGGGGGAGTAGAACTCCTTAGCATCAGAGCATGTTAATAATAATATCTGAAACACTAATGCTCTGATGGTCATTTCAAAAATCCTTTCTTAGTGAGCACCTAGAAGCCAAGAGGAACATATGTGCCAAATTTCAACTTTGTAGGCTTTATGATGTCAAACTCATAAACTCTTTCTATGGTCTTTTTAGAGTTGCCAACAGAAAGCAGAGGGAAAGGATTTTGAAGGAGCAGTGAGGCAGCTTGGAAATCGAAAGTGCATTCCATACATAGTTTTTCAAAGATAGTAACTAGGTGACTTAAGTTTCTGCCACGCAAATATCTAACTGGAGAGCAATATTGATGACTCTTGGCTATGGATGTGTCTCATTGGAGAATATGAATAATGATACACCCAGAGGGTGGGGGGAAACCAGGGTCAAGGATGACAGTGAATTATGTGCCTCAGAGTCGGCTACACTCAGGCAGTGCCAGACATGTTAACTCCCAATAAATACTTTTGACGTTTTGGAAGTTTGGCTCGAGACTCATGGTTTAAATGGGGGTAACTGCCAGAATCCTGACAGCTAGGTTCTGGAGATTTTGTGATGATGTGTGAGTGGAGATAGATAGATAGATAGATAGATAGATAGATAGATAGATAGATAGATAGATGGATGGATGGATGGATGGATGGATGGATGGATGGACGGACGGACGGACGGACAGACAGACAGACAGACAGACAGACAGACAGCCTCTTCTGCATGTTTCCAACCAATATGGTCCTGAGCTTTCTTTGGCCAGTTGGACCCTCAATACTGCTGATGTCATCATTTCCTCTTGTTTTAGGTCTCTTTTGTGGGCGCTTTTGATCAAGTGGGATCCTGTTCTATGATTGCCTTGGTCCATCTGCCGTCAGTTCTTCTTGCTATGTGATCAGCCCATTTCCACTTCAATTCTTTGACTCTCTTTAGTATATTGTTCTCTAATCCATGTGCAGGTCTTTCTATCTTGAAATTTTATATACATATATAAATCAAGGTAGTCCTTGATTTACGACCACAAATGAGTCCAAAATTCCCATTGCTAAAAAAAGGCAGTTGTTAATCGAGTTTTTCCCCATTTTATGACCTTGTTGTAAGTCAAGGACTACCTGGAGATAGATAAATACAGATAGAGATATATGGATAGAGATAAAGAAAGGGAGCGTGATGGCTCAGCAGTTAAAGACACTAAGCTTGGGTTCAAGACCAAAAGCTCTGTGCAGTGGGTGAGATCCCATTACTTGCTCCTGCCCACCTAGCAGTTTGAAAGCATGCAAATGCGAGTAGGTAAATAGGTACCACTTTGGTGGGAAAGGTTACTGTGTTCCGTGTGCCTCAACGTGTAGCCATGCTGGCCACATGAACACAGAAATTGTCTTCAGACAATGCTGGCTCCGTCAGCCAAGAAATGGAGATGAGCATCATGCCCTGGAATTCAGACACAACTGACAGGGATACCTTTACTTTTAGAGTGGTGAACATATCCCTTCCTCTTCCTGTTTTCCCTACAACACCAACCCTGTGAGTGGGGTTGGGTTGAGGGAGAATCTGGAAAGACCACAGAGAAGAGTGATCAGAGGCTGGCGGCTAAAATATACAAAGAACCATTACAGGAACTAGGTATGTCTAGTCTGGTGAAAAGAAGGACAAGAGGAGATGTGTTAGCAGTGTTCCAATATTTAAGAGGCTCCTACAAAGATGAGGGGATTAAACTATTTTCCAAAGCACCAGAAAAGAAGACAAGAAACAATGGATGAAAATTAACCAAGAAGAGAAGCAACTAAAACTAAGGAGAAATTCCCTAATGGTGAGAGCCATCAACCAATGGAATAGCTTGGCTTTCAGAAGTTGTGAGTGCTCCATCGCTGGAGGCTTTTAAGAAGAGACTGGACCACGATTTGTTTGAAATGGTATAGGGTGTCCTGCTCCAGCGGGGGTTGGACTAGAAGACCTCCAAGGTCCCAACTCTATTATGTTCTATGACTGACCCAAAGTCACCCAGCTGGCTTTTGGGCCAAAGCCCAGGCTAGAACCCATCATCTCCTAGTTTCTAGCCTGGAGCCTTAAGCACTAGACCAAAATATTCTAGATATGGTCTGACCAATAGAGAAGAGCAACGATCTTGACTCCATACTTTGGTGAAGGTCACCTCAGATTGTGTTTGGGGTTTTTTGCAGCTGCCTGACTGTTGGCTCATGTTTAGAGTGAGATCCACATAGAGCTCTTTGGCCTGATGTACCTAAGGAAATCTCCCCCATCTCGACTATGATTTTTTCCTGTCAAGGTGAAGGAGTTAAGCATCTGTTGTGGTTCGTCAGCAGCAGGTGCAGATGGCAGAGCTATCTGACAGTGAGGACTAAAGGGAACCAGTCAGGAAGACTGGCGAGGACTTGGACGACAGTCCTGCGTCTGATGCAGGAATGGGGCCAGGACTATTGGAGGGTGGGTGCTGCCTTTGGAGCCTTTGGAGTCTGGCAGCAGCGAAGCAGGGGACCCCGGGGAGCCTGTGCCCAGTGCACGTGTGTGCAGGGCTGCTAGAAGGACAGAGCAGCTGAAGCAGCAGGGGTGACTCAGGAGTAAGGCTGGGAGGTGATTGCCCCTCCATAAGGGATAAAAATGAGCCCTCGGGCTTGTGCTCTTTGCAGGAAGCAAAGAAGTTCATTAGATTCTGATTCCTCGTTGAAGCCCTGCAAACTCTGGTTTGTCTTTACTGGAACTTCTGTCAGTTGATATTTCTCAGTAATTGGACTTCTGTTCTTGGCAGCCTTTCACAACCCTGAAAGGCATGCTCTTATCTCAGACAATTGTGTTTAATGAGTTATGGCTGGCAATGCAAAGAATTCCCAGTGTCGTATTTAAAAAGGTTTGCTTTTACACACAGTTTGTGTTTTCCTAATTTGAACGAAGCCTGGGTCAGAACAGCATCTTCATGTAAAATTGCATAGCTCTTTGCATCTCCCCAGACTGAACCAAGATTCCTCTTCTTCTTGTGCCCTGTCCGTCACCGGACGTTGGCGATCGTGTTGGCCATCCTATTTTTATCAACAGCCCAAAAGGGGCTGCTGAGTTTTGTCCAAACCGGTCCCTTAGATTTTGAAGCCCTGATGTTCTTCTTCTGCCTGGACCTCA
This sequence comes from Naja naja, assembly GCA_009733165.1. Lineage (NCBI taxonomy): Eukaryota > Metazoa > Chordata > Lepidosauria > Squamata > Elapidae > Naja > Naja naja. The sequence goes on from CM019165.1 coordinate 14,406,743, forward strand.
TTTGCCTTCAATCTTTCCCTGGAGGATGAAGTGAAGTATGACGTATTTTTCCGGGTGTCGCATCACAATGTCCAAAATATTCTAACTTTCTCTTTTTAATGGTTTTGATGATTTCCCTTGGCTTTCTCAGGCAGAACTAAGGACATTTGCTTTAATTGTACTAAATCCGAACTTAAACTTTCATCATTTCTACACACTTCAGGAATCCTGGTGCCGAATGTTTGCCTTTGTTTTTCCCCCTGGAGTGTAGGCAACCCGCTGCTTTCTTCTGCAGTTCTGCAGTTGGATGGTGATAGCTTTGATCAGCCGAGCAGGACCCCAGTTCCCTTGGAGCATAGCCTGGGGAGTTCCGTTAGTCACATTGCACCGTCTGGACTGACACTTTGGTTTTCCCAACACACTCACAGCAGCACATGAGGCACAAAGGCAGACGGGCCAGGGATGGAAGATTTCACGGAGGCAGGAGGTGCAGAGGCTTCCACACTTAGAAATGCATGTATCGGTAAAGAGCTCCATGTAACAATTTCCAATTTTGAAGCCATCCAAGATATGAAGCTCTTTTCTCTGCATGAACTCCAGAACTGATGGAGTTAATAATCACAACTGTGTGTGCTGTTAGCAAGAGTCCATGGCTGCGCCTGGACCTCGCAATGGGAAGAGCATGTCTGTGTTATAGGACAACAGCAAAGTGTTCCAAACTCTCAGCAAGGTTTCCCCTGGGCCCAGTTTCTTCAGTGTTGCTTCTCTGGACGTTGACAGGGAACATTTATTGCTCTTTGTCCCTCTGGACCAGTCCAAGCAAGCCGCCTGGGCCTGGCGCTCTGCTTGTCTGCTTTTCTGTTTGCAATCATGCTCTTCCCCAGCCTGGCACGGTTCCTTCCAGCCACTCTTAGGATCGCTCCAATTCCATCTAGCTCGAAGAAAGAGGGATGCAATATCTGCTTGCTGGTCCCTCTTTTGGAGACCTCGGGGCCCCCGTTTCCATCAAAGGAAGAACTCCCCGGTGGTTCAGTTGCTCCTCAAGCCATCCGGACTTGGAGACTTCCCTTCCCTTCCTCAAGCAAGCAGTTACTCCCGGCTAGGCTCGTGGGTCTACCACAGCCACTCAGCTGTTTCTCTACAGCTCTTCTGTATGGATCTAGCCACCCAGATGCTCCTCTGTTCAGAAAAGGATATTTGTAGCTCAGGGCGGAATGTGGTGCTCTCTGAGCTTTGTTATTTGCTTGCAGACGTTTCGTGACTCAGCTAGGTAATATCATCAGTGCTAGAAGGGAGTGGGGTTTGGGAAGAGGAAGAGGTGGGGGTGGAGGTAGAGGAGGAGGACTATGGGGTCCTTGGTGCCCTTTGAGCTTGATTGTTTTCTTGCAGATGATTCGTGACTCAACTAGGTAACATCATCAGTGCAAGAAGGAGGAGGTGGAGGAAGGGGAGGACAATTGTGGGGTCCTTGATACACTAAGAGCTTGGTTGTTTGCTTGCAGACATTCATCACTCAACTATGTAGCATTATAAGTTCTATTGAGTCTGGGTTTTATACTCCTTTTATATGCAAATATTACGCTTTGCATATTAAACAGGGAGCAAACCCCACACCTACTAGCACTGATGATGTTACCTAGTCAGGTCATGAAATGTCTGCAAGCAAATAACCCAGCACATTTTCCTTTCTCCCTCATTTAGCCCAGGGTTCGAAAACCAGAAGATTTGGGGCTGGAGGCTCCCTAAATTGCAAAAAGTTGAGATTCCCAATCAAAAAAGGATAGCAGATGGCCGATATCCCATAATGGGATCTGTTTAACTGCACCCAACTGAATTAACTACAGCTGGCTGTGTTACACAAGATGGTGAGCCATCAGCCATGGTTTACAAGCCCCAGTGGCTGAGTTGTACCACTCAATGAGCCACACCAAACAACCCCATTATAGGTTGATGCGGTGGGAAACGAGCCACTGAGCAAAAAGCAGGAACCCAACTTTGATTTGACTTTCTTCCTTCCCTCCCCTCTTCCCCCCATTGAGCCTGCAATTCCTTCAACAATTCCTGAAAGGGAATCCTGTCCCTGGTAAAATTTCCTTCCCTGGTTCACAAGGTATTTGTCCCATCCAAATCTCAGCCATTAAGATAGCTCATAAAATAAGAGACAGAATAAAAGTCTTGCACTCAGCCAGCAAAATTCAGAATTCTAGAGACAGGATAGCAGTCTACCAATATTTGAGCGGCTGCCACAGAGAGAGGAGGGGCTCAAGCTATTTTCCAAAGCACCCAAAGGCCAGACAAGGAATAATGGATGGAAATTGACCAAGGAGAGATTCAACCCTGGAATTAAGGAGGAATTTTCTGACAGTGAGAACAGTCAACCGATGGAACAAAAGTTGTCTAAGTTGTGGGAGCTTCATCACTGGAAGTTTTCAAAAAGAGACTGGACTGCCCTTTGTCAGAAATGGTGTAGGGTCTCCTGCTTGGGTGGGGTGGGGTGGACTAGATGACCTACAAGGTCCCTTCCAACTCTGTTAATCTGTTAATTTCCCTCCTGAGAAACCACCTCCACATTCCATTCCATTTCAGTAGCAGCCTTCACAATAAACCACAGTAACACTCCCAATATTCACACATCTGTTGCGATGTCATCACATGTTTAGGTACAGCTATCCGAACAGCTGCCTCAAATACATCAGTTGTGGTGTTTGCGTGATGATGTTTCTGTCCCCCTCTTGCAGCTCCTCTCCTTGGGTACCAAGGAACAAACTTGAGGGAAGTAGAAGAGGAAGACAACAGACAAGGTTTGCAGCCACTTCTCTCCCTTGCAATTCCTGCAGCTTCCACAATGCCTGAATTGCAAGGGCAGCTCTCATCTCCACATCGGAGGCATTGAATAACATTTTGTTTACATTATGTAATGCTAGAATCCTGGAGCTGAAAGCAATGATGTCCAGCCCTCTGACCAATACAGTGGAGCAGGGTTGGGCAACTATGGCGATGTTATGATCTTTGTACATCAGCTCCCAGAATTACTGAGCCAGCAATGCTGTCTCAGGAATTCTGGGAGTCGAAGTCCACAGGTTCTAAAATTGCCATTGTAGAGGAACTCAAATGCTGGTGTTAACCTATAAAGCCCTTCATGGCATTGGACCGGGGTATTTGCAGGAAACCCTGCTGCCGATAACAGCTTCCCGACGACCCGTGCGCTCCCACCGGCAGGGTCTGCTCAGGGTGCCATCAGCCAGGCAATGCCGGCTGGCAGCTCCCAGGGGTAGGGCCTTCTCTGTGGGGGCACCCACCCTTTGGAACCAGCTACCCCTGGAGCTCCGGGTGGCCCCTGACCTCCGATCCTTCCGCCGTGGCCTAAAAACTTGGCTGTTCCAACTAGCCTACCCGGACTGAAGGAGGGGGGGGAGGGTCTTTTTAGTGTTTTTTTTTGTGGTTGTTTTTTAATTTTTTAATTGGATTTATGAGATTTCCAGTTTAATAAATTTTTTAACATTTATATTGTATTGTTTTTAGTATTGTAAGCCACCCTGAGTCCTTAGGGAGATAGGGCGGCATATAAATCTCATAAATAAAATAAATAAATAATAAATACAAGCATCCCAAGGAGAGAGAGCTGTCCAGCCTCCACCTGACCACATCTGAGCAAGAAAAACCCAGAATATCTGGATCCTTTGCTGTCAAAGGGCTTTCTAGTTTTTAATGTCCAGCTGGATCGGCTTCCAGAGACCACCTCTTTGAAAACGAAACACCCCTGCTTCCTGAAAGTTTTTAATTTATCACCGCCGTGCTAACTGAAAGTAATCAAATATCAATAAAGGAGAATATCTGTAGCTCAGGGTTGACCTGCGGGGTCCTTAGTGCTTTCTGAGCTTGGTGGGTTTCTTGCAGACATTTCATTATCCCAACAAGGGGAGGTAGGGGCTGTAATATTATTTGATTATTTGATTATTTTCTTCTATTAGTTTTATTGTTTTACATGTGATGTTTTTATATTCCCGTAAGCCGCCTCAAGTCGCCATGTGCTAATAGGCGGCAATATTCATTTTCTAAATAAACAAAATAAATAATGGTAAATGGTCATAGGTAAACTAGGTAGTGCACTGATGAAGTTATCTAGTTTGGGTAATGAAACATCTACAAAAAAAACCCCACCAAGGCCAAAAAAACCACCAAGGCCCACTCGTAATCAAATATTTTCTTCTGGGGTCAGGGGTGTCTGCAATTTATGGTCAAAACAAGTCAAGATGGTGACTGTGAAAGTGCGTAGAAGTTAGCACCCACCCCTCTCCACATTTGGGCTGCTGTGGGTTCGCCCAGGTTCGGGAGAACTGGTAGCTAACATTATGGCTAGTTTGGAGAACCACCAAATCCCACCCCTGGCTGGCCTGCCCACCCTGCCCTGTGCCTCCCACCCCACCCTGCCTATCCCAGGAGTCTCCACGTAGCCCAGTTTGGATACGAGGTAAGTGCAGAGTCCGCATGGAGGCTCAGGGAGGGCAAAAAATGGGCCTCCCAGAAGTTCCAGAAGACTGGGAACGGGCTCTGGAGTGCCTCCAGAGCCCAAGGAGGGCAAAAACGCCCCCGCTGTGGTGCAGAAGGCTGACTAGGCCACGCCCACCATGGTCACACCCACCCAGCAGAGAACCTGTTGCTGAAATTTTTGAAGCCCACCCCAGCCCCTCTCCTAGAAGAATGAAAAATTCTGAGAAATGTTAAAAAAAGGCAGGATAAAATATTTCCCCTAAAAGAGAAATAAAAATCTTAAGAGAGACAGAAACCCAGAGCCCCGGCTCCCTGCTCCAAGCAGGTACTAAACCGAGGCCAGCTTTTAGAAATGCAGATTATTACGCCCCGCAGCAAAGTCTGATCAAAGGTAGGATTAGCCCTCAGCCACAATAGGAATTGCCCAACAAACCCCTTCATTGCATCAGCCAAACTTCAACCAAGCTTAGCTCACACAAGCTCCTAGGATTTGTACTGTCCCCATGGGAGTCTGACAACAGCCAATAGAACACATGTCCTTGCACAGGAACAGGAAGCTCGAGTACAAAGCCCAAGAGAAGATATAAATACCCCCCATTCTCAACTCCATGTGGTCAGCTGCCCAGAATCACATGTGCTTGGTGGTTCTGCTTCATCAGTAAACGGACCCTCATTTCAATCAGGCTCCACTGCCTCCATTTTGTCTCCAGTGCCTTTCTCCTGGCTTGGAACTGAACCAGATGGATATTCTTCCAACAATTGGGAGGCCTGAAGACAATCAGTCCACTGCCTTAGCAGGGGTTAAAGCACCTTCCCTATCTATCTATCTATCTATCTATCTATCTATCTATCTATCTATCTACCTACCTACCTACCTACCTACCTACCTATTTATTTATTTATTTATGAGACTTTTATGCTGCCCTATCTCCCGAAGGACTAAGGGTGGCTTACAAACTAAAAACAATCTGGATACAAATATACAAATATTAAAAAATGATTAAACCAAGGTCTCATAAATATAATGAAGTAAAATACATTTAAAACCCTCCCCCAACCCCATCAGTCCGGGTAGGCTAGTTGGAACAGCCAGGTTTTTAGGTCGCGGTGGAAAGAGCGGAGGCCAGAGACCACCCTGAGCTCCAGGCGGAGCTGGTTCCATAGGGTGGGTGCACCCACCGAGAAGGCCCTCCCTCTGGGAACCGCCAGCTGGCATTGCCGAGTCGACAGCACCTGGAGAAGGCCCTGTTGATGGGAGCGCACGGGACGCTGGGTGGTTGTTATCGGCAGCAGGGTCTCCCGCGAATATCCTGGACCAATGCCATGAAGGGCTTTATAGGTCAACACCAGCACCTTAAATCTTAAATTTTTCTCCTGCATTTTGAGGGAACCTTGAAAATTGGGCTTGTTGCAAACCAATGGCTGCATGACTAGCCTCTTTCTTTCTTTGTGAGGGGGGGGAGCTGAACTTGACTTTGATTGTGGCGTGTAGCTGGGCAGCCCTTCAGCACCGCAGCTGCTTCCTTCCCTGATGGCAATCAAGGGGTCTGGCAGTCGGTGTCTTTGTGTGTGGAAAGTGGACAGTGAAAGTGCTTGAGCTTTTCCAGAAAGCAAAGATCTCTTCTCTAAAACCAGCCACAAAAACCCTTCCTTGAAGTCGCAGAGTTTTCTGTCTCACTGAGTTTTTGGAGAGGCAAATTTTGCACAACTGAAGGTCAGGGCTGTCCTAAGGCATGGGCCTGATGGGCCCTTGGCCGTGGGTCCCACGAGCATAGAGTCCCCATACTAATCTGTGTATGTTAACCCTTCAATGCACCTTGTATCAGAGAAATACAGCAAAATTTTTATTACATTTTACTGCATTTTTAAATGACTACTAACATGCAAATATATGTTTAATTTTATTGACCATTTACATTTTTATTTCTGTGAGTAGTCGTCATAGGGGCCCCAGTACACTGCTTTGCCCGGGGCCCATAATAGCAATAGCAATAGCACTTAGACTTATATACTACTTTATAGTGCTTTCCAGCCCTCTCTAAGCGGTTTATAGAGTCAGCCTGTTGCCCCCAACAATCTGGGTCCTCATTTTACCCACCTCGGAAGGAGGGAAGGCTGAGTCAACCTTGAACCTGGTGAGAATCGAACTGCCAAATTGCAGTGGGAGTAGCTGGCAGTACTGCACCACTGCACCACCGAGGCTCCATAATGCTGCTAAGACAGCCCTGCCGAAGGTCACATTCAGAGTGGATGGTCTTGGCTTAGCTGCACTGGCTAGTTTGCGTGGGGTGGGGTTAAAAATTAGAGAGGAGGGGGCTTTTGATTCCCACCCCCCACTTCATGGTACACTTAGGGGCTTTTGCTTTAGTTATCCTGCCTGAAAATGGTGGGAAATCATGTTGTTGCTGTCAACTCATAAAATATTTCTATGGTCTTTTTAGAGTTGCCAACAGAAAGGGAGGGGGGGAGCAGTGAGGCAGCTTGCAAACTGAAACTGCATTCCATAAATGTTTTCAAAGATAGTAACTAGGTGACTGAAGTTCCTGCCGTGCAAAATTCTAACTGGAGAACATGATTGATGACTCTTGGCTGTGGATGTTTCCCATTGGAGAATATGGATTACGATACACCCAGGGGGTGGAGGGAAAACCAGGGTCAAGGGTGACAGTGTATTATGTGTCTCAGAGTTGGCTACACCCAGGCAATGCCGGCATGTTAACTCCCAATAAATCCTTTTGACGTTTTGGAAGTTTGGCTCGAGACTCATGATTTAAATGGGGTAACTGCCAGAATCCTTTTTTTTTTAACAACAAACATAGACAAACATAAACATAAAACAGCAAATAAAACCTTCTTCAATTATACAGTGCATTGCTTGGTACATATTTCTTGTGCACAAAAACTCTAGTCTTTTCCTCTTAGATTTAGGTTTACGTTCATATTACATTAGTCAACTTTCCATGTCATATTATATTATTATTACAACATCATTAGACTTTAATTTCAAATCCGCATTATCCTTTAGAGCAACTCTCGATTCTTACTAATTTTAATTCATATTATAATTCATTCTATAATAATCAATTATAACATATCATTGTTATTGTATTATATTTCAATTTCCTACTTTTCTATCTAGCCATTGATAAAATAAATCCCATATCTTAAAATATTCTTTTCTTCTTGCTCCCTAATTGCTAATGTTAATCTACTCATTTCTGCACATTCCATTATTTTCTTAATCACCTCCTCCTCTATCGGAAGTTTTTCATTTTTCCAATTTTGAGCAAATACAATTCTAGCTGCAGTAACTGCTGGAATCCTGACAGTTGCTATTAGGAATCAAGTCAAGGCCAATTGTTCCAAAGAGAGATTTGGCAGACAGTAGAACAGTGTTTCTCAACCTTGGCAACTTGAAGATGGGTGGACTTCAACTCCCAGAATTCCCCAGCCAGCGATGGAGTGGAAGTCCCATATTTTAAGCTGCTGGACCTGGGGAATCGTGCGGCCTTTTATTCTGGGAGGGGGCATGCTCTTTCTTGGCCTGTCCTGCTTGGCAGAGTACGGGTAGTCCTTGACCTACCTGTGATGACCCAGAGTGTACACAAACATAACAAAATCCAAAATGTAAATAATTGTCCTTTAATGCCTCGAACTTGGCACCACTGTTCAATAATTCTCAATTGGAGATAAAACTTATTCAAAAATAGTTTTTAAAAGAAAGCAATACAGTCCAAACTTAATGAGCAGATAGAGGTGAAATAAAACAAACAAACAAACTACAATGACGAAATGTCCACAATGGACCAGGATAAGTAATTACCAGCTTCAAGGAGATAACAAGGCACAGTCTGTTGGAAGGATGCCCACCAAGATAACTTCAGCCCAAAATAAAACACGCTTTGCTTCTGGCAACACTGTGTTGTAACCATCTCTCTTATATACTATTCTCCCCAGCTGCAACCAATGAAGGGGATCATGGCCACTTCCTCTCTCGTAAGCCAAGTTGTTTCCTTCTCCATTCCTCCCTGCATGTCCTAGGATGAAGAGGGGATGGGCCTGGTTCTTCCTCTGGCTGCCCAGCCGGCCTCTGCCCTTCCCCAGCCTCCTCCACAACCTCTGGAGCCACACCTCCACTCCCTGCCCTTCCTCCTGTCCCTCAGAGTCTGACTCTAACAAGGGCATGACACTACCACAGTTCGCTTAATGACTGTTCAAAGTGACAAAGGGCACTAAAAAAAGTGACTCATGACAGTTTTTCACACTTACGACCATTGCAGCACCCCCGTGGTCACGTGATCAACATTCAGCTGCTTGACAACTGATTCATATTTATGATGGCTGCATGGGATCATCTTTTGTGACCTTCTCACAAGCAAAGTCAGTGGGGAAGCCAGTTTCATTTAACAACCATGTCGATAACTTAACAACTGCAGAGAATTCACTTAACAGCTGGGACAAGAAATGGGGCAACATTCACCTAACAAATGTCTCACTTAACAACAGAAATGATGGGCTCAATTGTGGCTGTAAGTTGAGGACTACCTGCCTCTCCCCTTTGGCTCTGCTTATGTTTTTCCCAGCTCTAAACCAGGCAGCAGTTGGGAGTTTGCCCCACTTGGTGCCACCAGGAAGGTTGTGTTGGACTGAATCTCACAATGCCAGCGAGAAAGGCAGGCAAGTGGAAAAGAACTGAAGTACAGAAATACAGCTCTGGCTTCTTTTAATGCACACAATGGCACTTTAAAAAAACAATATAGAAGTCATTTGCAGACTTTTATTCTCAATATTTGGTTTGCGTTTACTTATTAAATTTATATATGTGGCTCTGGGCAGCTTAGAACATAATAAGAACCATAATATAAAAAATTATAAAGAAGCAAAATGTTCTTACTGGGAAAGAATATACTTGTTTTATGTACTTCTTGGGCTTCTTCAAACACTATCAAACACACTACCAACCCACAAACAAAAACAGAGTTTGTTAATGATGGAAGAAGAATATCGCCTGCACCTGACTATAGTATGAAACTAATAATCCTATTTATTTAATTCAGTAGAAGGTATAGCTAGTGTTTAGACATCAACTACAGTACTTAGACCGTGACTGTGTTTCTGTTTTGACTGAAGCAGATCCTTAAACATACTTGTTTGCAGCTTGTCTGAATATATGTAGCTGAATATATGTCAAAAAAACCTACATATAAAATTAATCTGTTTCCCCTATGGTAGAAACTCCTCTAAAATGACCTTGTGTTAATCTTTAAACTTGGCATCTTTTAAGTGGACTTCAGTTCCCCGAATTCCTCAGCCAGCATAGAATTCAATTCTCAAAGTTCTGGGAACTGAAGTCCACAAGTTGCCAAGTTTGGGGACCCCCATGTTGGCCCATTGCAGTGAACACTCACCAGGGGCCACAGGACACCTTCAAGAACGGAGGTTCTTTTGTCAACAGCCTGCATTTTGGGAGGCAAGGGCTGCTTTGACCGGCCGCATGAAGTGGTTGTCGGAACATAGCAGTGAGATCACACCAGAAAACTTCTTGCCAGGGGGCGGCAGTAGCCGCCTGCCTCTTGGTGCCAGCCGTGGGCATTCCCCCTGAGCAAACCTGGCAAAAATCAGAAGACCGGCTGAGAACTGAGGACACAGCCCCACCTAGTGGCAGGTCAGCGCTGCGGGAAAGGCGAGCATTCAAACCCCAACACGAGTCCCATAGCTCTTGCCACAAATGAAACTTCGCTCTTCAGCTGCTCCACTTTGGAACCGCTTTTCAGTGTTCACAGAAGTCCGTCAGCTGGAGCAAAACTCCAAGGAATGGAGCGGGGTCAAACTGTTGGTTGGCAAAGACAGAGGATGGTAGAACAACAGCTGCCTCTTGGGGGCTGGAGCATCCCTTGAGCTCCTCCTCTGCTCATCTTGCAGGGCCGGAAAAGGCCCCTCTACATCATCCTGGGTGCCAGGCCACGCTGCCTACTTGCACATCCCCCCAAAAGACCATTTAACACACAGCTAGGAGGGCCTCTGGATCTGAGCGTCTGCCTCCTTGGGGCTCTGAAGAAGCCATGCTCAGCCTGGCTGCAGGTTGACCCAGCCAAGAGACCCTGGCACCTTCCCTTTCCTTCCCAGCAGGCTCAGACTCTTCTTGTCACTGCCTTGATAAGATAAGGAGCCACTTCAGGGAAGGAAGCTCCATCCGGCCTCCCATGGTGGATGCAGGAGGAGGAGGTGATCCAGTGGCAGCACTTATGGCTTGCCCCTCAGCCACAAGCCCCCCAGCAGCCGGGTGGAGATCATTTTCTCTGCCGAATAACTGAAAGTGCCTGTGAGGCAAATCTGACCAGGGACTCATCCTCAGTGGGGCCCAAATGCATTTTGAATTAGAGTCATTTGCTTCGAATGGACTGTTGGCTGGAAGGAACCTGCTTTTGGTGAAAGGATATTGCTAAGCACAAAACTGGCTAAGCTGCAGAGGTGGGATTCAGCAGGTTCTGGCCAGTTCTGGAGAACTGGTAGCGGAAATTTTGAGTAGTTCAGAGAACCGGCAAATCCTACCTCTGACTGGCTCTGCCAACCCATCTCTTCTCTGCCTCCCATTGAGTCCCACCTGATCGGCTGGGTCTTCTTTGGTTGCCCTGCACAGCTGGAAAGCAGGTCAGTGGGGTGGGGAGGGAAGGGGGATTTTGCAGGATTCTTCCCCTGCCACGCCCACCAAGCCACACCCTCCAAGCCACACCCACAGAACCAGTAGTAAAAAAAATTGAATCCCACCACTGCTAAGCTGCCACCTGAAAAAGAGTTCTGTGCATCCGCTCAGGACATGTGTGCTTAGAAAAGAAACATGGCAGAAAGTGGGCAATGATGCATGACCTTCACATGATAATAGCCAACCAAATAAGAGCCGGTGCTCTCCTCTCCTGCTGCATTTCTGTTCCTGTCCAAGAGAAGAGCGTTTCTCCACCTTGGCAACTTTAAGGTGCGTGGACTTCAACTCCCAGCAGCCCTCAGGGTGACATGAAACCATCTTGGCTTGGGGACAGCTCAGTCTGCGGCCTGAAATGGATGCCCTGGGAGTCAAGAGCCATGGCTCTCCTACCACAATAGGGCAGAGAGGCAGGAGGAGAGGCGAGACCCTCTTCTTGTAAAAAAAACAAAACCCAGCAGCCTTGGTCCCTGCTCAGCCACATCTGGCAAAGACTAAGCAATTGCCCCCTCCCCATCTTCAAAAAGGAGGTTGAACTGAGCTGCAGTGATTTTCAAAATGGGGGAAAGTATGAACTTTTGTGGAAAAATTCTTCTGCAAGAAGGGACAGAGAAGGAACACTCAATCGGTGTCTGCCTCTCTCTACACCAGAGGTCTCCCAACTTGGCAACTTTAAGACTTGTGGACTTCAACTCCCAGAATTCCCCAGCCAGCTATGCTGTGCCCGGATCCCTCTGGCTGTGGCCCCACCATGGTCCATTCCTTTCCCTTCCCCCCTCTTTGCATTTGCTGGATACTCAGCTTCATAAACCTGGTTCTGTGCTCTGAAAGATCAGTTACCCTGATCCAGGAATGTTTGGCTGCAGATTCAAGTTGGCCTTGGGTAGAATTCGGTAGAATTCCTTGAGTTTGCTCTCCTCTAGGCCTTCTCTCTCTCTCTTTTAATGTTTTATTGTACATTTTCCGTTATTGCTCATCACATTTCCAATTTTACAACTTTTGTGTACTGGCTATATCAAGTCCCTTGATATAAAAATGCATCATGGGATACCTCCTGGTTATAACTATTACTCTCATGGTCATACAATATAATATCTTTTAACTACATAGTGCTGTACATCATAATTAAAACTGTTGTTTTCATATTTGTACCATATTACACTATTACATTTATCAATCTGTACATTTTAAACTATATTCACATACAGTCCAATATTGGTATTGCTTACATTGTGTATTCTTACCTATTTCTATGTATCTGTATTCATTTCTATTTTGTTTATCTTGTTCCATTATTGAATACTAATCTCTGTGCTCCTCCAGACTTTCTCAAAGTGCCCAAGGAAGGGAAGGGCTCTAGAAAGGCAGCCCCAGTAGGAAAACTCAGCCGAGCTGCCTCCTCTCATTCCAGAGCAGGGGTCTTCCAACTTGACAGCTTTAAGACTTATGGACTTCAACTCCCAGAATTCCTCCTCCAGTCATGTTAGCTCAGGAATTCTGGGAGTTGAAGTCCACAAGTCTTAAACTTGCCAAGTGTCAGGCTACAGAACTTTTCCCATTCGATCAACTAGAATGAACTTCTGAAAACATATCAAAACGTACCAAAAGGAATCCTTTATTGAGATGAGACAATTCATGTAGGGGTTAAAAGCAGTGTCTAAGGTCTCTCAGGCATGCAGAGATAGATAAGGGAGTTTAAAACCCCTCCCCTTATCTTGATGTGTATTTAGTAAAACAAAGAGCCAACATGTTAATTCCCCCGCACCCCCTTTTTAGAACGATCTTTTTCAGAGTTTCCCAGGACACATCTCACTGTGGAATTTTTATGGTCTCTTCATCTCCTGGCTGTCTCTCCCAGAGGTGATAGGTTCCAACCATCTGGGTTTCATCCCTCCATTGTATCATGTGTAGGTTATACAAATTCGATATAAGTTTAAATATATTCAGGTTACATCAAGATGGATTTCATTATCAGTCTCCCCCTTTTCTTCTTTCATTGAAAAAATGACAGATACGCGGATCTGACACCAAGTTTGAAAACCTTTGTTCCAGAGAATGTCTCTTGGAGCTTCCTGGATCTGAGAAAGAGAGCAGAGGGACCCTCAGCTGGGGGGAGAATGGGATGGCCGACTTGCTGCGGCCAACTCACCATGGCCAACTCACCATGGGAAAACTTACCACGGGACAATGTCAACAACTCTAATTATTTTAAATAAATAAAACATATTTTAATTTTTGCCATTCACATTTCATTCTGTCTCTCCTTTCGCATTCCTTTCTTTAATGACTCTCTTCCACCAATTCTTTGATATTAATGTAACTCTTATCCCCTAGTGAGTTGTCATGAGGTGAGTTGGCCATGGGAAGTTGGTCATGGTGAATTGTCATAGCATAGAGCAGAGGTCTCCAAATCTGGCCACTTTAAGACTTGAGGAGTTGAAGTCCACAAGTCTTAAAGTGGCCAAGTTTGGGGTCCCCTTGCATGGAGCCCCAGGTGGGTCACAAACGCCTTTTTCTCTCCCTTCAGCTGCTGCCTGGAAAGCTCAGCCTCTCCTGCGGGGCTTCTGGGGATGTGTGTGTGTGTGTGTGTGCTGTGGAGCTGGCTAGACCTGGGGGCAGCCGGGGGCCTCCAGTTTCCAGCACCCTTGATAACAGATACCAGATAATCAGAGTTGGAAGGACCTTGTAGGTCATCTAGTCCAACCCCCCCCCACCCAAGCGGGAGTCTTGATTTCAACCACGAGTCAGTTTCGCGTGTTCAAGGTTCAGACTCTTCCGATGGACATTGAAGAAAGAAAGGCCACTCAACCGGGGCTCCGACGGCGCCTTCTCCTTGCCTTCCGAATCCCGTTTCCCGGTAACTTGCCAGAACGAGCCTCCCTCTTTAATCTGCCCGCTCTTAACCGGTCGCTTCCGCCTCAAATGCCCGCGCGAACCACTGAACGTCGGAAGGCTAAGCGGGGACCGCTTTTGACCTCTCCACCGGGACCCCGCTCGCTGCCCGGGGAAGCCCACCACCGGGACCCGGCTCGCTGCCCGGGGCGCGGCTGTCCCTCCGGCGGGACCCCAGCAGCGAACCGGGAGGCCGAGAGAAGCCCGATCCTGGGGAGGGAAATGGGGCGGGGGGCGCTTGGCCCTTAAAGACTGCCATTTGTCAGAAATGATGTAGGGTCTCCCGCTTGGGGGGGTTGGACTAGATGACCTACAAGGTCCCTTCCAACTCTTGTTAATCTGTAATCTGCGCTCCAGTTCCGAGTCAGAGCGGCTCCCTGCCTGTCAAGCGGGGGGGGGGGACGAGGGAGGGAGGGAGGGCTCGGGCTTTAAGCCGAGGTAGATTAGATAATTCATCTCGTCGCCTCCCCTCCCTCCCTCCCTCGCCCGCCGCCTTCCCCTCTTTCCCTTCTTGGCGGAGAAAGTTGGGAGAAGGGACTGACGGAGGGACGGAGGGAGGGGGAGGGAGAGGCCCCGCCCGCGGCATCCAGAGGGCTCGGGGTGACCGGGGGCGCCCTTTGCTCCGATGGGCTCGGCTGCTGCCCGCTGCCAGCTGCCCTTCCTGAGCCGGGAAGGCCGCCTCCGGGATGGGCAACTGCGTGAAGTCTCCGCTGAGAAGCCTCTCGCGGAAGGTAGGTCTCCCAGCGCGGCGGCGCCCCTTGCCCAGAGCCCAGCCACCGCGGCCGGGGGGAACGGAGGCGCGGGGCGGGGGGGCAGGAGAGGCGGGCAGAGGCGGGCACGGGGGTCTCGGGCAGCGGCCAAAGGAACCTCTTGCGCCGGGGGTGGGGAGGGGGGGCCGCAGACTCGCATCCCGGGGCAGGAGGGTCGCGTAATGTTGGGAGCGTTTGCAACCGCGGGTGGCGGCGGATTAGCGGACGCTCGCTCCAGTTCGCTCGGCTCGGGATTGCACGTCTGGAGGAGCCGCCGCGAGTGGGAAGGAGGCGGCTGCTAAGGAAGCCCTCTTGGGGGGGGCGGCAAAGCCCCTCTTTAGATTAACAGAGTTGGAAGGCACCCTGTGGGTCATCTAGTCCTACCCCCTGCCCACCCCGTAGGCGCCGGAGTCTTCTTAAAAGACGCTCGCCATCATTTCTGCAGCGCCAGCAGCTGAAGGGCCATAAGCGAGACTTTTGCAGCGGGTGTTGTGTGTGTGACTCCCTAGTGCCAGGCACAGATGGAAACAATAATACCAAGATCGCCGGGCCAGGGTTTGAGCAGCCGGTTGCATCGCTAGTGAAGTCCCCCAAATATTTGCGTTTGTTTTCTCACAATCCACTGCTGGTAGTTTATGTGCCGGGGTGGGGGGGAGAGAGTTGGTGTAAAGAGGGAAAAGAAGAGCTTGGGGTTGGACTAGATGACCTACAAAAGTCCCTCCCAACTCTGTTAATCTGTAAAAGACTCGTTTTCATTTAAAGCAGGGCTCTCCAACGTTGGGAACTTTAAGCCTGGAGGACTTCAGGTTTGCTATCTGGGGAATTCTGGGAGTTGAAGTCCTCCAGGTTTAAAGTTCCCAAGGTTGGAGACCCCTGCTTTAAAGTACTTGAAGGAGCTCCCCCTCCTTCCTCCCTGCCCCCCCTTTTCTGGTGAGTTCCAGGGGAGACAGTTTATGCGAATGTGT
This sequence comes from Naja naja, assembly GCA_009733165.1. Lineage (NCBI taxonomy): Eukaryota > Metazoa > Chordata > Lepidosauria > Squamata > Elapidae > Naja > Naja naja. The sequence continues at coordinate 14,422,519 of CM019165.1, forward strand.
GTGTGTGTAAAAAACATCTCCTACTCCAGAAGTTTGCTGAGAGAGAATTTTTTCCCACAGGAGATCAATATTTTTGCTCAGTGCTCAGTGGAGCTTCCTTGATAGATTTATGCTCCAAACTGTTTTTTAAATGGTTTTGTATGAACCGGCAGGTCTTACCTTGCAGCTTGATAAGGGAGGGGGCTTGCGGCTTTTGTGAAGTTTTGCTAACTTGGCATCGGATAATCCTTTAGGATGGCGGTCCCAGCCAAAGCGGGACTTGGGAATTTGTACCTTTAGCTGCTTGAGGGAGCTTGATGATGCCTTCAATTTTCCTGGCATTTCCTTTGCAAGAAATTATTTTAGCTGTGGAGAAGTTTAATCGGAAAAAAAACTCAACAATATAGTGGAGCCCTACAATATTTGTTGGTTTTCACCAAACGGCCTTTTTTTCCTGAAATGGGTCAAAGCTTGGAATGGAAGTACTAGTTTCTGAAACAGTTTGTGGCTCAGCAGTGGAAAGGCTGCAGTCAGGGCTCCTGGGAGTGATTAAAAAGCCAAGATGGCAGTCAAAACAATAGGGCTGAACCGGCTTCCATCGCTCCTTCCTGAACCAACATCCCAACCTTTTGGCTACAGGTTTAGGGGTACCCGGTCCCTGTGGATTAGACCTTTTGCTTGGGCACTTTGCATTTATTTGGTTTTTTAATTTAGGCCATTGTGCAGACAAACTGCTTCCCAAACTGCTTTCCTGTCCTGCATTGGTGAACATCAATCTATGCCAGGGGTCACCAACCTTGGCAACTTTAAGACCTTAGTCCACATGTCTTAAAGTTGCCAAGGTTGGAGATCCCTGATCACCAAGGAAAGGAATTTGACTCTCCAGTCCAATCCAAGCTAAAGATAATTCATTAATGATTATGAGTCATCAGAGCTTTCGTATAAACTTCTTGTTCCGATATCCTTTGGTGGAACTCAGAATTGGGTTGTCCCCTGCAAGGAGGAATAATCCCTAGTTCTTGCCCAGCTGGTGGCTCTCAAAGATAGGCTGGAAAGGGGGTTTCTTTGGGCCTGCAGAGCCTGATCCTTCAAGGGCCTGAACAGGGGAAGGTTTGCCAGGTATGTATTTACAATACAATACTATACAAGAGTTCTAGAGCAGAGGTCTCCAAACTTGGCAACTTTAAGACTTGTGGACTTCAACTGTCAGAATTCTCCAGCCAGCATAGCTGACAGTTGAAGTCCACAAGTCTTAAAGTTGCCAAGTTTGGGGACCCCTGTTCTAGAGGAAAGTGAATGTGTTAATGGAAGTCCAGGCACAAATGTATGTGGTGCTGATGAGTGTGCGTGTGTATATGTGTGTGATAGCAAGGTATTGACCAATGTTCCTTGGCCACTCCAACACTCTCCCTTGTGGGGCATTTCCCACTCTGGACATATGCTGACCAGAGGCCCATTTCTGCCCCCCTTCCTGGGTTGTTTGAGGTTCTGCTGGTCTGAACAAGCAGGAGCTGAGAATCTGGAACAACGGGTTATTGGGTGTGCGAGCCATCAAGCGGCATACTGCTCTGAGTCTCTGGGTCCATGCAGGTGTGTGTGTGTGTATTTGTGCCTGTGTGCAAGACAGTGAGATGCTAAGATGACTTGGATATTGAGTTGGGGTCTCCATTATGACTCTGAGGGTGGATGTGTGGGAAGGCACACGTCCCAGTCGTGCTTTCTAGAAGGAAGGAAGAGCAGAGTAATGCAAATAACTCTGAATAACAGAGTTGGAAGGGACCTTGGAGGTCTTCTAGTCCAACCCTCGGCTTGAGCAGGAAACCCTATACTATTTCACGCAAATGGCTGTCCAGTGTCTTCATAAAAACCTCCAGTGTTGGAGCATCTACAACTTCCAGAGGCAGGTCATTCCGCTGGTTTATTGTTCTTTGCTGTCAGGAAATTTCTCCTTAATTGCAGGTTGCTTCTCTCCTTTATTAGTTTCCATCCATTGCTTCTTGCCCTGCCTTCAGGTGCTTTGGAGAATAGCTTGACCCCCTCATCTTTGGGGCAGCCCCTTAGAAATCAGAACACTCCTGTCATGTCACCTCCACGGCTTCTTTTCATTAGGCTAGACATACCCGGTTCCAGCAACAGCTCTTCATATGGTTTGGCCTTCAGTCCCCTAATCGTCTTTGTTGCTCTTCTCTGCACTCTGAAAGGTCACTCAGATACAAGGAATAGATGCACAGCTTGTGTTGTGTTGAAGAGAGAGTCTTCCTCCCAAAGGTCTAGTGTGCCTTAAGGAGAAGGGCTTAAATGAAGCCTCTGTGGTCCCAACAAGGACAGGGGGTGGGGTTGGTGGGGTTGGAAGGAGGGTGGGGTGGCTGGAGCTCTTCCTGGCCGAGGCTCTGGGCAGAATAGCAGCTGCTGGTCCCTCCAGCTGAATCTCGGATCAAGAGAGATGATGGGAAGAGTTGGCTCCAGGGCCAGGACAGGTACCCTTTGAAGGAGGCTGAAGAATCTATCATGTACTTCTTCTGGGACATTATCACCTTCAGCTCTGCTGATGCAGCAGCACCCTAACAAGGTTTATTGGCTGGGGCTTCGGCTCAATTTCAGGGCTTTCTGATTTCTCTGCCCTCCTTCTGAGTCACCCAAGATAAAGTTTCAGAAAGAATTAGCTTGAGAGATTATGTTCCAAAAGAGGATAAATATAATTTAGGACTCTAAACCTCACATTGTCTCTTCCTCTGCACACCCCCCAGAGAAGATTTAAGGGCACCCCACCCCACCCCAAGGATGTCTGTGCAAATGTACAGCCTGATCAGGGAGCTAGGTCTCATTGGGGCGCCTGTTCACAAGAGGTAATCCCGTGTTTGATGGCACCCAGGTCTTCAAAATGCGCAGCCCTGGGCATCATCTGCCACACTGCGGTTCTGGAAATCTTGCTTGGCAGTGCCCAGAGAAGCTCCTGGTGCTTTTGGCTTTGCAGAAGAGACCAGCCGAGTGTTGAATGGGGAAGGAAGGAAGGAAGGAAGGGAAGAAGGCGTGTTGATTGAAAGGTGTGTGTGTGTGTGTGTGTGTGCAGGTTGTGCTCAACTTAACAATGGTTCATTTAGTGACCGTCCAAAGTTACAACGTTACAAAAGTTAAAAGTTAAGTTACAAAAGTTAAGTTACAAAGTTAAGTTACAAAAAAGTAACTTATGACCGCTTTTCACATGTTATGACCTTCGCAGCATCCCCATGATGACGTGATCAAAATTCAGAGGCTTGGCAACTAGTTCATACTTATGACCGATGCCGTATCCCAAGGTCACATGATTCCCCGTTTGTGATCTTCTGGCCAGCAGAGTCCATGGGGAAGCCAGATTCACTTAACAACGGTGTTACTAACTTATCAAGGGCAGTGATTAACAACTGTGGCAAGAAAGGTCGTAAAGTGGGGCCCGACACCCTTAACCACAGAAATGTTGGGCTCAATTGTGATTGTAAGTTGAGGACTACCTGTATACCTGGTAGTAGTTCCTACCCTTTTCTTGGCAAGTTTTCAGAAGTGGTTTTCCATTGCCAGCTTTCTAGGGTTGAGAGAGTGACCGGCTCAAGGTCATCCAATCGACTTCATGCCCAAGGTGGGACTAGAACTAGAATGCACCATCTCCCAGTTTCCAAACTGCTGCTTCAACCACCACACCACACTGGCTCTCTCATGTTATGAGAATTGTAATAAAAATTTGGACAAGCCCACCTTGTGAGTTCACGGGAAATTCAATGAACCAAAGCATAGAATGTCTAGAATGTCTAGAATTCTTTATTGGCCAAGTATGACTGGATACACAAGGAATTTGTCTTGGTGCAAATGCTCTCAGTGTACATAAAAGAAAAGAGACATTCATCAAGAGTCAAGAATCACAGGGTACAACACTTAATGATAGTCATAGCGTACAAGAAGCGATCAAACCATACTAGGAAAGAGTCAGTTTAAGCAATTAGAATTAGAATAGAGTAGAGTAGAGTAGAATAGAATAAGGAATAGAATAGAATAAGGAATAGAATAGAATAGAATAGAATAGAATAGAATAGAATTCTTTATTGGCCAAGTGTGATTGGACACACAAGGAATTTGTCTTGGTGCAGAAACTCTCAGTGTACATAAAAGAGAAAAGATTCGTCAAGAGCCAAGAATCATCAGGTACAACCACTTAATGATAGTCGTAGGGTACAAATAAGCAATCAAATCATACTAGGAAACAGTATAAATCGTAAGGATACAAGTGACAAAGATACAGTCATAACAGTCACAAGTGGCAGGGGATGGATGAGAAGATTAATAGTGATAGTAATGCAGACTTTGTCAATAGTTGGACAGTGTTGAGGGAATTATTGGTTTAGCAGAGTGATGGCGTTTGGGGAAAAACTCCTCTTGTGTCTAGTTGTTCTAGTATGCAGTGCTCTATAGCCGTGATGGCAAACCTATGGCACGCATGCCACTGGAGGCATGCAGAGCCATTTGTGCCGCCGGCACATGAGCTACAGGAAAACTTACTTCACTGTGCATGCACGCGCCTCACAGCTGATTTTTGGCTGGTTTGAGGCCTTTTTCGACCTTACAAAGGCTTAAGGAAGACTTCTGCAGGCTTTGCAGGCCAAAAACTAGCCCCATTTTGTCACTTCCTGTTTTTCCGAAAATACCAGAAGTGATGAAATGGGCCTAGTTTTTGGCCTGCAAAGCCTGCAGAAGCCTTCCTCAAGCCTTTGTAAGGTCGAAAAAGGCCTCAAACCGGCTGAAAATCAGCTGTGAGGTACAGTGCAGGTAAGGGGGCAGTGGGGGTGGGTGAGGAGTGCACGTGCATGTGTAGGGGGCATGGGGGGACACGCACTGCCTTCTGAGTGCTGGCACATGAGTGCGAGCATACAAGCACACACACAATTTTTGGCACAGGAGCCCAAAAAGGTTAGCCACCACTGCTCTATAGCGTCGTTTTGAGGGAGGGAGTTGAAACAGTTTATGTCCAGGATGTGAGGGGTCTGTAGATATTTTCACAGCCCTCTTTTTGACTCGTGCAGGATACAGGTCCTCAACGGAAGGCTGGTTGGTAGCGATTGTTTTTTCTGCAGTCCTAATCGCTCTCTGAAGTCTGTGTCTGTCCTGTTGGGTTGCAGAACCAAACCGTAGAAGAACGGTTTGGGGCTGGAAGGGGACACTGGAAGTCTTGCACTTTCACCCCTGCCTTGGGCAGAAAGCCTTGGACTGCTCTGGAGAAATGGCTGTCCAGCTTGTATTTGAAAGCCTCCAGTGATGGAGCCTCCATAACACTAGGAGACCGGTTCTTCCACTGCTCTAGAGCTCTTGCAGTTAGGAAGTTCCTCCTTATTTCAAGTGTGGATCTTCCTTTGTAAAGCTTCCTTCCATTGGCTCCTGCCCTATGCCTTCACCCTCTCCAACATAAACACACCGTCTCTTCTCTGTGGCATCCCTCCATGTATTGCAAGGTTGCCAGCCTGTCTCCCTTTAGCTTGCTCTTCCTGAGGCTAAACTCACCCAATTGTGAATGCTCCAACACCAGAAGTTTTTAAGAAAAGATTGGACAGCCACTTGTCTGAAATGCCCTGTGGTTTCCTGCCTGAGCAGGGAAAGGAGACCCCCAAGGTCCCTTCCAACTGTGCTATACTGTATTCCTTTGCCCATCCTCCATAACATTTATCTCCCAAGCCTCTCACCATCTTGCCTTTCTTTGCTCTCTGGTTCCTCGGCGATCTTTTTGTATTGGGGCCACCAGAACTGGTCTGGTGTTGGGTTTGCTCTGCAGCATGAAGTCTACAACCCAGTGACGGATAACTTTTTGGTGATTGGGGGTGGGGAGGCTGAGAAACCAGACCTGAAATGGGCATAGTGAGTGGTGATTTCGGTGCTGTGTCCTTCCCTCCCTTCTCTCTCTTTGGCAGAAGTGAGGATGAGAAGATGCTGCTGTGAGTCCTTAGAAAAAGCATATCAGGACTTGAAGGCACCAGCTTAGAGCAGGAGCCTTCTCCAGACTTGGCAACTTTAAGGCTTGTGGACTTTCAACTCCCAGAATTCCCCAGCCAGCCGTGCCCTTGGCTGCCCCTTCCCATGACCAAGTATCCAATATCTGCTGCAGATCAGCCCCCTGCCTTATTTATTTATTTATTTATTTGATTTGACATCAAATGCCAACCGCCCTGTGCGAGCACACAGGCAAGGACTCCTTGGGGTCCCGTTGGCGGGCCAATGCCGGCTGGCGGTCCCCCGACGACGAGCCTACTCTGTCGCGGCCCCTGACCTCTGGAACCAGCTCCCCCTGGGGCTCCGCCTGGCCCCTGACCTCCTCACCTTCCACCATGATTTGAAGACCTGGTTGTTTGACCAATCCGGGCTGTGACCTTTTCTTTCCTGGGGGTGGTTTTATATTTTTAATGTATTTTAAATTTGTTTGGGCTTGTAACTGGGTTTAATCTCTTTTTAATTATTTATTGCTGTTGTTTCTTAGTTGTGAGCCGCCCCGAGTCTTTGGAGATGGGGTGGCATACAAGTCCCAATAATAAATAAATAAATAAATAAATAAATAAATAAATAAATAAATAAATAAATAAATTGCTTACAAGATAATAGGTATAAGTATAAAAATGAGTAAGAATACAGGAAATAGGTACAATTAAATGGGGACAGTAGGACAGGGACGGTAGGCACGATGGTGCACATATACATGCCCCTTACAGACCTCTTAGGAAGGGGGTGAGGTCAATAGTAGACAGTTTGAGGTTAAAGGAGTCGGTGGGGGTATTATTTATTTATTTATTTTATTGGACTTATATGCCGCCCCATCTCCGAAGACTCGGGGCGGCTCACAGATTAAAACATATAAATACAATAAATAATTAAAAAGAAATTAAATCACTAAAGCCCAATAAAACCCAAATTAAAATTTAAAACTATCCCACACCCCCCGGCAAGGTGATCACAGCCCGACTTGGTCAAATAGCCAGGTCTTCAAATTGCAGCGGAAGGTGCAGAGGTCAGGGGCCAGGCGGAGGTCCAGAGGCAGTTGATTCCATAAGTTGGGGGCCGCCACAGAGTAGGCGTGCTGCCGGGGGACCGCCAGCCGACATTGGCTTGCCGACGGGACCCCGAGGAGCCCCTGCCTGTGTGCCCGTACAGGGCGGTTGATTCTCGATATCGGTAGGAGGCGCTCCCTTAAATATTGTGGACCCGTGTCATGTAGGACTTTGAATGTTAAAGCCAAAACCTTGAACCTCACCCGGAGTGCAACCGGCAACCAATGCAAGCCGCACAGGAGGGGGGTAATATGGGAGAATCGGGTGACTCCCATCACAACCCGCGCGGCAGCATTCTGCACCAGCATCCTGCACCATATTAGAGGATGTAACAACAGAGTCAGGTAGTGCATTCCAGGCATTGACCTGTTGTTACATCCTCTAACACCCCCCCCCACTCCTTTAACCCCAAACTATCTACTATTGACCTCACCCCATTCCTAAGAGGCTTGTAAGGGGCGTGCGTAAGTGCACCATCGTGCCTACCGTCCCTGTCCTATTGCCTTCAGACTCAAGGAGCCCCTCCGCAATATTGAGACTCCAGGCTTTCCTCTTCAAAAGGGGGTTGGATCCAGCTGGGTGCGGACCTCGACCCATGCCAGAAATTCCCTCCAGCCGCTCACCTTGGGCTGCCCAATTGGCCTGGGGTGGATGACCTATTATTGACAAACAAACGCCCACCTCATTTTGTGGAGGCTTCTTGGTTGCGGATGCTGCTTCTGCTGCCATCTGTTGTGGTTTGCTGGCAACAGGTATGGATGGCTGAGGCCTCGGAGAGCGAGGACTCAGATGAGGGGCCTGCTTGTGAGGCAGGGATGGGGCCAGGACCATCAGGGAGTGGACTGCTGCCTTCGGAGATTGTGGAGGCTGGCAGCAGTGATGCAGAGGCCCCGCGAGGAGCCTGCGCCCAGTGCACATGCGCGCAGGGGTGCTTGAAGGAAAGAGCAGCTGCAGCAGCACAGGCGACTCGGGAGTAAGGCTGCAAGGTAATGGCCCCTCCTATAAGGGATAAAAGCCAGCTGAGAAACCGGAGCTCTTTTCAGGAAGCAAAGAAGTTTTTGCACTCAAGCCTTGTGGACGTTCGGATATCTGAGTTGGTGTTTGGAGACTCTTTGTGTTTGAAATATTTCTTAGTAACTTTATCTAGGGTTCTTAGCAGCCTTGCACCACCTCAGCAAGGATTGTTCTTATCAGAGACAATTAGTTTGAAACAGCCTTTTAACCGCGAAGGAACGGAATTCGTAAAGAATCATTAAAAGGTTTTGCTGTTCCCTCTGTTTTGTGTTTGTTTCCTTGGAACAAGGTTTGGGTCAGAACACCACCCCCAGTGCCAGGGGCAGCTGACCAAAGCAGCTCCCTTCTGGCTGCGTTCCAGACAGACCAAATGGCCGTCCTACCAGGCAGGGTGTGTGCCGTGCCGTAAGCCTTCATGGCCATTCCACATGGCGGTGCAGGTGCCTCCTGAATCCATATTCTCAGCCCTGCCAGGAAGCATTCTACCATGCTGGGTGATGGGGTGGCAGCTTCTTCACAGCAGCTCTGAAATGGGCCCCTGAGGAACTTGGAGGGGGGGAATTCTCTCCGCTTCTCATGAGATCAGCAATAGGATCGGGAATGTTTATTGCGCCGAATGCAGAGGTCTTTGTGAGCACCGCAGCTTTTTATAGCTGCATGGGAATGTCGGGAAGGAGCATTTCTGCCAGAGCTTGGGGTGGGTGGGGGCACATGACTATATAAGGTGAGCCACTGACTCTCTGTTGTGCCTGGAAGCACTCAGACAGGATTCCAGCTGGATCCCAGAAGGCCTGTTGGAGAAGCTGTGCCCCAGATGCAGGGGTGGGGAGGAGGCGGGCAGGGGGAATAGGTCTCGCCCCCAGAGAGAGAGTCAGGTAGCGGCTGTGTTGCATCCAATGGGTTAAAACCCAGGATGCAGCCAGCTCCTGTGGAGCTATACCAGGTCAGCAGCTTGTTGCTGCTGCTGAATTTTCCTCTGTTTCTCTCTCTGCCATGCACAAGATCGACAGACAACTGCACGTGTGGTCAGCTCTCTATATAGAATGCAAGGCTCCCGTGTTGCACAGGAAACCTCTGAACTTTCCAGAGCAGGGGTCTCCAACCTTGGCAACTTTAAGACTTGTGGACTTCAACTCCCAGAGTTCCTCAGCCAGTCATGTTAGCTCAGGAATTCTGGGAGTTGAAGTCCACAAGTCTTAAAGTTGCCAAGGTTGGAGACCCTTGTTCCAGAGGGATGGGACTCCCATTTTTCCTTTGCATGAGCTGCTCGCTGTGAACTAAAACCTCCACAGCAGAAATGTGAGGGATTCTGAATGGCTGGTCAGTCTATGCAAGGTTTTCTGTGCATGCACAGAATGCAGCCCTAATGAAAGGACTCAGTAAGTGGGTGGGAGAACTGACCCAACGGTTTGCATTTTCTGGCTTGGCGCAGAAGTCTGTCCCCATAGAGCTTCAGTCTGGAAAAAGAAGGCCAGGAATGACCTCCATCCTGACAACAGGCCTTTCCCCGCAGCAGGAATGACAGCCTGGGGCCCTGGAAGGCTTTTCTGATGAGAATCAACTGGGCAGGCTCCCCCTATTTGCAGAGAGTGGGCAGGTGAAGACCCTAGAGCAGTGGCGGCTAACCTTTTCGGCACCAAGTGCCCAAACCATGCATGCAAACCCCCAAAATGCAATACATGCCCCCCATGCATATACAGCAGAGACCCAAAACCAGCTGGCTGGTGAGAGCATGTGCACATGCACGGCAGAGCTAAGCTAGGGCGACAGCTCGCATGCCCGCAGAGAGGGCTCTGCGTGCCACCTCTGGCACATGTGCCACAGTTTGGCCATTGCGGCTCTAGAGCAGTGCTTCTCAACTGTAACTGCTTTAAGGTATGTGTACTTCAACTCCCAGAATTCCCCAGCCAGCCATGCTGCTTGGGGAATTCTGGGAGTTGAAGTCCACACATTTTAAAGTAGCCATGGTTGAAAACACTGCTCCAGAGCAGAGTCTCAACCTTGGCAACTTTAAGACTTATGGATTTCAACTCCCAGAATTCTGCTGGCTGAGGAATTCTGGGAGTTGAAGTCCACAAGTCTTAAATTGCCGAGGTTGGAGACCCCTGTGCTAGAGGAAGCCCTAATAAAGAAGGAAGCAACTGTGGCTCCTTTCTTTTCAAAAACCTCATTGGGTATTGTAACCAGTCCTATCTGAGGTAGAGAATGTGGATTGTTACCTGGATCCTCCATCTCTGAATATTGAAACCAAACCTTGTCCTAAAGGCTGAGGGTCTCTGCTAGAGGCTTTTATTAATATTTTTAAAGATACTTTTATCCCACCTTTATTGTTTTTGCTACTATCTTAGTTAGTTAGTTTCCTTTATTGTCCATACAACGAAATCAAAGACCATCTTCAGTGCACACCGTGACCATGAAAATAAACACAAACACACATCCTTCACCCTCCACACATTGAACAGAAAACCCCCAACACCGACTAACACTTGGTCTTAAAAATAGCAATTCAGACTCTTGGGAAGGGGATCTCCCTCATGTCAGCCCTGCCAGGTGAGCCAGACAGGAAATGCAACCAGGTGAGATGAGTCTACTTTATGGCAAGGTTGCATCAAAAGAATCTTGCAGGTACAAACTGCCTGCCACCCTTTTAAACCCCTGATCAGTTAAGGCAGCTCCTTCCTAAGTTTCTTCCTCTGACCGTTTAAGTGTCTGGGGCTCCTCGCTCGCTTCTCTGATTGTTTCCTCTTCCCCTCCTCCCTGAAGGTCATCCATACAGTCCATTGCCCCTCCACATCAGCCATGCTGGGGGCTGCTGGGCCCCAGACATCTGGGGATGTGGGCATTCTTATTTATCTCCCACTGTCAATATCGGCAGTCCTCGACTTGCACCAGTTCACTTAGTGACCATTCAAAGTTACAACAGCACTGAAAAAAGTGACTTATGACCATTTTCCACACTTACGACCATTGCAGCCTCCCCCGGGGTCACATGATTAAAATTCAGGCGCTTGGGGACTGATCCACATTGGTGACCATCGTCGTGTAACCCCCTCACCTGAACCTTTTTTTGTGATCTTCTGACCAGCAAAGTCCATGGGGGGGGAGCCAGATTCACTTAATCACCGTGTTACTAAGTTAACAACTGCAGTGATTCACTTAACAACAGTGGCAAGGAAGGTCATGAAATGGAGCAAAATTCATTTAACAAATGGGTCACTTAGCAACAAAGATGTTGGGCTCACTTGTAGTTCTTGCAGTTGAGAAATGCTGGTTGCCGGTTGCACCCTTGCTGGGTTGTCCTGGCCTCCCCAAGCCTTCTTGCTTAGGAGTGACCGAAGTAATCCAGCAGCCCTTCTTCCATGCTGCATCTGTTGTCTGTTGGAAGGACTGAGTGGGCTGTGGATGTCATCGCAGAAGTAACGTCTGGGACTGGAGGGGGTGCTTGACTTGCAATAGCAGGGGCACTTAGACTGATGTACCGCTTCATAGTGCTTTACAGCAGGGCTCTCCAACCTTGGCAACTTTCAGACTTGTGGACTTCAACTCCCAGAATTCAGCCAGCTTTGCAGCCCTCTCTAAGTTGGGCCCCCAACTGGGGGTGCAAAACGATATTCCAGGGGGTGTGAAAATCTGGGTTTAGAAGTATCAAAATTATAGTGTATGTGTAGGAGGTAAAGGGAAAGGTTCCCCTGGCACATACGTGCTAGTTGTTTCCGGCTCTAGGGGCTGGTGATCATCTCCGTTACAAAGCCAAAGAAGAGCCAGCGCTGTCCGAAGACGTCTCTGTGGTCAGGTGGCCTGCATGACTAAACGCTGCCGAAGGCGCATAGAACGCTATTCCCTTCCCACCAAAGAGGTCCCTATTTTTCTATTTGCATTTTTACATGCTTCCGAGGTTGGCAGAAACTGGGACAAGTAATGGGAGCTCACTCCATCACATGGTGCTAGGGATTCGAACCACCAAACTGCCAACCTTTCTGATCGACAAGCTCAACGTCTTAGCCCCGTCCCTGTATAATTATAAATGTAATTATACATATAATTACATGCATACAATTATTTTTAAAGGGTGTGAGAATATATCAGAAGCGTTCTAGGGGTGCGGGGTGTAGAAAAGGTTGGGAACCCTGCTCTAAGTGCTTGACGGAGTTGTGTAAACTTGTGTCCCTTCTTTGAAGTGAACTTCTGTTTTGTCCGCTTACACTGAGGCCAAACTGCAGGGAGGGACACGGGAAAGATTGTGGAAGGATAGCCAGGTACCAGGTGCCTGGGAGGTAGAACGTTCTGCGCCTGAAAGATGTAGCTTGTCTCCTAGAATCCTACAACTGGTCTTCTCAAGCCATCCTCGACTGAGAAGGCTGTGCCACTTCAAGGGGTTGCAGGGAGGGAGGGCGGGGTGGGGCATCCCAGAGGCAGGGTTGATTCTTGGGGGCCCACCTGAGCCTGGAGGCACAGAGAGGTAACTTCCTCTGTTGTGTTGTTTGCTTGCTGCTGAACTGGCCAAGAAGATCCACCAGGAGGAGAAGGCCTGCTATAAGGCGGTCCAGCTGAATGAGGAGGGGCCGTCGGCCGGCGAGGGCCAGGGCCAGGGGTCCCTCATGGTGCTGGCCCAGAACTGCGCGGTGATGCACAACCTCTTGGGCCCAGCCTGCATCTTCCTGAGGAAGGGATTCGCGGAGAACAGGCAGCCGGTATGTAAGTCACAGCCCCCTTCTTGGGACAGGCCGCCCACCAAATCCTTCCAGAGCTGGAAGGGGCTGCTCTGAGACCCCTCCTCCTCCCCTGCCTGGCCCTTGCCATGCTCGGGGAGGTTCCCATGCCCTGAACACCACTCAGCTGCAGGAACACAACAGGGAGACCTGAACTGCAGCAGGAGGACCATGGAAAGCGATGCTACGTTGAGCTCAGGTGGACGACACCTTCGAGAGGGGCCATGGGGGAGGGGGTGCTGATGGAGCGGTAGAGGGGAGAGACGGCTGACACTTGGGCCATCTCCTATGTGTGCCCCCCCCAGGAACATTGCAAGCCTAAAGTTACACCAGGATGCCTGCTAGGAAAGCATCCTTCTCCAGAGCTCTCCTCAGGGTGCCCTAAAAGTTATTTAAACACACACACACACACACACACACACACCGGCTCCTCTCAAATTCCCTGCCAGGCATCTGTCTGGGTTCAGCTCCCGCTCTCTGGGTGATTATTCCTGTTGTTGTCTTATTGCTCTCAGCATCCTCGAGGAATCCTTGCCCCAAACCAGCCAATGGCTGCAACAGATCTCCCACAGAGGTTGCACACAAGCAAGGAAGCTGCCTTCTCTCCTTCGCAACCCCTCCCATTCATCCCCCCCAGCCTGGCAAAAGGAAGGGGAGGGGGGCATCTGGAGAGAAGGTGCCAGGGGGATTGGGGGGCCACCCCAAAGTGATTTACTGTCTAATTCAGCCTTTCTGCTCCCTTTGGAACCACCCCAGGCTCGGGGCAGAAGCATGGTAGGTGGAGTAGCAGTGCTGTGTCTTTGTCAGACAAGGAGATTGGGATTGGGGGGGGGACCTACTGCCTGGGAGACAGCAACATCCAATGGAAGAAGAGATTCCTCCCACCCACCCCCTTAAGCAGCGCATTTCCAGCTGGGTTTGGTTCCGTTCATGTCAGCCACAGAGTCGTCTTCTGCTTCCTTCCCTCCCCATCATCCATCTCTGAAGTGCATGGCCCATCTTGGCTGCTTCATAGCTTTGTTGGCCCCTCCTCCTTCGCTCCCCCTACCCCCAGTATCCCTTCCTGCTGGGCACCAGATACCGGCATCTCTAGGCTAAGGCTGGGCCGTTCTTGCTGTCCTGGGCAGCCGGAGGGGGGGATGCAGCTGAAACAGGGCAGAAGGAACATAGTACCTATACTAAGAGGGTTGGAAGCAGTGGTGGTATTCTACCGGTTCTCCCCGGTTCACACGAACTGGTAGTAAAAAATGTTACCAAACCGGAATTTCTTTCTTTCTTTTTTTCCCCCCACTCCCAATGATCAGCTGTTCTGATCAGCTGCACACCTCTCCACGCTCCATTGTTTGCCTTCCTGGGCCTCAGGGAAGCCTCCTGGGAGCAAAAATGCCCCCCCAGGAGGCTTCCCTGAGGCCCAGGAGGCAAAAAAAATGGAGCGCGGAGGGGGGTTGCTGCAGAAAAAGGGAGAAGAAGGCATGCCCACCCAGTCCCATGGCCACACCCACCTAGCCACTCCCACCTAGCCACGCCCACAGAACCCGCAGTAAAAATATTTTCATTCCCCCCCGAGTCCAGCCCCTCACCTGAGGAAGGGCCTTCCCTCCTCACGCCCTGCACCACATCCTCCATCCTCTGTCCTTAGCAGGGAGGCCTTTTCTTCAGGTGCCCCTGAATTACACGGATGAGCCACAGGAGGGGGGGGGAGTTTGGCTGCAAACACTCTTGGCCAGATTGGGTACTGGATTAGATGACCTCTCCATGGCCCCTCAAGCCTTTTCCTCACTTCCCTTGTCAGTGCACTCAGTGTCTGCTCTGAGGAAGAGCCAGTTTTTTAACCACAGGAACTTTTCCCCCTGCAGGACAGAGAGCTGCGTCCAGAAGAAATTGATGGTAAGATATCTTCCTCTTTTCTGTTTTACTGTTTCAGAGTGGGAGAGTCTCCACATTGGGCAACTAGGGCTTGTGGACTTCAACTCCCAGATGTCCCCACCCACAAGTCTTAAAGTTGCCCAGTGTGGAGAGCCCTGGTTTAGGCAGGGTCTCCAATCTTGGCAACTTTAAGACTTATGGATTTCAATTCCCAGCCAGCTTTGCTGGCTGAGGAATTCTGGGAGTTGAAGTCCACAGTGTTAAAGTTTCCAAGGTTGGAGACAGAGGTGGGATGCAGCTGGTTCTGACCAATTCTGGAGAACCGGTAGCGAAAATTTTGAGTAGTTCGGAGAACCGCCAATGCCCCTCTGACTGGCCCCCCGCCAACCCCATCTCTTCTCTGCCTCCCATTGAGTCCTAGTTGATCGGCTGGGTCTCCTTTGGTTGCCCTGCACAGGAGAACGGAGCTGGAAAGCAGGTTAGTGGGGTGGGGAGGGAAGGGAAGGGTTTTTGCAGTAACCTTCCCCTGCCACGCCCACCAAGCCACGCCACAGAACCGGTAGAAAAAGTTTGAATCCCACCAATGGTTGGAGGCCCCTGGTTTAGAGGACTGTAAAGGGAAAGAGGGCCATTCATGTCTGAGACTCCCATTCTCATTTTTTCAGTCTTTAGTTCTCTCCCACTTCTCCAGCAACCGGCAACTTAAAAAAAAAATCATAAAAATTCACATGCATTTAGGCATGTTGTCTGTCTGTCTGTCTCTCTCTTTCACTTATCTACCAATCCATCTTTGCAAGCGGTGGTTCTGTATTTTCCACCCACAAATGTACAGAGATTAGATTATTACTGTGTGTGAAAACTTGCATTCTTACATACGTTCTGAGAAGTGTGAAAACTGAGAAACATTTTTGGGTGGCAGATTGATTTGGAAGTGGAATTTGAATTGGTGGCAGGGAAGCAGCTGGCTGGGGTGCCAGAATGAGGATCTGGGACTCTGGAGTCACTAAAAGTGGTCTGGGATCCTAGCAACTCTCAGTCCCTGCCTGGGATTGAGACGCTAAGTGAGTTTTGAGGGTTTCTTAGTTTTAAACCAGTGGTCCCCAACCTTTCTGGCTTGGCAGCCTGGCCGGGTGGGGAGGGTTGGGGGGGAGGAATGGTTGTGTATGAGTGGGAGGTGTAAGTGTGAACGCCCACCGCTCTCACAACTGGAGCTTCACACGCGGATGTGTTTGCCTGCTGCTTGCATGGCCCGCTTCCGAATGAGCCACGGCCCGGGGATTGTGTGACTGCGGTTTCAAACCATGGTCCTCTGAGATGCTTTGAGTGGCATCCGATGTGGCTTTACCCCAAAGGATACATTAAGGGATTAGCTGTAACTTATATGGCGAGGGGGGAAAAAAGGAAAAAAAAGACAACAACGAAAGACATTAGAAGAAAACATAAAAGCTTGAGACAAAATGAGCCACAAAGGGAACTTTAAAGACAATCAAATGGAAGTAATAAAACACAAGCAGAACTGAATGATCTTCTGAGCTGCTTTGAGTGGCATCAAATGTGGCTGTAGCCCAAAAGCAACTGGACTTTCTTGTGGTTTTTTTTTTCCTTTGAAAAACACTTTTGTTGCTTGTTCTAACGTTCAAACCCGCAGAGCGCTAGCAACGAGTTGACTGCAAAGAATATAAATCCTTCCATCCTCCACCAGTCGGTTAGAAAGGAAGAACCCTCCCAGATGAGAAGCAAAAGGTTTTCAAAGACAAACCAAGGAAGTCCCAATTGCCCTTTGGAAAAGCGTCTTTGGGACAACCATGACCTTGGATGATGGAGAACCTCCATGGACAGTCATGCCTTTAGCTCTTTGGGGGCCGCCGGGAGTGACTAAAAGACCTTTGAGGTGTGTGTGTGTGCAGGGGGGGGTTGTCACTCAGCTGCTGCTTCTCTGCTCCCCAAAAGGGAGCCTATCTCCCTTTCGTTGCTAGCTTCTTCACACCGGTGGAAGAAGACGATCACGGTGGGCATCTTGCTGCAAGGCCGAGGGACTTCTGAATCCCCAGGAGGCTGCTTGGGGGAGGAAGCCCCAATCCCCCCACATGCCCCTCCCTCCACCTTCTTTTCAGGGCCCCTGTTCACCTGGCAGTTTGGGCACCTGCTCCACATGACCTCCCTGGGCTCCTGCCAAGCGCCATATCCATCCTCTTGGGGGATTAATTAATTAATTTATTTATTTATTTTGTCAAATGCTTACAATATGATAGAAATAAGAATAAACGTAAGTTTAAACACATGAAATAGGAACTAATAATTGGGAACAATAGGACAGGGATGGTAGGCAGGATTGTGCGCTTAATGCACGCCCCTTACAGGGATGGGGCGAGGTCAATAGAAGCTAGTTTGAGGCTAAAGTAAATTGCTCCCCCTTGGAAGATCCCGAGAGAGGGTGCGGTGTTTCTTGCACTTCACTGCAAGCTGATTCCTTGAACGTGTGAAATCTCAGAGCCGGCTGGAAGGGGCTCTGCACAGTGGTGGATTCAAATGTTTTACTACCGGTTCTGTGGGCGTGGCTTGGTGGGTGTGGCAGGGGAAGGATACTGCAAAATCTCCCTTCCCTTCCCTCCCCATCCCACTAACCTGCTTTCCAGCCTCCGTTCCCTGTGTAGGGCGGACCCAGGCGATCAGCTGGGACTCCATGGGAGGCAGAGAAGAGATTGGATTGGAGGGGCCAGTCAGAGGTGGGATTGGCCAGTTCTCCGAACTACTCAAAATTTCCGCTACTGGATCTCCAGAATCGGTCAGAACCAGCTGAATCCCACCTCTGGCTCTGCAGGAACACATAGGTTGCCACGCTGGCTTCCCAGGCACTGCTTGAGCTCCAGCCAGCCGTGGGAAGGCAGAGAGCCCCTCCCAAACCCTGGATGAGAGACCCTCCAGGGCCAGGCTTTGCAAGAAGCGAGGGCAAAAAGACCCGCCCCCTTCCACAGGCCCCGCCCTCACTTGGATTTGCCCCCACAGAGCTGAGAGAAGCCTTCAAAGAATTTGACCGAGACCGAGATGGCTACATCAACTGCCGAGACCTGGGCAACTGCATGCGGACCATGGGTTACATGCCCACCGAGATGGAGCTGATCGAACTGTCGCAGCAGATCAACATGAACTGTGAGTGGCAGCCACCCATCTGCCTGCTGCCTGGACGTCTGTGTGTGTGTGTGTGTGTGTGTGTGTGTGTGTGCTGGCCCTCCCCCAGCCTCTCCTAGATGCTTTCTCTCTCTCTGGGCCTGTCCTCCTTTTGCCCACTTTGCCTGCTTCCTTGCCCAAGTAGAACCCCAGCCTTGTGCCAGGCATGATCCCTGCATGGCCGTGGGTGGGATCTGCATGCCTGAAAGCTCAGCCATCACATGGAGGAGGGTCAGCCTGTTGTTCCACAAGGGGCCCCGTCTCCTCGGAGGGTCTGCCATCCCGCTCCCTGGACGGCTTCCCGCTGTGTGTGTGTGTGGGGTGCCCCTCATTGTGCGCCTTCACAGTTCTTTCCTTGGCCAGCTCAACTGTTTCTGCAAGGATAGAGGATTGCTGCTCGGCCAAGGACTCTCTGGCTTGGTTCACGCAACACGCTCAACCCAAAACCGAGATAACAGAACATCGTTCCAAACCTCATGTGCAGGCTTAATGCGATGAACTGGTTTGCGTGAGGCACGTTAAGACAATTTAATTCCTGCAGGGTACAGAAGCCCGGAATACCCTGTTCCAGTTTGTTATAATAACACACTATGTGAATTTAGGTAGCATCACTCAAGCCATCGTTTTAAAACGATGGAAATGGATCGTTTTTAAGACTTGTGGACTTCAACTCCCAGAATTCCTCCCCCAGTCATGTTAGCTCAGGAATTCTGGGAGTTGAAGTCCACAAGTCTTAAACGTGCCAAGTTTGAAGACCCTTGTTTTATGTTTTACTACACTGGTAGACCTACCACAAGTTCTGAGACATTATTACTATTATTATTACTATTATTACTATTATTACCATTATTATTATTTTATTTTTTATTTATTTTATTTTATTTTGACTTGTATGCCGCCACTCTCCAAAAAGGACTCGGGGTGGCTCACAGATAAAAACACAGAACAATAAATTAATTAAAAAGAAATTAAACTAAACAAGCCAAAATACAACTATAAAACCAAATTAAAATCGAATTTAAAACCCATCCTTTCTCCCAGGAGATCAGTCCAGCCCAGCCTGTAAAAACAACCAGGTTTTTAGATTGCGCCGGAAAGAGGAGAGATCGGGAGCCAGCCGGAGCTCAACGGGTAGCTGATTCCATAAGGCGGGGGCCGATACAGAATAGGCCCTTCCCCGGGTCACCGCAAGCTGACATTGTCGTGCAGACGGCACCCCGAGGAGTCCCAACCTGTGTGCTCGCACAGGGAGACCGGTATTTGATATCGGCAGGAGACGCTCCCGCAAGTTCCCCAGACCCATGCCATGAAGGACTTTGAATGTTAATGTCAAAACCTTGAATCGCACTGGAGGGCACTGGCAACCAATGCAGCTCGCTCAGGAGGGGCATAACATGGGAGTATCGGGAAACTCCCATCACAACCTGCGCAGCCGCATTCTGCACCAGCTGGAGCCTCCGGATGGTATGCAAGGGCAGTCCTACATAGAGAGCATTGCAGTAGTCGAAGTCGGGACGTAACAAGTGCGTGAGTGACCTGTTCGAAGGGCATCTCGATCCAGATAAGGGCGGAGCGGGCGAACCAGCGAACCTGGGCAGGGCCCCTGGCCACGGCTCCCACCTGTTCCTCCAAACTGAGCCGTGAGTCCAGGAGAACCCCCAGGTTCCGCGCCCTATCCACAGGGGGTAACACCTCTCCCCCTATGGCCAAAGGTGGAATATACTCACTGGAGTGAGATGCCTGTACGCACAGCCACTCAGTCTTGACCAGATTGAGCTGTAGTCTGTTCCTGCCCATCCAGATCCGTACCGCATCCAAACAACGGGACATCACAGAGAGGGCATCACTGATTTGGTTATGACAGTGTACACAGCAAATGAGATAACTAGGCTGGGTTTTAATAATTTTAATAATAAATTATTATTATTATTATTATTATTATTATTATTATTATTAACATCATCATCATCACAGTCAGCCAGATGTTCAGACTGGGTTTGGCATTTTTGTCTACCTATCGAATCCTTACTAAGGACCTGGGATAGGCAAAACTGGATGTTTGATGGTGTCGCAGATATTGCTGCAGGATGGAAGCTGTTCAAGCAAAGCTGCCTTCTGCAATTAACTGATGGCAAATTTATCAATGCCTATTATTGTTATTGTTATTAGCCGCCCTGAGTCCTTAGGGAGAAGGGCAGCATACAAGTCAAATAAATTATTATTATTGTTATTGTTATCATCATATACACAAAAATGTGAAGTCACAGCTGCTGATTCTTCAGTTGGCATTGGCTTTCATGCACAACAGTTCTCCTCAAGAACCTGGATGCTGTAATGGCATTGTGTCTGTTGTTATTATTTTAACCTACGGTTTAAGGAGAAAGTAGTGCAATCAAAAGAGCAACAGCGAGCTTATTTTGATAAAACCTGTTAGGAAAATTGCTACTAGGCTCCTCTTGATTTTTTTTTGTAGCCACAGACCCATGTTTCTCAACCTGGAAGGTGTGGGCTTCGGTGCTTGGAAATCCCCAGCCAGCATTCTGGGACTTGAAGTCTTCATTCATGCTGACCAGGGAATTCTGGGAACTGAAGTCCACACACCTTTAGTGTTGAGAAAAACTGTCTTGGAGTAGAGAAAGCAGGAAAATGGATTTTAAGACCTTGAAGAGCTGACCTGGAGAGGGGCTGCCTGCCTCCCGTCGCTCAATCTGCTCGACCAAAGGCTGGACCCCCAGTGGGCTTCTCCTTGGCTCCCACCCTGAGGGGGAGGGGTTGGACTGAGGAGCCCCTTGCAGTCAGGGGGGAGGGGCGCCAGTTGGGGATGAAGGTGGGGAAGGGCTCTGCTCAGCATCTGTCTTGCGCATCCTCCCGCTCGCTCAGAGCAAGGCAAGCAGAAGGATTGTCCCCCAAGCACAGCTCCCATCGCAAGGCCAGATGGAGACGGGAACGTGACTCCCGCCTGCGCAATCTGCCTTCTCGCTTTGCTGCCTCCCTTTCCTCCGGGGTTCCTGCTGCCTTGCTGCGGGGACGGGAACCAGGCTCTGTTGGCTTAAATCAGTTCCAGTTGGCCTGGCAAGACGATTTGGGCCTGGCCTTGCCCTTTCCTCCGAGAAGGGCAGCAGCAGCAATTATTTTGTGGTGAAGCAGCAGCAGCAGCAGCAGCAGCAGCAGCAAGGCGGCGAGAGAGTCGGAGGCTGACTTAATCAGGGGACCTGCTCTTACCTTGAACCACCAGGTGCCTCACTCCAGATGAAGCACCGTTTCATTCTGGGTAATAAGCAACTCTTAGGAAGTTATGAAGAAGAAGAAAGGGACACTTGCGCATGTCAGGTCAGGCTGACATCTTGAACGCTGAAGAAAAAAGGAATCCTGTGCTAAGAGTTGCAGTAGTAGTCCCCCTAGGCTGTGGCTGTGCTTGCCTGTGTGTATGTGTGCGTTTGTGTATGAGTGTGCGTGCACATGTATATAAAAAAGATGTTGAGACTCTAGAAAAAGTGCAGAGAAGAGCCACAAAGACAATGAGGGGACTGGAGGCTGAAACATATGAAGAACGGTTGCAGGAACTGGGCCTGGCTAGTCTCGGGAAGAGAAGGACCAGGGGAGACAGGAGAGCAGTCTTCCAGTATTTGACGGCTGCCCCAGAGAGGAGGAAGGGGTCAAGCTATTTTCCAAGGCACCTGAAGGCCAGACAGGGAATAATGGATGGAAACTGAACAAGGAGAGATTCAACCTGGAAATAAGGAGGAATTTTCTGACAGAATAGTCAACCGATGGGACAGAATTTGCCTTCGGAAGTTGTGGGAGCTTCATCCCTGGAGGCTTTCAAGAAGAGACTGGACTGCCATCGGTCAGGAATGGTGTAGGGTCTCCTGCTTGGATGGGGGTTGGACTAGATGACCTACAAAGTCCCTTCCAACTATGTTTATCTACTCTGTATGCATGTATAAAGCTGAACATCAAAGCTGAGCCCATCTACTCCTGCTCCAGCCAATGGCCTTTGCCATTTATGCCCTCTTGGTCACCAGGCCCTGCGCTCTGCTCTGTTAACAGCTCTTTTTCTACCAAGCATAGAATTAAAAGGCTGGAAGGGAACTTGGAGGTCTTCTAGTCCAATCCCTGCTCATGGCAGCGCTCTTTGTACCATCTTGGACAAATGGTTGTCCAATCTTTCCTTGAAAACTTTAACGATGGTTCAAGGATCAGCTGTAAAAAAAAAAGCAACTGGTGCTGTAGACAATCTTTAGCTTGGTGGCAACTTTAAGATGTGTGGACTTCAACTCCCAGAATTCATGGGAGTCTGGGAAATTCTGGGAGTTAAAGTCTTAAAGTTGCCAAGTTAGAAACATGGTGTTGGCTATTTGTCAAGTATTTATGAGGATATTTCCAGGCTCACTGGAGAAAAATATTTTCCACTCTTTCTTCAGGGAGGCCGTCCAGGGTTCTTCGTGTGGTTCACAGCCGTAAATGTTCCCGTCCTGGGAATATTTTGGTCATGTTCAGTCTGAATCCAGAGCTGCTTGCTTTGACGCCGAGCCAAGCTCAGAACATACATCGGTCTCCATTTATCCCGCTTGAACTGGTGTGCCGAGAATGTCGGTTGCATAAAAGTGTGCAGAACTAAAGGATACCGAGTCTATTTAAATTGGGAAATTCAGATTGAAAAATATAACCATGAGAAACAGCAGATCTGTGCAATTTTAGGTCTACAGCTCAGGAGTTTATTTTAAGTGCACGTTTGTGCTGTGACCTCCTGACATGAACGCATAACAAGCCTAATATTTTACACGCTTTGTTTCAGTAGAAGTCTGGATGTGAAAATACTCATTTTTCTTCTGTACATGCAGACTCCGTACAGGCAGTTGTAAAACGGAGTGGCATGGGGTTGGCCCTGGCTGGCATGGCTGGCCTGCTCCTTGGAGACCTCAATTGTTTCTGTGCCCTTTTAGGCACAGGCCAAGCTGCATGGAGCCCACCCACCCGCCAGCCGCATGCTGCCTCCACCCCGTGTGGGGCCACTTGTGCACATCCGCAGCATCCAGACGGTGTGGCTGGAGTCTGGGTTCGGATGGGGGCTCTGCTGTAACCACCTTCTGCACATTCTCCCTCCTTGTCTCCTCATGGGCGCCATGTGGACTTTGATGACTTTGTGGAGCTGATGGGGCCCAAGCTGCTGGCAGAGACGCTGACATGATTGGGGTCAAGGAGCTGCGGATGCCTTCAGGGAGGTGAGGAACCATTTCCAAAATCGGCCTCATGTTTCTTCCTCCCAGTGGGAGGCTTGTGTTGTTCTGCCTTCTTCCTGGGGGCAAAGTCTCTTTCCCTGATTCTCCTGGTGGTGGTTTTTCCCCCTTACTTGATGGTTGGACATAATGGAGGTGCTGCTACTGTTCTCCTTGTTTTCTTTCCCATCACTGCTTCTTGTGATGACCCAATGGGGCGTGGCACAAAGGCAACACAGTCAGATAAACAATAGAGTCACTTTATTTTTTGCCCCCAATGTCCAGGTTCCTTCTGGCTGGAGAAAAACTCTCCCAGGAACAGCCTTTGACTGCAGAAAATTCAGTCCAAAACAGGGTAAACACAAATTGTAACTTAAATCCAATCAAGCCAAACTGAAGTAATTAGTTTGGCAGGGCAGGGCAAGATTTCAGACTTGAAAGCACAGCAAAACTCACCGGTTGGGAAGCGCCGTAACCTTATAAGCACGACAACACAGGATAAAGTCACGTTTGCTCCCAGCCTGCATTTCTTTTAAACTTTCTTCCCAGCTGTGGCTAATGAAGGAATCAGGGCCCTTTTCTCCCCTGTAAGCCATGCAACCCACATTGCTCTCTTCTCCATTCCTCCCTGGGATGAAGAAGGGGTGGCCCTGGGTCTTCCTCTGAACTCCCTCTCCCTGTTCTACCTCTTCCCTGCTCTGCCCAGCTGGACTTTGCCCTTCCCCATTCTCCTCCACAGCCAACGGAGCCACACTCCCACTCCCTGTGAGCTGTTCGTCTTCCTCCTCGGATTCAGACTCTGACAGGGGCATGACACTTCTTCCCTAGTTGGAGTAGGTGTGCTTCTCTAAAAATTGCTTTGTGGCACATGGAATATGCGAGTGGTACCTGCCTGCTGGCTCTTAGGAACAGGGAGTTGATAGAAATTGCTGGAGACAGGTGTCAGGTTCACTTCCCTGCACACAGCCAAAGCACTTTCTGGAGACCGCATCTGAAGAGCTATGCAGGCCTACTTTCCAGCTGCCAAAGCTGCCGCTCTGAAGATGAGAAGAATTCCCTCCTAATCCCTCCACTGGGAATGGCCTCATCTCGGTTCTTCTGTTCTTCTTGTAAATTGCAACTGCAATTCACACTTGCATGTAGTTTCATTTAATGCTGCTGTTTTGTTCTGCAAGGCTTTCTAGGCGTAATTACGCCACGCTTATTTTAAAACAAGTCTTATTTTATTGCAACGCTGGGAATTGTTTTCATTCCAGCAGGTAATGAATCTCAAACAGTCCCTTGAGATAAGCACCCACTTTTCTTTCTGTGAAATGCTGCCAATAACAAGTGTCCAAATGAACTAGAAAAAGAAACCAACGAGAAGTACAAAGAGCTTCAAGAATGAATCTGAACTGAATGAATGACTTTTAGCTTCCTGCAAAGGTTTTGTCATCTTTGTCTGTCCTTTATCCCTTATGGGAGGAAATCACCTCCAGCTTAATCCCAGGTCACCCTTTTGTTTCAGCTGCTCTTGCCTTCTAACAGCTCTGTGCACATGCGCACTGGGAACAGGCTCCCCTTGTTCCTCTGCCTCGCTGCTGCCAGATTCTGGGGCTCTGGAGTCAGCACACAACTCCCAGATTGTCCTGGCCCCATCTTGGCATCAGACGCCGGACCCTCGTCCAAGTCCTCT